>CM070033.1:186508524-186518548 GCA_036250615.1 Ptychadena robeensis | reverse complement strand
GATTATGGCACTTGGTGTGACTCCTGCTCCCTTTGCTGGATGTTCTGATATCTGCTGGCACTCCTTATCACTCATTTAAAGTCCTGCCCAATCAAGCCACATGACCCTGTATTTAATGATTTAACCTGTATTATAAACAAAATATAAATATAAATACATAAATTTTTTGAAATCTTTTATACAAAAGAAGTATTTTAGAGATTTTATCATTTAAATTATACCTTTTATTAATTGTGTGTCAACATTATCATATTCAGGATGTCTACTAGACCCTTGTACGGACAGATTTTGGGAAGTTACAGGCCTACAACATTCCATTAGAGTCTATGGTGCGCTTCTGGTACAGAAATCTGGACCTTGCAAGAGCGCTAGGGAGGGTAAAAAGATTTTTTGTAATTTTAGTAAATATTATATGAACGTCACATGGAAAACCGAACATCTACAATCGAATTCCACATCTTGCCATTCTTCATAAAGGCTGATGGTACGTTCCTCTTATTCAACATTGTCTTCTTCTTTTTGGTCTGTTTGGTTGGAATCCTGGTGAACATCATTATCATGACAGTGATATGTGTGGACCCCCATCTGCACACCCCCATGTATCTATTTCTCGGTAACTTGTCCATTATCGATACGTGTTATATCACACTTATTGTCCCAAAGCTCCTCTACATCTTACTCTCTGGGAACACCACCATCTCCTTCACACAATGCTTCATCCAGATGTATTTCTTCTTCCTAGCGAGCATTACTGAGGCCACAAGCATATTTGTAATGGCGTATGACCGCTACGTTGCAATTTGCCACCCTTTACACTATCTTCAAATCCTTAATAGAAAAATCTGCATATTAATCATGATGTTCATTTGGATGTGTCCATTGGGAAATTCATACCTACTCACCAACTCCATTTTACAAATGTCCTTCTGCTCCTCAAGAACGATTCACCAATTATTCTGCGATGGCAAAGCTGTGCTCAGCATTTCTTGCAGCGGCTCAGACATTTTTTATTTCATCTTGTCCGCCGACTATGTCATTTATGGAGCCAGTGTGGTTGTGTGCAACTTGTTGTCGTATGTGCAGATTATAAGGGTTGTGTTACGTATTCAATCCAAGGATGGCAGATGGAAAGCCTTCTCTACCTGCTCATCCCACCTCATACTCATGGTCACCTTCTATGTATCTGGCTTTTCTGTGTATATGATACCAGCATCACAGAAGTACCAGGTGCTGGAGCAGGTCTTAACAATATTTTACACCACAGTGGTCCCCATGTTGAACCCTTTCATATACAGTCTACGGAACCAAGAAATAAAGAGTTCTTTACGAAAATTGGTGTCACAGATTGTGGTGTCACCCAGCGATCTGTAACTGATGTGCCCAGTACCAGTTCTGCTGCTTCACTTGCCAAATCTCAGAGGACCAGGACTTTTCAAAGATTGTCTCCCTCTGCTGGCGGTAGGGATTATTGCACTTGATGTGGCTCCTGCTCCCTCTGTTGGGTGTTCTGATATCTGCTAGTACTCCTTATCACTCACTCACAAGCCACAAGACCATGTATTTAAGGAAGCTTCAGGCAACAAGAAGTTGCCTGAGCAAAGAGGTCTTCTAATTTAGCTTCAGAGTCTCTGATTGTATCCGTCTGCTATATTGTTACTGACCCCTGGACCACCTTCACCTCGCTGTTTGCCACTTGCCCTGACTTATTTTCCGCCTGCTTGACTCCGCTTCTGTGTGATAATTTTATACCTCATTTTAAACTTTCTTGCTGTAAGCTGTTGCCAATTACTGTAGATAAGGGCCACAACCTGGGAGTCTCTCGCAGCAAAGCTCATCGCCCCATGTGGGGTGCTCTGGTGAATACCGGGAGGCTCCTTAGACTACACTTGTCTTAGTGGCATGGTGGGTCCACTGTTCTTATTTACCTATGACAAATGATCATTCTGTACTTTTAATATATAAGATCTCCTAAGTCTTAAGGTAGCCGTACATGGTTCGATATTTCCGTTCGACCAAAAAATCCATCCATTGATGTCGATCGAACAGGATCGTTATGGAACAGAAAATCGATCGAAAAGTGATTGGACTTGGTGGTTAATTTCAGTCAATTGTTCAGTTTTGTTTTTTCTAGGTCTTCCAATCGATTTTTATCTAATGGTAGAATGGAACATGCACACAGAACTCAGGAAAAGGAATGGATCGGCTTACCTTAGCTGGCTGGTAATAAGGGGACTCAACGTCACTTCCAGTTTTCGGCCGCGTTCCAGATACAGGGAAGTGATGCCCTGTCCCTCCTAAATTAGGCAGGAACTAAATAGGAGGGAGGGAATTTTAATCTCCTGATACCAGCAGTGACGTCACTGACATTACTTCCGGTATCTGGAACTTGAAAGAGTCTGCCCGAAAACTGGAAGTGACGCCAGTCTCAGAGATTAAAGTCCCCTCCCTCCTATTTAACCCCCTCCCTCCTATTTAGCTCCTGTCTAACTTAGGAGGGAGAGGGCGTTACTCCCACTAGCAATGTCCTATCCCGCACATCATATACACAAGCGGGGTGGGAACTTAGGAGGGAGAGTAACCCCTATAAAACTTGACTTTCCCAGCCAAAACGGGAGGGTTGACAGGTATGTTGATCGGTTGTGAATAGGGATGGACCGAACTGTTCACCGGAGAACAGTTCGGCGGCGAACGAGCATGTTCGCCCATCCTCTCGCCGGCGGACAGTATGGGTGTTCGACCCGCCCCGTTCGCAGACGAGAAGAAGATCTATATTCTTCCTCCGGCAGGATCAGAACCTGCGAGATCGTGCCGGAGGAAGAATCTTTTCACTACAAGACCGGGCATGCAGCCCGGCGGACAGTACGGGTGTTCGACCTGCCCCGTTCGCAGACGAGAAGAAGATCTAAATTCTTCCTAGAGGCGGGCGGGGAATTTGAATGTGTCCGCGAACAGGGCGGACGGCGGACTTATTTAAAAGTCCGACCCGCCCGTTCGCGGACAGTAGATGGCGATGTTCGCCCATTTCTAGTTGTGAATAGATCTGTGTGGGGGTACAATCAATCAATTTTTAACTGACAGACAATATTTAAATCGCACAACATGATCAGATTGCTGAACGATCTTGTAAAAGTCAACCCATGTATCGGTACCTTTAGACAAGCTTCACATACATTACTAAATGGGAATGGTAATATGTGCAAGAGCATTCGTTTTGAGTGCATATGTATAAGTTGAGTTGCAGTGCTGGTAACCAATTAAAAAGAAAAAACTAAGCAATAACTTGTGATGGGCACATGGTGACGCGGGGAATGTGTTCAAGGGCCAAAGCAGGTAAGAAAATTGCAGAGGATTTCAGTGTAATCTGCCGTGATTGCCTGTGGCGTGCTTATTAAAAAAGCGTGCCACGGGCGAACAACTCAGGAGGTTAATGGCAAATAAGGATCTGACCACACTTTGTTATGAAGGAAAAGCAGGAAACTTCAAAAGGAAAGGACTTTTAGGGCCATTTCACACTATATGAGTTGCGTTTTAAAAATAAGGTTGGATCCTTATTTGCCATTAACCTCCTTGGAGGTTAACCCATGGCACGCTTTTTTAACCTCCCTAGCGCACTGCCCGTTTCACGCCGTTTATAATAGCATGTTCGCAGTTTGCAATGCCAGCGAACATTATAAGTGTTCTACCCGCCTCCTATACCTTAACATGGAGACACAGTTTGACCCCTCACCACACAGTCAGGTGGGACAGTATAGCCAATAACAAATTTTTCCTTCCTGGAGGACACCCCCCTCTATAAAAGAAGCAGCCCAGCGGCCATTTTACAGTTATCCTGTGTCTGCAGTACTAGATAGATATATAAAAATAAGGTTGGATCCTTTTTTGCCATTAACCTCCTTGGAGGTTAACCCATGGCACGCTTTTTTAACCTCCCTAGCGCACTGCCCGTTTCGCGCCGTTTATAATATGCCTGTCACTCTCTCCCTCCGGGGCTCTTCACGCAGCCGGTGTCATTATTGACACCGGCTGCGTGAGTGGGAAAGCCGGCGCTCCTCCATTAACATGGAGGTCTATGGCGCCGCACCCGCCCCCTTCCGCATCACCATGACGCGATATGGGCGGTGCCGCAACCCCGGAAATGCTGCAGCGATGAAGACAATCGCTGCAGCTTTCCAGGGAGGCATAGGGTCTCCCCGATGCCAGCTTCCCCTGCGGTTGAGACGACCCTGAACAGCGAACGAACAGGGTTCGTCTCAACCGCTAGGGAGGTTAAAAAGCACTCCACGGGTAATAACGGCAGATTACACTGAAATCCGCTGCAATTGTCTGCCCTCCTTTGGCCCTTGAAAACATGTGCCCTTCACAAGTTTTTTTACCTCACGTCTTTTTTTACCGTTACCATTCACACTGCATGCGATGCGTTTTTAAAAAACTCATTGCTGTATGTAGTGATGGCCGAAAAGTTCACCCCGGGGACAGTTTGCAGTAAACATAGCATGTTCGCAGTTTGCAATGCCAGCGAACATTATGGGTGTTCTACCCGCCTCCTATACCTTAACATGGAGACAAAATGCGACCCCTCACCCTATAGTCAGGTGGGACAGTACAGCCAATAACACATTTTTCCTTCCTGGAGGACACCCCCCTCTATAAAAGAAGCAGCCCGGCGGCCATTTTACAGTTATCCTGTGTCTGCAGTACTAGATAGATAGGGAGATTGCTGATTGAGGAATGGCTGAGCTACTTTGCTATTATACTCCATCCAGTGATCTGTAGCTATAGCTAAGGTGTTCTGTTACATGTAGTTCATCATTACTGTGTCCTTCTCTGGAGGTGGGGTATGCTGTATTATGGGACCTGTGCTCTGTCTTATAATCCTGAGCTGAGGTGTGCTGGTAGTTGTAGTTTACCATCGCAAACGCAGGACATTACAGAGAGATCTGACTAAATGTGATGTGCTACAGAATGTACTGTCAGGCTGGCGGCCCACTCCAGCTAACTTTAAGCAAAATCTGTAATCTAGATGTGATTTCTGGCCATTCGACATGAAAAAAACTGCATTTAAAAAATATATATATATTTTGTGGAGAAGTTTAGCCATTGATCCCCTCTGGCATGACACTGTCCAGGTGGTTGCACGCTTTTGACACTTTTTCTATTGGTATTGTGGCTACAAATATGACCTGAAGGTTTGAGAAGTTCAAATCGCCTGTTCGCCAACAGCCAAAGCTGATGTTCGTCCATCACTAGCTGTATGCATGTTTTCCTGCATTTTTCATTGATTTGTTCAAAAACGCATGATATGCCAAAAACGTATGCCTATAAAAAACGCATATAGTGTGAAATGGCCCTAAAGGTACACAGTGATCATTCACTGGTAACAAATGAGTTAAATTCTAATGCTAAATTAAAACCATTTTTTCCAGACAATAATTTTACTTTAATTTTCAGAAAAATGCATTTCAAACATTAATTACCCTTTGAAGACATTTTCCAGCAACAATAGTATGATTAGGAGCTAAAAACAAGGGTGTCAATGTACATTAATGAAATAGATCCAATAGATGGTAGTATGAATTATTAAAAAAAAAACAAATGTAATTAAAGCTGGCCATACACCTTTAGATCTCTCTGTCAGATATCCTTTAGATCTGACAACAACTATGCAGTAAAGGGTCCTCTGCGATTGAACACAGGTAGACTTAATGGTTTAGAAAGTCCCTCATATTACATGGTTTTGGTAAAACAAAATGAGATCTAAAGGACATCTGACAGCGATCTAAGGGTGTATGGGGATTCTTAAGCTAGGCACACACGGGTAAATTTGTAAAAAGATTCGAGTACAATCAATCGACGTGCGCGGTCAAGGTGATTGATTGTACTCGAATCTGCTTACAATCTTACCAGTGTGTGCTGTCCTTTGAGGGGGTTCAATAGAGCCCCCTCGAAGAACCTCAGGTTTCCAACATGTTGAAAAACCACATTCAATCACCAATTCTTTACATGAAGAACAATCTTCAAGTAAAGTATAGGAAAAGCCGACTCTTCACACAGAGCTGACAGCCCGGGCTGTCAGAAGGGGAGTCTGTGTAAAGGGGGCGGAGTCAGCATTCTTCACTCCAGCACTGCTGTACGGGGAGAGAGGCTGGATAGATTTTTGTTCAGCTTTCAGCATGTTCGGATTCACATGCTGAAAGCTGGAGAGAACTCTGCTAGCCGGAGGTCTTCATTGAACGGTAATCAATGCGCCCATGTGGTGCACATTGATTTCCGTTCAATTGATCCCCAATTAATCACAGCGTGGTGATGTCACCACTCTGTGATTGATGGGGGGTCGATTGCACGGAAATTTACCCGTGTATGGCTAGCTTTAGCTGTTTATGTTTCCCCCTCATGTCAGATGATTTGTGGCCTTTAATGGTTCCTAAATGAGTACAAAGTTGTCTGTTGATTGCATACCACATTTTCCCACTATAAGACGCACCTCAAAGTTTTGGAGAGAAAATTAGGAAACAATAAAATAAACATATCCATTCAGATATCAAATGAATATACATAATGTTCCAGCAAAGTGGGCAGGACTGGACCATGCAGTATTCACTCTGTATGCCTCCAGCCAAAAGGCCAGTGCCAGGAGATAGGTCTTTGCTGCAGCAGAATGCGCAAGGCTGAAACTTTAAAATATGTTTATACACTAGCAGTACACATTCTATGATCAACTTATGATGAGACACATTTTACAATCTGGCACTAACAACTTACTAATGAGCAGCTGTTTACATATAGAAGGAGTCTGTGTCACAAAATGTACCATATTTTTCAGACTATAAGACGCACTTTTTCACCCCCGAAATTGGGGAGGGGGTAGTATAGGAGAGCGCAGAGACAGGTGACACCAATGCAGCGAGCTTGAGAAATAGAGGAGATGACTGTGTTGGCGGGAGGCACATGAAGAAGCAAAAGCAAGTCATCAAGCCAAGTGGCATCCAGAGCTGATCCACCATCTACCAGTCTGAATGGCACCACAAAAAATTTAGAGAACACTATATAAATGTCCATTTGTTTATGAATGAAACTAGTGCACTCTTGCCACCTTCAGCATTGTAGTGTCATGGAGGGCATTTCTCTTCCTCTTGCACGACCAGGTTCTTTGGATGCTCGGAACACACTGTCAAGCCTGGGTATGGGGCACACACTTGAGGATCTAAAGTTCCAAACAAGTACTACCAGCTGCAGGGCGAATTGATGGCTTCAGGTCCCAGTGAGAGGGGGTCAGGTACAGTCCCAGTGGTCAGGGCAATAGGTTAAGCAAGCCAGCTGAGGTGGAGAAGGGAGGAATCCTGTGTCTGCCTAACTCAACACCTACCGCTAGCTGCATCCATCCGCTCAGGCACACTTGAGGGAAGGTGATCCTGGTCCAGGGGACGACCCTTTCAGTCACCACTGATCCCGGGTCCTTGGATCCCGGGCACTGCTATGGGACAGCCGGCGGGAGAACCTTGGAAAAGTTAGGAGATTGCAACTCCAAATCAGATGAGACACATTGACTGCAAGCTTGCTAACCCAACCTTGGCTAAGGAAGGTCTAGGGAGGACTATTCAACCCCTCTGCCTGGAGGAGGTCAGTAGCTGTCTCCAGGCAGATTGCGAAAGCTAGATTGTAAGGCCAGGGAAAAGAGTGGGAGACTAGGAGCCATCAATCATCCCTGCATCTACTACAGATTAAAATTAAAGGCATATACACAATATAATACACAGAACATAGGGACTGAGGGCAGTATATACAAACAATAAATATATATACATGTGGTGCATACCCTGGTCACTACAGCATTACTACAGGAAAAATAAGATTTTCTGTTACTACCCTGATAGGACCTAAACAACTCCCATTGGACACGATTGTAACACAAATCCTGGGTTCTAGAAATAAATTGTCTTCCTAGAACCCAACCAACAATTTTCCCAAAGACTGCTTCAATTCATTGTTGCGTAGACTGTATATCAGAGGGTTCAGCACAGGCGTCACTGTTGTGTAAAACACTGTTAAGATCTGTTCCAGCTCACTGTAACGTTCCAACGGAGGTGTCATGTATACAGATACACCAGATCCATAATAGATGGCCATGACTGCGAGGTGGGATGAGCAGGTGGAGAAGGCTTTTCTTCTTCCATCCTTAGATTTAATACGCAGGATAACCCTAAAAATCTGTACATAGGAAATCACGTTACATGCAGATGGAATGAGTCCAAAGACCAAACAATTGGCATACACTAGGGTATAAAACATGTTTCTTCCACCACAGGATATATTGAATAGAGCTTTGGCATCACAGAAAAATTGACGGATGGTTGTGGTAGAGCAGAAGATCATATTTAAGGTGCAAGTCACCATTAGAGATGAATTGACGCATGCTGAAATCCAGACAACCATCACGAATAGGACACATATTTTCTTGTTCAGTTTATGGTGATAGTGCAAAGGGTGACATATCGCTACGTATCGGTCATACGCCATTATAAGTAGAACCATGTCCTCACTGGTGCTTGCCATGAAGACCACATACAACTGGAGTAGGCATTGCTCAAAGGACATGGCGTTATCTCCAGACAGTAAGATGTGGAGGAGCTTTGGAACGGTACCAGTTGTATAACACATATCAACAATGGAGAGGTTACATAGAAACAGATACATGGGGGTGTGCAAATGGACGTCCAAACATATCACGGTAATGATGATGATATTCACCAGGATGCCGATGGAATAGGTGAAGAAAAACAAGACAAGACTGGATAAAACCAATCTGTTGTCCCCATTCATGAAAAAAGGAAAAATGTAAAACTCTTGAGGTAATGTCTTGTTTTCCATGAGTAACACTCTCTGTTCTGGTAGGAAGAGTTTTTATAAATATAAATACAAATAAAATAATACTGTATTTTTCAGATTATAGGACGCACTTTTTTACCAATGAAATCAATGGGAGGGTGTCTTTTTTTAGTCCCAACCATCCTATCCCATGAGAATGTGTTCCAGTCCCTCCAGCCAAGCCAAGAAGCCACTGCCAAGAAGAGATTTTAGCCGCATTAGCACTAGCAGTACCCATTCTCTGAACACACTGACCAACTTATCGAGAGACACATTTTACAATTAAATAGCATGAGTTGTGTATTTACATTAACATTCTGCATTGCAATAAATATATTTTGTGACACAGACTCATATTTCCTCCCATATGTAAATAGCGGCTCATGGGTAAGTTGTTCAGTGCCAGATTGTAAAATGTGTCTCTCCATAAGTTGGTCTGTGTGTTCAGAGAATGGGTACTGCTAGTGTATAGACACATGCTAAAGTTTTATCCCTGCTGCAGTGAAGACCTCCCTCCTGACACTGGGCTTTTGGCTGGAGGAATATAGAGTGATCACTGCATGGTCCAGTCCTGTCTACTTTGCTGGAACATTCTGTATATTCACTTAATGGCTGTGTCTCTGTTTATTTCCCCGTAATTTTCTCTCCAAAACTTTGGGTGCGTCTTATAGTCCACAAATACGGTAAGTCATCATAAAAACTTTTTAATCAGACATGTTTTTTTTTTCTCTTTTGCCTATTCACAAAAGTGTCTGTATATGTTTGTTCTTGTTTTTCTCTTGCGGTATTTTGCGGTCAATAGGACACACCGCAAGATAACACTTACCACTATTTAAAACTGTATACAGAGATAAGTTCTTTTCTCCACCAGCCACCCATGGCTGACACACACAGCAGAGACAAAAAACAGCTCTGCTCATACCTGTCAACATTTGCCTTATTGAATATATGTCACTGGCGTCACTTTCGGTATTCGAAACGATGAAGTGCTTAACTTCCGTGTTCCAAATTCAGGAAGTGACATCACAGGCGTTACTTCTGGTATCGGGAGGTTTACCTCTCCTCCCTCACATTTAGTAAAGGGCTAACTTAGGAGGGGGACTTAAGCCCCCAATACGCCTTTAGATCACTCCATACAATTTCCATTAGATCTACCAACAAC
>CM070033.1:186496689-186508424 GCA_036250615.1 Ptychadena robeensis | reverse complement strand
TCTGAGGAGCTCACTAAACATGTATTGGTGTTTTTTCACCAATACCTATTTTCTAACCATAAACGACAGTAAGTCATGTAAAATAAATGAAAAAGTAATGACCGTACATTGATATCACCGTGCGATATAGAGTTGCATGATTTCGTTCCAAAACTTTCTTCTTTTATAAGAAGGTGAAAGAAAAAATCCTGAAATATAGGCTTAGACCAGGAAGATGTGTGATTTAGTGAAACTGCAGAGGACATGGTCTTGATTTTAGCATATCCATGCATTTCAGAAATATGTGAACCTACTTTGTGGTAAATTGTAGTGGAATAAATCAGATATCAGTTCTGTAATTCCGTTGATAGACTAAACGTATGGTTGAAGCTCAATGGTCTCCCCAACACAAAGGTAAATATTTCTAATACATCATCATGCACACTACAGCATCCTCTGTGATCCTCCAATTCACATGGAATACATGATGCATTTTATGCTCTTCTGATCTGCACTCGGTGTGGTCCTCGGGGCGTTAAGGGACGTGTTGGGCTCAGGAGCAATTACAATATTTCACTTCTAATAATGAAATCACAGGAGAATTTTATAATTTATTGAGCCGCACTCCGTGATCCACTTGGGAGCACCATCATTAATAGTTTAAATTTAGATATTGTTCTCAATTTAATGCTGCTACCTTGTGAACTTACTATTTTTATTTTGGTTTATGTAGTTGATTTGTTATCTAAACTACAATACACACCGGCCACTTTATTAGTCACACCTACACGTTGCCGCAATGACTGATCAGCCAATCACATGGTGGCAACTCATTCATGCATTTAGGCATGGTGACATGGTCAAGACGAACCGCTGCAGTTCAAACCGAGCTTCAGAATGGGGAAGAAAGGTGATTGAAGTGACTGTGAACGTGGCCTGGTTGTTGCTGCCAGACAAGCTGGTCTGAGTATCTCAGAAACTGCGGATGTTCTGGGATTGTCACGCACAACCATCTCTAGGGTTTACAGAGAATGGCCTGAAAAAGGGAAAATATCCAGTGAGCGGCAGTTCTGTGGGTGGGTGCCTTGTTGATGCCAGAGGTCAGAGGGAAAAGGGCAGAGTGGTTCGAGCTGATAGAAAGGCAACAGTAACTCAAAATAACAAACCATCGTTACAAACCGCGGGTAATGCAGAAGAGCATCTCTGAACGCACAGCGAGTCCTCCAACCTTGAGGGCAGATGGGGCTACAGCCGCAGAGAACACCGGGTGCCACTCCTGTAAGCTAAGAACGGGCAATGAGGCTCATTCGAACATGAACCGAAAATTGGACAATTAGAGGATTGAGAAATGTCGCCTGATATGATGAGTCTGCGATTTCTTGCTGCGGCATTCGGAGGTAGGGTCAGAATTGGATGGTAACCCAACATGAAAGCATGGATCCATCATGATTATGTATCAGAGGGTCAGGTCTAGTGGTGGTGGTTTGTCATGGTGCGGGGTCATTTTCTTGGCCACACTTGGCCACCTTAGTAGACATTCATAATGGTTGCACGCCCACACCCAGACTACCTGAGTATTGCGCTGGACCCATGTTCCATCCCTATGAACACAGTGACCCCCATCTTCTGATGGCGACTTCCAGCAGGATCAAGCACCATTTATAAAGCTCCAATCATCTCACAATGGGTTCTTGAACCATGCGATCCACTGTACTCACATCTGGCTCCACAGTCACCAGATATCATACCAATAGAGCAGCTTTGGAATGTGGTGGAAACGGGGAGATTCTATCATGGACTTGTGTAGCCGACAAATCTGCAAACTTCCAAGCAACACAAAAAAAAAGCCCCCCCAATACAAGTTTACAAAAAATGGCTATTGCTTCCTACGTAGTGATGAGCGGCATTAGGCATATCCAATTTGCCGTTTATTTCGAGGATAATTCTACTAATAGTCGATATTCCAGATATTCGCAATTCGAGTGTCATGGGCATGACATTGCAAAAATATATTCGCAATTATAATCGCGATTCAGTAATGAATGGCCCATGTGGAATTATTTTTTGCATGCGAATTTAACTGAATAGTCGAAATCCATGGCCATGACTTCCCACATGGACATACGCGAAAAATTCGACGATTGCGAGAATATCTGCTGACCCATATTTGTGAATTTTCGAATAGCTGATATATAGATAGATCAATATATTTGCAATTCGAATTTTCGAGCTTCAAACACTATTCCTAAGAGAAGTAGCAAAAAGTGCAAAGCCACTAAAGGGTATTTTGGGTTACAGAAGGACTAACATGAAAAACTGGATATTAAACAAAAGCACATGATTCTAGATTGCTACCAAATGTTCTCCAACATGGACATAGATTGTAATGCTAGCAATACACAGCCGATTAAATGATAAATAGCCCAATCAAACAAGCCCGATCGAAGTTTGCCGATAAAAAGATCGGCGTTTTCCTCGGATGATCTAACAAAAAAATCCCCACATAGGGAAAAATGATTTTTGAACGATGCAAACAGTTTTATCGTACATTCATAGTCCCCGGGTTATCGCATTTTTGTCGTCCAATTTTTCATTCAATATGAAGTAATAGTTAATATCGGGGATGATCAGTGGTCATTTAGTCGGGCGCTACAAAAAAGCTAGTAGAAACGATGTTTTGTAACCGGGACGATTAAATTTTTCAAACATGCCCGATCACACCTGTGATGGCCGTTTTTGCCAAAATTTTGATGGGAAAGCCTCTGTCGGACCCTGTGGGCAAACCATTTATGGCCCGATTAACAAAAAAACTTCGACGGGCTTGGTTGATGGGTATTTATCGGGCCTGTGTATGGCTTAGAATAAGTCTGCTACATTTCGTAAGGGTAATCAGTAAACATTGTGGTTGTTGTGTTCACGGCTGGAAAAGTCAGAACAGTCTGTGTTGTGTTGGTAACTCTCTTATGAGGATAGCAAAAAAAAATCGGATGCTACCATTTTTTGTGGAGAGAAATTTCAAATTGTGTACTGAAACTTTGCATCCAAATTCTACTAAGCCCCCACATTAACCTTACAATCTTACTATACATTTCTGTACAATCAACTTTTATTCTACCCAAACAATGTAATAGGAGGAGCTTATTAATCCCTCCAATCACCTGTATTCTATCCGGGAGACCGGCACTACATAGCAGTGATAGATACCTCCCAATCAGATGCCTTTATCAGACGGACCGGCACTACATAGCAGTGAATATATACCTTCCAATCACTATTTGTTTTATCAGGACGGCCCGACATTACATAGCAGTTAGATTGATTGACCTTCCAATCACATGTATTCTATAGGGGAGGACCCCGGCACTACATAGCAGTGAATATACCTTCCAATCACTATGTATTCTATCAGGGAGGACCCGGCATACATTAGCAGTGATATATTCCTTCCAGCAATAGTGTATTCTATCAGGGAAGGCCCGGCAATACATTGCAGGGATATATACCTTCCAATCACTAGTGGATTCTGTCAGGGAGGACGCCTGGCACTACATACAGTTGATACTATACCTTCCAATTAATGTGTATTCTATCAGGGAGGACCGGGCATTGCAGTGATATATACCTTCCAATCACTATGTATTCTGTCAGGGAGGACCTGGCACTACACAGTTGTCTGTAGAAGGAAATTGTATGGAGTAATCTAAAAGTATATGTGGGGCTTAAGCCACCTATTTCTTTCTTTCTTTTCTTCACCTATTGTCATGTTGGAAGGTGATTCTTCTGCACATGTTGGGGTCCTTTGGGCAAGAACAAGTTATTTTGAGGATATCTCAATAATGATAATTCATCTTTCCCTGACCAGTCTTCCAGTCCTTGCTTCTTAAAACACCCACAGGTCTCCTGAGGGATTTTGGCCCATTCTTTCATTACAAATTGTTCTACCTGCTCCGCATTGCATGGTTTTCCAGCACTGGACTGGACATCAGGAATTTCCACTTCCACTTTATAAGCGGCAGCTTTATAAATGTTTAGGAACCATTAAAAAAACTAACAACAGGGAAAACTTTGGTTCCAGAGATGTGACGATAAATTCACCTCAAAAGAATTCTATCGGTAACATAGTCATATTGTGTAGACAGTAAAACGGGGCAAACAATTATGCAAAAATATAAATTTATTTAACATGCACAGAATAACAAAAACAGTGAAAATCATTTGAAACTAATAATCAACTTTATGAAATGTAATGCCAGAAAACTACCACAAGGTGTCTCCAACACACCTATACATGAGGTACTATTACACCCAATACACACATGGAATCTATGGAATTCTACTACACAACTGGCGACACACAGGCAAATGTAAGATGAATGTCACTTCTACAAAACTATGCCAAGATTCTCAGATAGGAAGATCATTTCTCCAACTACAAATTTCTCATGTGATACCGACTAGGGATGATAAATACTGACAGAGGTTTTACTCTGAACTTAAATAACTTATTTAATTGATAATGTGCACTTTTATTAAGCAAGCTCATTTATCATGTTATCGTAAACTTAATCTCTGCAAAGGGACAGACGTAACCTAGCTATCACCTCAGTTTTGCTTGGGAGATATAATAGTAGAATATTCCTTACCAAGAATGAGGATTGCTTTGTAGAAGGAAGGTGTCTGCTATGGTTTGCTGGAATAGAGTTTCCTTTCTGTTGTTCTCCTTTCTTTTTCTCCTCTTTTTTTTTCTACCCTGTGCATAACTTTAAATAATAAAGTTTATCTAAAACATACACCCACTGTGTCTTAGATATAGGGAGTTCTTAAGATAAGACACGCCATGATTAACCTTCCTAGCCCGCCCTGTCGTTTCCGGCATCTCGCCGGAGCTCTACACGCAGCTGCTGTCATTACTGACAACAGCTGCGTGAGAGGGAAAGCCGGCGCTCCTCCATTAACATGGAGGTCTATGGCGCCAGCCATCCGCCCCGCCCCCTTCCGCGTCACTATGACGCGATCGGGGCGGTGCCGCCAACCCGGAAATGCTGCAGCGATGAAGACAATCGCTGCAGCTTTCCGGGGAGGCATAGGGTCTCCCCGCCGCCGGCTTCCCCTGCGGTTGAGGCGAGCCTGAACAGTGGACGAGCTGGACTCGTCTCAACCGCTAGGGAGGTTAACCACTTCTTAGCTAAAGCAAGCTGAATATTATATAGGGCATTGCCACTGGATGGCAGTATCGACCAACTTATGAATACCTTTTTATGAAGAGAGAAATCCTGACACCTTTACTACCAGTACACAGACATTTAGGTGCCTTTCTCAGTCATTCTCATCCAGTGCTGTATTCATATCAGATTTGTATACAATGGACATTTTCTGAACTAAAACTTCGCTCTGCATTGACCTTTATACACACTTAATACAGAGTGTTGATGGGTGAACTTGGGCGATCAGAGTTTTTAAATAGTCAGACATCAGTCTGTTCGTAGGCAGATACAAATTCCCCGCCTCTCGGCGCGGAATTTGAATCAGTAAAACCGGAAGTGAAGTCACATCCAGTAGCTGTAATGTATAGTTCCTGATTCTGAGTACCGGATGTGATGTCACTGACATCACTTCCAGTTTTCGGAGCTGGCTTTTCACTAGAAGACCGGCTTCTCTACCCAGTCTTCCTCTGGCGGGATCTCACTGCTCCTGATCCTGCCAGAGGAAGAATAGAGACTTCTCACCAGCGAGCGGAACGAACATCCGTGCTGATTGCAGGCTAGAAGAAGGGCGAACATCCATGTGGTGAGTGGTAAGACAAAATGGAAAAATAAGCATAACTATGGCCATTAGATATATAATAACTAAGAGAATATAATGAATGTATATAAACGCTATACCCCATATGGAAACGCCCGACAACTACTTCCTTCTTGACCAATAAATATTATATATACATATATAAAGACATATATAAATATATTTATATTATATACATGATATTTATATAAATGAGAGAGGGAGAAATATTTTAAAGCAGATATTAAATATATAGACATATACATATTATATAAAGAGTAGATATCAATAGAGATATGATATAGATATAGAAATTAGTCCTGGTATGACATCTCCTCCACCAATAAATGTTACATATAGAGATATAAAGAGATCTTAAATATCTAGAGAGAATTAAATAGATATTATATATAGAGACATATAAATATTCTATATAGAGATATATAAATAGTGATATGATATAGATATAAATAGATGTATGGAGAATATACATATAACTATTTTATATATATATATATATATATATATATATATATATATACATATATACATATCTATTACATATATATATATATATATATGTAACTATTATATACTTATTATTATATATTATAACAAAATATATATATATATATATATATATATATATATATATATATATATATATATATATATATATATATATATATATATATATATATATATATATATAATGATATAAATAGATAATAATGTATGGAGAATATACATATAACTATTATATATATATATATACATATATATAACTATTACATATATATACATATGTAACTATTATATACCGTTTATTATATACTATTAACTAGTATATACTTATTATTATATATTATATTATAACTATATATATATATATATATATATATATATATATATATATATATATATAAAAATAATGATATAAATAGATAATAATGTATGGAGAATATACATATATATATATCCTATATAGAGAGATATAAATAGTGATAAGATATAGATATAAATAGATGATGATGTATGGAGAACACACGCATAACTATTCTATGTATATAGATATCCCTCCGCCCCTGGAGAACGCGCACAGTGGCTCTGTCTCGGAAGGAAGTCCTCACTCTCCGACCTTTGCCTGTCACATCCTCGTCACAATAGTACCGGATACGTCACGTTGTATGCCGCGTGCATGTCGGGATTTGTAGTACCCCGTCAATAGTTTACAGCAGTGTAAGGCAGCGTAGAACTACAATTCCCAGCAGGCCCCGCGATTGACGATCTCCATAGCAGAGGTGCTGCTACTCCGGTAGATGGTGGATTTGGCCGTTTACTGGGGGGGTCACTGGGACTTTGTGGCGATGAACTGACCGGGATCAGCGATGTTCGGGAGATCCAGGAGCTGGGTCAGCGGTTCCGGCCGGTCCGGGCCCACTGTTCATTCTTTGGACAGACTGAAGTAAGTGTTATCTCTGGCTCCGGGTCACCTCTCCTGTGACTTTCATAGCGGCTTATCCTGCTGCCAGTTGTGTTTCAGCAGTATTACCTTTGTCCTGGCTGCCAAAAGCTGTGTGTTTATCAGCTGTCACATGGGGCTGTCATGTCACAGCAGCTTATAGCTGAGCCCACTTGATGAGTATATATTTAGCAGTAAGGTCCTGTCTACATTGGGCGTAAGGGTCAACTTACAGCTGACGTGACCGTTAATGCGGGCGCTAAATGACAATAGAGTCCTATGGTTAATAAACACACTTGAAAAGAAACAGCATATTCATTGGACATGTTGATATGTGACAACACTGTTATGCGCGTTGACATTGGCGTGACGCTGACGCATCTGTCTGTACGCATCCATTTAATTACATTGGGTGCGTTGTCGACGCAGTAAAATGCCTTACAACAAAGTGGAGACTAGGTCTGCTCATGAACGCGGCAATCCAATCGCCCGAAAAATGTGACCACTCGTGTGGCAAGATGTGGCAAAATGTGACCACGCGAGTGGTTCCTGAGGACCAGTGCGAAACGCGAAATTAGGTGTTCACCGGTCAATTTAAAAGTCTTTACCCACAAGGGTAACATGGGGGCGTTTGTCATTACTGGCGCCTTCCACGCGCCCGCGGACAGAGGCAGCGCCAGCCTCCCTGGGAGAGCATGTGCGATTGTTGCCTTTATTTAGTATAGAAAGTTTATACACCGTAACTATTCTGCTGTTTGTTGATATCACATATATCAGGGATGTCAAATTATGGCCCTGGGGCCAAATATGGCCCGTGGTGTGATTACATTTGAAATTGCGTCTCCATCCATGTGTTCTTGATCGGGCCCATTCACTCTCTATGGACATGATCAGCCAGAAGGTGGGGGGGGGGCACAGGACATCTTGCTACACCCCCCCCCCCCCCCCCCCCCCCCCCACTCCCTGCCTGCAGGTCCGTGCTGTGGTTTAATTCGCTGGGTGCTGCAAGCACCGCACCACAATTTAACCCACTGCCAAACTGAAGTGGAAGCATGGCCTTAACCCAGCTGTTACTTAGTTATTAACATATAGGAGAGTCCTTATATATTCATAACAGGATGTACTCACTCGGTAATTACCATATCTGGGTGAGTTGAGGCTATTTTGATAGCATAAGTTTAGTATTTACATACTGCATTGCAGGAAATAAATTATACGACACAAATTCATCCCTCCTCCACTATGTAAATAGCCGCTCATGGGTAAGCTATCTGTGACAGATTGTTAAATGTGACTCTACATATGTTGGTCAGTGGGTTCAGAGAATAGGTACTGCTAGTGTATAGACACATATTTCAGACACACAAGAAGTTCAGGATTAAAAAAATATATACATATATATATAATATAATTTTTGTTCTTACATTTGCTCTATAAGACGCACAGACACAACCCCCCCCCCCCTCCCCCCCTTGATTTTGAGGACAATACATACAGTATGTGTAATTTTACTGTACAAACACCTATGTTGTTTCACTGGCCTAGGGAAGGTAGATCTAGAAAGAAGAATGCTGTCGCTGGAGCAGGTAAGTATTCCTGAGTACATTTGAATAATAAACTTCCCATACTCACACTCAGGAATACCACTGGCCTACAACCTACAGTATTGACCTTCCACCAAATATTAGGAACTTGGTCAGATAATTTTATAAGCCCTGGTGACCACTCTGAGCCCCGTCTGACAATTGCATCAGCTGAGGAAGGGGAGAGAGAGAACTCAGCTGCCTATTGGCTGTCCCAGCTGTCAGTTCTCTTCTCCCTCTGAGCATTGCACACAGTCCACCCACCCTCGCCTACCACTGCCAGCCAGAAACCTGGGGGGGTCGTCAGGAAGACGACAATGGGGAAACAAGCTGCAGACAGTAAGTAATGTGCGTGTAATGTGTGTGTAATTGAAGAATATTTCTTCAACACAAACCCCTCTAGTGTGAAGTTATACTCCATCTGATCCTGTGCAGTTTGAGGGGGGCTCGATAATGTTCCTATTTAGAAAAAAGCGTCCCTGCAGGGAAAGTTTGTGATCCTGGTATAAACTGTGTTTATAGTCCCCTATAGAGCATGCCGCAGATTTTTTTTAACTTTGTTTTTTTGGTTTCTAGATACATGTACCACGTTTTAACGAAGAACACCACTGTGACTGACCAAAACCGCAATCTGTTAGTGGAGACGATTCGTTCCATCACAGAGATTCTTATCTGGGGGGATCAAAATGACAGCTCCGTCTTTGAGTAAGTGGTGTTATACCCAGGGGTCCACATAAGTGGTACTCTGGTACTCGAAAGGGTCCAAAACCTAGCTCTGCATACCGGCATTATTGTTACACAGCTCATATGTGTACTAACAACTTGGAGGCGCTCCGTGTCTGGGCGGCCGCAGCTAAATGTTACATGTATGCAGTCTATGTCACTTGGATAACCACAGGGAAACATGAATAACTATGAAAGGTTGCAGTTAGGGGGGTGACATTGGGAATGTAAATTACTAATCCAAAAATGAGATTGGACTTCTAAGGGTGTGAAAGGGGGTGAAAGTCAGAGTAGGCATATGTAAGGGTAAAATCTGACAAGAGAAAAGCACTGTGTGACAGCTGGAATATGACTATGAAAGGATGACATTTGGACTGCAGGTAGTCTCAGCGGTTAGTTACTAACCCAGAAAATGTCAGGGTTGTATTATTGAGGTATGAGATCTGGGGGTCACACTACTGAGGTATGAGATCTGGGGGTCACACTACTGAGGTATGAGATCTGGGGGTTCAAACGTGTTGTACTGTGAGAGTTACATGTGACCCAAAGCCAGCTGGTGACCTGTGGATGGAGACAGCTAATCGGAGGCTCAATCAGGAACAGGGAGGTCCATCTTCAGCAGAACCTACCATGCAGGAGGCTGATGCAGAGGACAGTGAGAAACACCATCTCCTGGTACTCCTCTAAGGAGCTCACTAAAAAAGTAACGTGCACCCCTAACTATAGTCATATTCATTTGTAACAAGTTATACTTCGCGCTTTTGTTATTATTACTACATTCATTATACAAGAGTGTCATGGTGGAATATAAATGTAAAGTGTATTCCGTCAGGACTTTCCGTATTTTTCGGACTGTAAGACGCAATGTCTTAACTCCGGGCAAGAAGATTATCAAGGGAGGTTAAAGGAGCTGTCAGATGAGAGATCCGCCAATGGCTGAATCCCTTAATCTTTGCTGCATTGTTTATGTCAGCAGAACCCTGCTGATTTGACCAATGAAAATCGGAGAGAGATAGATGAAAGAGCTGCCAGCCAGCGTCTCCCCCGTCTATCTGCCTGTGTGTGAAAGCTGCACTCACTTCAGCTTTCACACAAATGTAGCTGTAGAGGGGAGGCAGCTGCACGCAGCTTTTCCCTTGCCCTTCCCCGATGTGTGAGAAGGAAGCCGTAATGTGACGGCAAGTGGTTGAAGTTGGTATTGCAGGGTGACCTTTTTTTCTTGTTTTCCTGCTCTAAAAACAGAGTGTGTCTTATGGTCCGAAAAATCCAGTATTTCTGGCAGTTAAATTTTCAAGACCAACCTGACGTGCAACCAAAATTTTTATTTTAACATACAACTAAAGTCTTGACTTAAAAGTAGAATTATGGCCGATGCTCAAAATATGTTTTTGCTGGTGCGGCTGTAAAGAAAGTCCCAGGATGTCAGAGAAGTATCCACTCTGACCCCAAATACGCATGTTAAGGACTTGCTGTATGTATTAGAGTATAAGTTGAGGTGCCTAATTTTATCTACGAAAACTGGAAACATTTATTGACTTGAGTATAAGCTGGGGGGGGGGGGGATGCAGCAGCTACTTGGAAAGTCAGATAGTGGCGTTTTCAAAATTACATTTCTCCATCTACAATAAAAAATTAACAAAATGACCACAAGGTGGCGCTGTCGCCCAAGTTTCTTTACATTTCACCAGCCCTGGAATACCACACATAGAATGCAGAAGCAGCCGGCCTCTGTGTAGATACGGGTGCCAAAGCGGCCGCTATATATTCTATGGTGGTTACTACACCACTGGGCGCATCATTGCCCGCACTGGAGACCAGCAGCTGCAGGAGAAGAGCAATCATCGGACCACCCACAGAGGAGACCAGCAGACACCTGGACAGGTAATTGGGACCCTAACTTGAGTATAAGCTGAGGGGGGTTTTTTCAGCATATTTGGGGCTGAAAACTGAGCTTATACTCGAGTATATACGGTAATTTCAGACAGAGCATCACAATGGCGCCAAAACTTCTAGAAAAGACAGACGGAAGGAAGGAGAAGGTAGAGAACATCACAACTTAGAAGAAGAAGTGGTGAAGAAATGGTGACGAAATATGAGAGCGGTGATCATGTGACGATGTCATAATGGACCATCTCACAAATCTACTTAGTCTACAGACTCTTCCAAGGAGAGAAAGAAAGGACACCCCCAGATTCCTGATGTTCTTA
>CM070033.1:186467337-186488319 GCA_036250615.1 Ptychadena robeensis | reverse complement strand
GCTTTAATTATTGATTTGCTGTATAGTTTTATAAAGTATTATTGAGTTTAATCCCCTTGTGTTTCTTTAATGTTAGCTATCAGAACGTCCAAGGATAAGCCCTCAAGTGGCACTGTACCTCTTATCACAGGTAAGTGTAATGTAAATGATGACTGACTTATAGCTAGACTCCTGTACTTATTTACTATTGTAATCACCTTCTTGTTGTTCCGAATCCAGGGATTATCACTTTGCTTTTCCTCCTCTACAACAGCAAGCACATGGAAAACATCCACAATCTAATCTTTATTTAAAGCGGAACTACCACCAGAAATTGATTATTACATGATTGGCTTTAGAAGTTTCGATAATAGGGAGGAATGCAGAAAATAAAGTACCTGTAAGGAGTAATTTAACCTCCTGGCCTCCTGGGCACATGGGTTCCGCATGTGGCACGCTTTTTTTTAAAAGCACGCCACCGGCGATTGCAGCGATGCATATAAAATGGCTCTGCAATTTACAGCTCATTTGGAGGTGCCCAGAATGATTCCATCATCACCTGTGATGCGATCGGGGGTGGACATGGAAGCCTCGGCATACACGCCGATACACAGAACCGCATGATGGATGAAACTCAATCCGAGTTCTCGGGCCAAACGCCCAGGAGGTTAACCAACCTAGGGGTCCGTCCCTATGGGGTACGGGCAATCGCAACAAAGTACTCTGCTTGAATCTCCTGCCCGTCCCGGTCCACGTCGCCAGCGGCAGTGACGTTGGCTGGAAACAGAGGCCCCTCTATTATAATGGAGAACCCCCCGGAAATTATGCAGTCATATAGAAGTTCGCTTTACAGGGGTATATTGGCTTTTTCCAATCCCCATTCCAGTAGCAGTTGAGGCGAATGTTCTACCCAAACATACAATAATCAGTTTATTGTGTTAGAGTTGTTCAAGATGAGATTTGTGTATACTAAAATATAAATACCAAATACAGTTCCACTTACACCTTTTATGTCTTTGTAATCCTTCTAGGTCTTTTTGACAATCCATTATGCACCACTGGTTAACGCTCTGGCTGATGTTATCCTGAATGGAGACCTGTCAATGTTTTCCTCTAAACCTGACCTTAGTGCCCAGCAGGGTTCAGTAAGTAAAATACTCATGTTATCTGGCTGGAATTCCCCCCTATGATTTTTCTTTTAGGGTATGTCTCCACTGCGTTATGGGCTCTGTCCCCCTGAGCTAAGAGCATTACTTGGCGGGGACCCGACTGAGCCGATCCGCATTATTTATTTGTCTTGAGCACCGGGTGTGCTCGCTTCCTACTGCAATTCCGCCAGCTTGAGGTTGACGTACAGCACCACGCTGACCTTCCAGCCAGCACATCTGCAGAAGCAAGTGAGAACAGCTGGTACATGAGACAGGTAATGTGGATTGGAGTGGATAACGCAGTGGAGACATACCCTTACTCCATTCACGTTAATGGCAGAAGGCATGGACTCCTTCGTCCATCTCTGCGCAATGCATTTCTATTGAATTACCGTAAATTTTGGGCCATAAGTCGCCCCCAGTTTTTCGAGCAGGAAAACAAGAGAAAAGAAAAATTTTTGAAGTGTTTGAGCATTAATTTCAATTGGGAATTTTTTTTTCTGACATCGGGGTAGGGGGGGGATCATTGCGTTCTGATCTCATTAAGGGAACGCAGCAGCAAGCAACAGCGCATTGGACACCAAACAACACACCTTCGGACTATAAAATACACCCTCCGTTTGCCCCACTTTTGGGGGTAAAAAGTGCATGTTGTGGTACGAAAAATTCAGTAAATAGGAAATATTAAAGCGAACCTACCACCAGAAAATGATCATTCCATATATGGCACTAGAAGTGCAGATAATAGGGAGGAATGCATTAAAAAAAAAACAAATTTAAGAAGATCCCCCCCAGCCCTCCCTCACTTTCTGGCCCTGCTTACGTATAGCCACGGTGAGACGTCACAAGAGCGAAGTGTTTGCCGGGTAATTCTGTGATCTCAGCTCTTCATTGAAGTACATTGAGGAAAATTCCCATAGAAAACCATTGAGCGCCCCCAGTGGCCACTCACAATATTGCACCCGGAGTTAATCTTTGAAAGCCTGGCGAATAAATATGGAATCACTTTTACCATTCCATAGAACAGCAGGTAAGTATAATATTTTAGGATCGTGGAGTCCTAATCCATCATCATACCAGCTCAGAGGTCAAACTTTATTTTACATATGTCATTTTTAAATATTGAGTTCACAGCAAACGGCCAGGGACATCAAACCATAACACATCACATTTGCAAGTGCTGTTTTTGAAAAGGTGAGAGAGTCCTACGGCAACATAATGCCTGGGCGGAGTCTTGATTTGCTGGTGCTTGTAACATTAACCAGTGGTGGAGTAAGTTGGTTTAGCCTTCGGGTCCAGGGCTTCTGTCTCATGGCTCTCCACGCCCCTCTCTACACCTCCGGGAAAGCACCGCCTATATCAGTGGATCCCATACTTTTCTTGCAGGGCCCCCCTTTTCTATTTAGGAACATTATCGAGCCCCCCCCCCCTCCCTATTCAAACACAGGTTAAGAATGAGGGCCTGCGCCCACCTGGAATACCTTTGGGAACCATTGGCCTATATCAACATGGAGGTCTATGGAACCGGCCCAGAAGTGATCGGCGCGCCCAGGTTTGCACAGCACAGGCGTGTCTGCCTGATCCCCGCGCGGGCACAGTTTGTTTTATGAACATACTGCACACGTACTGGGTTCGGGCATAACACCCAGGAGGTTAAGGGAGCAAATCTTTAGAGATCATGGGGGTAAAAGCAAAAATGCATATCCGTAGTCCTGTGCCGCATCCCTGAATGGAGATGAGGGGAATGGCAAGCAGAGAAGACAGAAGGAAAGATTAGATGGATAGATTTGGCCCTTTGTGTGTTCCTGTCTGACGCCCCTGATATAGAGGATTTCTTCTGACTTTTCTCCTTCCTGTTGGTGAGCGCAGTTTCTATGCGTTTCCTTTACAAAGCTGATGTGGTTATTTTACACCTGCCTATAGTTGGCTCATATCTCAGCCTACTTTCTCCTTCCTGTAAGCTCTAGAATTACTGGTAGTTCAACAGATTACTAGAAAACTAGGTCTGTACTTAAACCAGAACCGAACATGCTAAGCAGAGCAATTGAAAAATTTTTAAGCAGGCCCTACACCTTTAGATAACTGTCAGATATCCTTTAGATCTACCAACAACTATGTAGTGCCGGGTCCTCTGCGATTGAACACAGGGAGACTTGATGGTTTAGAAAGTCCCTCATATTACATGGTTTTGGTAAAACAAAAGGAGATCTAAAGGAAATCCGACAGAAATCTAAAGGTGTATGGGGGACCCGTCAGCAGGGAGGAAACTAAAGCTAGCCACACCCTGTTCAATTTTGGTTTAATCGATGCTCGATAAGTTCGAGGAATTCAATCGTCTAATCGAAAATGATCTTAATCGCATCAACATACACCCCACATTGAGTTTGCGATTGTGGTGAGTGATCGCTGTTTACTGCGTCGATTTAGTTGACTGCACTTGTCCCCACTTCAACTGATGGCTCTCGGCGCCCCTCTCTACACCTCCCGGAAAAACGCAGCCTCTAACATGGAGGTCTATAGAACCGGCCCTTTAGCATCATTGGCACGCCCAGGCTCAGACAGCACAGGCGTGTTTGCCCTTCTTGCTTCTATTAACATGGAGGTCTATAGAACTGACCCTTTAGCGTTATCGCGTTCATTTAGTTGAACGAGCTTGTCCCCACTTCAACTCATGGCCCTTTGGCGTCATTGGCGCGCCCAGGCTCGGACAGCACAGGCGTGTTTGCCCCATCCCTGCGTGGTCACAGTTTGTTTTATGAAATTTATGATATGTGTGGTCCATTAATTCTCTATAGGCACAATTTTTTTATTTTTTTTTAATCGCCTTGTCAATCGCGCCCGATCGCGTTAGCGCACAATTAAAAAGGTGTTTGCTCCGTGGCTGATCACCTATGTGGGAACATAGCCTTAAGCAATACATCTTCATCATGCTATAACCCAATCTGCTCTCAGTGCTTGTGCCCACTTATGCCTGCCATACACCCACAGATGGGTGCCGACAGACATGCTCTGATATGCACCGGAATGCATCCTGGTGCATTATGGGGCTGCTTCAGTCGGCCGGCACCCTTTGTGTGCCGGCCATTAGCTTCAATGAAGACGCCGGTCTTCATTGAAGTTAATGGCATCGGCTTGCATCGGCCAGAGAATATCGGACATGTGCCCCATGTGGGCACACGCCGATAAGTGGAAGATTTTTCCGCTGACCGACGACGCAAGCGTGCACGCCCATCGGTCAGGTGAAAAATCGGCCGCTTATCGGCATGTGTATGCCAGGCATTAGGTGATCTCTTACCGTCTCCCCAGATTATAATTGTGGCGCGGAGATCGCAGGCGCTTTTGATCGCAGGCCGCAGGCTATCGCCCCTGATCATGGCCATAGACATGAATGGACGCATTTTAAAAACGTGTCTCAATTCATCGATTTTAATACGCTCTGTGGGCGCAATCGGGAGGGGTTGGGCAAACTTTCCTGTCCCACTCCCCCACTTCCTGCCTGCTTTCCGGGTGATGACGATTGCCCGCGATCACCGCACCATGATTATAATTGCGGGAGATAGCCTAAGGGTCCCCATACACATTAAGATTTGTCTGTCAGATTTCCTTTAGATCTCTTTTTGTTTTACCAAAACCATGTAATATGAGGGACTTTCTAACCCATCAAGTCTACCTGTGTTCAATCACAGAGGACCCGGCACTACATAGTTGTTGGTAGATCTAAAGGATATCTGACAGAGAGATCTAGAGGTGTATGGCCAGCTTAAGTATGCAGCCATCTTTTTTTAGAATGATTGTTTAGTATTTTCTTTACCTACTGGTTGTTTCTTAAAAGGCCGCAGCACATGCCAAGTATTTTCAGATCATATCCTGTCCCTGAAAGTAAAGTTTTCTCCAACACATCCATCACCTCTCTCAGGCCTTTGTGACATTTTTTGGGAGTAAAGCCATAGAGCCACCATGGCGGAACCATCTTTACCTTCTTCGTTATAAAATGACCATGAGGAGGTCTAGGACGACTACTCTTAACACAAGATGCAGCTTTTTAGGCATAAATACACTGCCTGGCCAATTAAAAGTCACCACCAAAAAAAAAGTCGCACCCTAATATTTCGTTGGACCGCCTTTAGTTGTGATTGCGGCATGCATTCGCTGTGACATTGTTTCCTTAAGCTTCTGCAATGTCACAAGATTTATTTCCATCCAGCGTTGTATTCATCTTCCTCCAAGATCTTGCATTGATGATGGAAGAGTCTGACCGCTGCGCAAAGCCTTCTCCAGCACATCCCACAGATTCTCAATGGGATTAAGGTCTGGACTTTGTGGTGACCAATCCATGTGTGACAATGATGTCTCATGCTCCCTGAACCACTCTTCTACAATGTGAGCGCGATGAATCCTGCATTGCCATCTTGGAATATGTCCGTGCCATCAGGAAGAAAACATCCATTGATGGAATAACCTGGTCATTCAGTATATTGCACCAGTTGGGGTTAAATAACTTGTTGTCAGCTGAGAGATAATCACCCATGCAGTCATTGTCCCATAGGAGGCTCGTACCTATTATATCCAGGTGGCGACTTTTACTTTTGGCAGAGCAGAGTATGTCATATATATCATTATAATAAAAGGTCTTTGTTTATGTATTGACTATCAATGACAAAGATTGTTTTGGTACCAAAAAGACATACAGCACATAACATGTAGTTCATCACAATTCTATTCAATACAATAACAGCATCACTGGTATTAGGGCTTGTTTCCATTCTAGCGTTCCCGGGCGGTTGCAGCCGTGCGGCCGCCCCCGCACACAACCGCATCCATTGGAAACTTCAATATAGTTTCCACTGGTGCGGTTGTGCGAGTTCGGATGCGGTTTAGGGTGCGTTTCTGAACGCTAGCTGCAGCGTTTTGAAACGCATCCACGCCCCAACCGCATCCACATCTGCATTAAAAAAAAAATCGCATCGTGAAAACGCACGACAACTATGGCATGCGTTCAGCCGCGCGGCTGCAATCACACGGGAACGCATCAATGGAAACAAAGCCTAACATGTAATGGGTCTGATCTTTTCATCAAAGACCATCGCTGATGTCGTACAAGTTGCAAAGTAGAGATGATATTATTTTGGCTCTTTGTTACTCTGACGAGTTTTGCCTTTTAACCTCCCTAGCGGTCTGCCCATACCGCGCTGTTTTTCCACTGCGTTTTGTGATCCGTTGGAACCCCCTACGTTAAGCGCAGTGCTTGGCGGGGGTCCCGACGAATCACATACACATTACCTGCTAGGCGGATGCTCTGTTCAGACATCCGCCGATGCATTGGGTTAACGTTCTGCACTATGTTAACCCCTGCATCGGGCGGATCGGTTCAGCGCTGTGAGCATCAGAGCATCCGCCAGGCAGGTAATGTGTATGTGATCGGTCAGGACCCCAAGAACTCTGCGCTTAACGTAGGGGGTCCCGACGGATCACACAATGCTGTGGAGACATACCCTAAAACATTAAAAACAGCCAACTATTAATAACAATCCTCTATTTGTGTTTTACACTGGATATTATTACGTAAACGTAGTTATCTCCAAATGTAACTCCTCCTCCTGTTTTTCCATAGGCAGACGCCAACATCCGATGCTTCACCAAACCCCAGGAAACTCTAGAGAAATCCCTAGAAATAAACCGACACAGAGGGAGGAAGAAGCACCAGAAGAGGCCGAACTATAAGAATGTCGGGGAGGAGGAGGAGGAAGAGAAGCCGCCTGACGACGCACTGGAGGACTCGGAGAAAGGCAAAGCTGCGGAGGGAGCCTCTAAAGGTGCCAAGGGAATTGGAGATATGGAAGGTTAGATCATGAAATGAGATATTCAGAACCATAGTGGAAGAGCAGTGTCTCATTTACACAAGCAATAATCGCAACCGACCGGCGAACGCAACACTAAGCGTCCGCCGGTCAGTTTTCGTGCTTTAGCCCGATAGACCTGTAATGGGGTCGTTTTTAAAACAGGTGTGGCTGCATTAGATGGGCAGGAGCACGCACGAAAATCTAGCGCCCATCTATGCGTGTATGGGCACCTTAAGGGCTTGTCCCTACATTGGCGGCCGACCGTTTACAGCTGACATTAGTGCACGAGCTGTCGCCGCAATTTTTTTTTTTTAGAACAGAGTCAATGCAGCCGCCCCCGGAACGCGTCCATAGAGAATTAATGGACGCGTTTAAAAATGGCGTCCACACTACCATGTCTATAGGCGCAATTGGCTGCAGCCGCTAGCGTTTTAGACCGCTGCCCAGGAACAGGACTACTATAATCAATGGAGAATGTGTGAAGACAGGCCGTTAGACTGGGTCTACACTAGGCAGCCACATAAACCATGGGGGACGTCGTGTCCATAGTGTCCACCCTCGATTTTCCAGCTGTTCGGGCGCTGTTTTGGAGAGTTTCGGCGCAGTTCGTGCTATGTCTCCAATACCACACCCTATACTTTCTATTACAACTTCTATTAAAAGTGCTGTTTGAGCACGTCACATACCGCGTCCATTGTTTACCAACAGGCTCATTTGTATTTCGGTGCATCCACGGGACGCGGCGGATCCACAGCGCCCAGCCAGGCATATGCTGTGCGACCCCCCCCCTAACATGGGCTATTGTGCTGCGCCAGTATAGACTGGAACATCATTTCCCATAGGGCAATACAGGGGGGTGGCTGTGCTACGTAGTGTAGACCCAGCCCTAAGCAGGGTACAGAAGGCTCGATATTTGAGCCGTCCGATGTTCCCTGCAGCAGCCTGATGACGTGAGTACCCAGCTTTAGTCCATCACGATTGATTGTACTGCTCAAAGTACTTCCCGGAAAAATATTCAGGTAAGCAAAGCCCACTGTACCAAAAAAAAGTGGGAAAAATAAAAACTTCTACTTAACTTGTGTTCTGTATTTGTTTAGAAATAGAAATGGTGATCATGGAAAGATCAAAAACAGGCGACAAATCTACAGTCATCAAAGAGGAAAACACCACAGATGAGGAGAAGAGTGCAGCTGCTGCCGGAGCCCATTCCTTCCTCAATAGGTAAAGAAGATTGCTCTGTTCCAGAAGTATTCAGCCACGGATGCATTTTATATTCCTGGGATGTATTAACCCAGTGGTTGCCAAACTTTCCTTGCAGGGCCCCCCTAGATAGGAACACTATTGAGCCCCCCTTCACACTATACAGGTTCAGATTGAGGACCATTTCACGCTTGCAGTATCGAAATGCAGCGTAGGTTGAGTAATGTGCGGTACAGGGGTTTCCATAGGACGTTCTTGTTCCTTTCACACTGGCTCCCCTTTGCGTTTTGCGGTAGCTCGCTGCTTTGTACACTGCAGCATGCGTTATTATCTCATACACTTGTATAGAAGAGGCAAGCGCTATGCAGAAAAGCAGGGTATGTCCCCACTTTAGCAATCTCCTGCGATTTTAATCACGGGGCAGTGATCACTAGCGATTTCTATGGTAAGCGATCTGGGGCGTTTTCACCCACGATCGTGCCTAATCGTGCCCATAGAGAATGAATGGGGACACATGTTTAGGGCTTGTATATGAGTGGATGTTTCTCAGTCAAACCATGGGAGACAGGGTAAGTGAAATGAATAGGATCTCCCCCCACCTCATTAGTTGAGGATTTCAACAATAGTTTTAGACAGAATATTTTTTTAATATATGCTGGCTGCATATAGTGAACAACGGGGGTTTATGAGATTCTATCACTCACCACATAAAAAACCTTAGCCATACAACTTCAACTGATAGATTTAACATTCCCCTTAAGGGGTATTCTTTATTATACACATATGTCACAGATGTATCACCATCTGTTAAAATAGACACAAGATAAAAAAGGATAAAATTTACAGTCACAATAAAAAGGATCTGGTGAGAGAAGGGGGCCACCTACACATGGTAGTCCCCGAGGTTTGAAGTGTGGTGCCCGCGCGAAATCACTGGGTGCTTGCTAATTCAAACCGCGGGAAGTGGTTTGGCAAGATGTCCTGTCCCACCACCGCCACTTCGTGCCTGATCGCGCCCATTGACAGTGAATAGGCGCGGTTAAAGACTTCATGGAGGGAGACACTACTTTTACTTCACCTCTATGGCCGCGATCAGGGGTGATTGGCCATGCGTGTTCCGCGATCCAAGACTGCCCCTTCACCCTACCGGTATACAGCATGTTCCAGCAGAAAGGAGGCAACAAAAGGCAAAGTTATAGTAATCTGGCTATAGTAATTTGCTCTTTTTCACTCCACCCACCCGAAAATCATGTGCCTCCTCTCTGCTGGAACATGCTGTATATCAGTGATGGCCAACTGAGTTGATGGAGGGCAACAAGTGCGGCCCTCAGCATCACTAAAGGGCCGCACATAACAATCTATACTGACTTGTAGAAGCATTTTATAATGAATAAGAAATAACAGCAGGCACATCTAGAAGACATCATTAATTTTTTTTAAATAACAAAACCTGTTTTAAATGATAGTTCAAGCATTAGGGAACACTGTAGTGTGGTAATGCACATTTTGTGTCATATATTTCATCAAAGATTATGTGCCACAATATATATTATACAATCACCCCCGTTCATTGGTGGAATAGTGGGAGCATAAGCACTCACCTGTCTGCTGATCCCCCACCAACACTAGAGGAGGAGAGGCGAGGATGTTGCTCAGGCGCCATCTGGGTTGCTGATTGGGCTTTTACGTGTGCTTATCTTGTAACTTTATTGCCTCTCCTCCTCTTCCCACTCTAAGAAGTTCCCGGAAGAGGAACTGTCAGTAGAGGATCAGCAGACAGGTGAGTTCCTACGACCTATGCATTAACAGATAGGTTTCGGGGGCCACAGGTGGAGGACTGAGGGGGCCGCCAAAGAATGCTCAAAGGGCCGCATGCGGCCCCCGGGCCACAGATTGGGCACCTGGGCTGTATATTCACTCTATAGGACCTGCTCATGTTCCTCCCTCCAAAATATATGGTATTTCGGTTTTTTTCCTTTTTAAGAGACATCTAGATTACTATAACTTTGCCTGTTGGGACATCAGTTGTTTGTGGGTGTTTAAATCTCTTAAGTGTTGCAGTAAGTAAGGGTCAGATTTCCTTTAGATCTCCTTTTGTTTTACCAAAACCATGTAATATGAGGGACTTTCTAATCAATCAAGTCCACCTGTGTTCAATCGCAGAGGACCCGGCACTACATAGTTGTTGGTAGATCTAAAGGATATCTGACAGAGAGATCTAAAGGTGTACGGCCAGCTTTACAAACCCTGATTCATATGATTATAATATATGTTCCAGTTATACTGAATTGTGGTGTTTTGTTCTAAATTGTGGTTTGTTCTGTTTCTAAGAATTGTGGTTGTGTTTTCATGTTTTCACAGACCGTTCCTGGACATGGTGTACAGTACTCTGGAATGTACCGAGGACGATTATTACACGATGTTTGTCTTATGTCTCCTCTATGCTATGTCACGTAATAATGGTAAGTACATTATGTTTAGGATTCGTGTAATTAAAGTGCGTTACGTGTTGACAAGTTTCATTGTCTTATCATTTTAAAAAACAGTGCATTGGTTGCACAAGAAACTGAACATTTCACAATTAGTTGCAAAAAAATAATTCTAGTACGGTATTGCTGTTTTATAGATCATTGATTTGGGCATTCCACCTATGGATGGAGTGTTCATCTTCAAATGCATCATATTTGAACTTAACCTCCCTAGCGGTCGCGACAAACCCAGCTTGTCCGCTGTTTGGGTTTGTCGCGACCGCTACAGCAGGGATCAGACCCGATCCACCCCCAGAAAGCTGCGGCGATATAGAGAATCCGGGTTTCCGCACCTGCCCCAATTACTTCTATCAACCTGAAGGGGCGCGGTGGGGGGGTGGGGCCATAGACCTCTATGTAAGGGTTTGTTTCCACTAAGGCGATCACCCGCGATCGCAGAGTGGTAATCACTAGCAATTTTTCCTTCTAGCGATCGGGCATGATTTGGAGGGATTTTGGGAAGTGTTTTTCTGGAGGCGATTGGGGCAGACAGGATTACGCCTGATTGCTCCCATAGAGAATGAATGGGGGTACGTTTAAAAATCGCACCGCAATTCAGTGAGATGCCATTTAAAACCACAGCTATTCATTTCTGTTGGTGCGGACAATCAGGTATGTGAAATTCATACTTGAGCTTCTATCTATCCCTAAAGCCGACCATGAAGGCTTCGATCCGCGGGCAAATTTGCAGGCAACACAGTGGCTTAGGTGGTGAGCACTAGAGTCCTGGGTTCAAATCCCGGCCTGGGCACTATCTGCAAGGAGTTTGTATGTTCTCCCAGTGTATGTGTGGGTTTCCTCCGGGTACTCCGGTTTCCTCCCACACTCCAAAGACAAGCAGTAGGTTAATAAAGATTCTCCTATTTTAGTTACATGTGACCTATGACTGTGTTAGGGACATTAGATTGTGAGCTCCTCTGAGAGACAGATAGCGATATGACTATATATGCTCTGTAAAGCGCTGCGTAATATGTCGGCGCTATATAAATACAAGATAATAATAATAATCGACCGTCGTGCATGTTCGTGGGAATGGATTGGGCGAACTTAGGCCGTGGATTTAAGACGCCCACCTGGAGAGATTGGCCAAGGAACATGTCTGTTTTGGTTTGATTGACCACATTCATTGAAAGCATATGCCAGCACGCAAAGGGTGTGATTCTCGGAAGGACCAGCCTTGCGTGATGGCGTCTTCAAGGGTAGTCAATCAGCCGCACATTGTGCTGTCTATGGGGTGCTTAAGACTTTAACTAAAAAATCTTAAAACCACCTCCGCATCTGAGTTCTATTATCGTCACAGGTCAAAAAAAACAAAACGTAGGCTCCACTGTACTGAAATCCATTGCGTTCCCAAAGATGCAGCTTGCTGCGTTGATTTCAACGCGACGGAGGCTCTGAGGGGCTATGAAGACAGCCTTGTCATAGCCCTATTGCCGTCAATGGGCGGCATGTCCACTCCGTTAAAAACGCAGGGGTTTTTAACGCGGCAGTGCAGCCCTAGCCTTACCTTGTAAAAAGTACAAATCAATTAACGCTCTGCCCTTTTGGCATCACTGTCACAGCTGACATCTACCCTCCCAAGTCCACTTGCGCCAGGCAGCCAGCCACACCTGAATTCAGATCCGGACTGGTAGAGGGAGCGAGACTATTAATTGATTTGTACTTTTTACAAGGTAAGGCTAGGGCTGCACTGCCGTTAAAACCCCTGCGTCCGGACTGGTAGAGGGAGCGAGACTGGAATAGTCTCCATCTTACTTCCTGGAGGATTGGACATTTCAGGCATTGAGCGAGCAGACAGAAAAGGTAAGTATTTTCTCTTTAGGGGTCGCTCTCTGGAGAAAGAATGCGTCCCCATCCAAAGTAAATGCTGGCACACAAAGGACCAGCCATTATGACGCCATCACACATGGTCAGTCTGCCGAGAAATCTACAGAAAAACAAGACGTCTCTGGTCGGCTTTATATATATCCTTCATAAGAATATGGAGCGATGTTTGTTACAAAAAGTAACTATGGTCATTCTCATAGTAAAGACAACTTCTTTTATCAGTTTTTCTTCTCTTTCAGGAATAGATCCATCTAAACTTGAGAAAATCCAGCTGTGTTTGCAACCAGCAAAAGAAAGCTGTGCCTACAACCATGTTCTAGTGGAAAGGCTTATCCGAATAATGAGCAATGCAGCAGACGCAGGTACACACCCCTCCTTTATTACCATCTTCTGCTGAAACATTAGTTCTTTTCCATGAGGCCTTATATCCACAAGTGTCAGGGAATATATTGTTTAACCTCTTTGGTGGTACAAACAAAATGAAAATCGACCAACTTGCCACTTGTTACTAGATGAGTCGCAATTTTTCAGCGGGTGTGTGTGTGTGGGGTTGCTATTGACCTCCATGTAAGGGCTTGTCCCCACTTAAGCGGCCAGCAGCAGTGGACGAGATACATAGAGAATGAATGGACGCAGTTAGAGATTTTTGACTCCGTCCATTCATGTCTATGGACGCGATTGGCAGCTTGCGGAGAAAAACGCGGGAACCCACATTTCCGGCCGTCAAAGAACTAGGGGCTAGTTCTAGGGCTACTTAAATTAATGGGACCCTAATGGAGGTAAAGGTAGGCACTCTTAGTTGTAAATTACTAATAAAAAAAACTTAAAGCTAGGAACACACGGCTCGATTTAAGCATACAATCGATGTAAGATTAGATGAAGAACCTCGATTTTGGTATTTTATCGGTTGTACCGTGTGCTCTATAGTGTCATACAATCGTAGTACAATATCGATTTAGAAAACATCGATTATTGACTAAAATTGTCGATGCTATTGATGCCCTACAAACCGTAAACTATCACTTCCTCGAATACAATTGTACGATGAAAATGAAAAAGTAGTTCGATCATGGTACAATTCGACGATAATTTTCCAACTAGTCCGATCACTTTTCAATCGATGTAAAGCTCTTCATCGCACTAAAATCATCCATGTGTCCGCGCTACGATTTTGGTACAATTCATGTAAATTTTCATTGATTTACATCGATTGTATGCTTAAATCGAGCCATGTGTTGCTAGCTTAAGATCTGACTGTTGGAGATCTGGGGGGTGAAAGTCAGAGTAGGCATATGTAAGGGTAAAATCTGACAAGAGAAAAGCACTGTGTGACAGCTGGAATGTGACTATGAAAGGTTGACACATGGACGGCAGGTAGTCTCGGGTTAGTTACTAAGCCAGAAAATGTCAGGGTTGCACTACTGAGGTATGAGATCTGGGGGCTTGAGACCCCTAACCCACGTGGGCGCATGGGTTGGGGGGGGTCGTACATTCGGTCCATAAGACGCACCCCCACCTTCGGGGGTTAAAAAGTGGGTCTTATGGTCCAGAAAATACAGAAATAACGAATAATTTATGTGATATAACCAGTTTATGCTTTATCATGGGTTTTGTGTGCAGTACACAGTCCCTTTGCCTCTTACCCCTTTGTAATGTTTGTTCTTGCAGATAGTAAGGTACGTTTGGCAACACTGGAGCTGGCATGTATCCTGCTGAAGCAGCTTGTCCTGTCCGAAGGCGATTGTATAATAAAGGACGTCCATTTAGCATGTCTAGAGGTACAAACTATTTTGATTTGATTTAGAAGTGCTTTACATTATCTAGTCTTTGAATTGATTGGATTCAAAGATAAGTACCATAAATATTTGAGTATAAGCCGACCCGAATAAAAGCCAATGTATTTAATTTTATCTACTAAAACTTGGAAAACGTATTAACTCAAGTATAAGCCGAGGGTGGTAAATGCAAAGTCAGATAATGGACTTTGATAGATTATAATAGAGATAATAATGAGAAAAATAAAGATAAACACCATTGCCTCTAGGAATGAATCAAACAGGTGAATCTTAGTGCCACACCCTCAATAAAGAGAACGCAGGATTATTGTTATTACAGGATGGGTTTTAAAGGCAATTCTTATATTCAAACATTAAAATAAGTTTCCATTATTATTGGGACCCATACATGGCATGGAAACTTATTTTCAACTTTGAATCATATGTTGTGGAGTTTTCTCATTGAAATTCCACCTTCTCCAGTAAAGATCAATAAGATGTCCACTAGATGGCGGTTTGTTTACATTTCAATGAGCGCATCTCGGAAACACATCGGATCATTCACAGAGGCTGCCGGTGCCTGCAGGGAAACCAGCAAACACCCTTCATCACATTTTGGGGCTGAAAACTCTGCTTATACTTGAGTACATACGGTAGATCCTTTTTTTAATTCACTTGGCTTTGAACTTAATGTATGCAAAATCTTTATGAGCTTGAGCAATGTTTTTTTCTTACACCCTTCCTTACATCTCCAGCAATTTTGGTGACTACACCATGTTCTGGGGCTTTGCAGTTACTTTTTTTTACACCAGACCATTAGACCCAGTTTTTAGGAAACCGGTTATAAAATATTTGAAGTGTTCAAATCAATTGGATCAATGCAATGGATCAAATTAATGCAATACCAAGTTTAGCCACAAGATATCACTAGTAGCAGTAGGATCAAGTCACAACACGACATCTTCCTCACACAATGGGGAAAGAGCAGGGGAACGGCTCCAAATGTCTCCCTTCTGTGGCAGTGGAAGCTGTGGTGTAAGGGGTGGGGTTTCCACATCTGTCGGGTCCCCTTCCACTAAGCGCATTGCTTGACAGGAATCGCGACGGAGCACATAGACTTTACCTACTCCACTACGTTCTGCCCTGCATCGGCAGAATGGCTCAGCGCTGTGAGAACACCGCATCCGCCGAGCAGATAAGTGAATGTGCTGTGCAATAAGCTTAGTGAAGGGGGTCCCAACGGATGTGGAACCCCCCCTAAGTGCAGCTTTTACACAAAGGCAGAGATAGTTGGGAGAGATGCCGGCTGGCAGCTCTTCAATCTATCTCTCTGCTGTATTGCTTATATCAACAGGGCTCTGCTGATATAAACAATACAGTTCAGATAGGAGATACGGCTGTGGGCGGATCTCACTTCTGACAGCTCCTCCACCTCCCAGACTAATCTTCTTGCCTCATTTGGACCATAAGACGCAGACATTTTAAGTGTGTATTATAGTCCCAAAAATACGACGACTCAAAAATCAGCCAGGTGAAAAAATGACATCCCAAAACAAAAGTACATTTGTTGTGTGTTTCTGTGCCTTAGCTGTGCCACTCCCCTTACACCCCCTGTCTGTTACTCTTTCCCATATTCGGATCTGCTGTATGTGTTAATCCTCATAGACCTTTGGTTGTTTTTATGTTCATTATACATAGCACTGAGTTCCTTGACTAAATAAAGTTGTCATTCACTTTTAGGGTGCAAAAGAAGAGAGTGTCCATCTTCTTCGGCACTTTTACAAGGTATGATCATACATTTTAACAGTGGTTCTGTCAATTTTCACTTCACAAATGTTCATGTCGGAATGACCAAATCACATAATTGTTTAGGTTTGTTCTTTTCTAGGCTCCCATGGAAAGATATTATGACCTATTTACCACATATGTCGGGGGGTGTACTTACTTCTGTGAGATACTCTGTGTTGTCTCTACTCTTTACTGTCTAAGTATACCACCTGGAAACCTTGTGTGAATAGAATTGATATTCAGAATAACTTTATTTTTTTGTAGCTGAGAATTACAGAAATAAATAAAGAAATGTTTTTATGTACCGTATTTTTTCGGACTATAAGACGCACCTTACCATAAGACGCTCCAAGCACCGTGAGTGCAGCTCACACATAGATGGAAGAAATGCCGGCTGGCACTTTTCATCTATATGGCTCTGCTGTATTGCTTATATCAGCAGGGCTCTAAGCAAAACAGCTTATATCAGCAAGGCCTCTGCTGATATAAACAATTCAGTACAGATGGAAGATCTGGCCATGGGAGGTCGTACATTCAGACCAATAGAGATGCTCGAAATATTCGACTTGCTAACTTTCAGAGCTGATTGCAAAGTCCCTGAACATGGTATCATCACCAAACTTTCAGGAGATGTAGAGAAGGGTTGGGGGAACATTTGAAAGAAAAAAGTATGTCTCTAACACAAATAGTTTTTGAATAAATTAAGTTCAAAAATAAATTTGAATTTCCGAATTTTCCTAAATTTTCGACATTTTGACTTGATTTTGAACTTAATTTGTGCAAAAACTATTTGTGTTAGAGACATACTTTTTTCTTTCAAATGTTCCCCCAACCCTTCTCTACATCTCCTGAAAGTTTGGTGATGATACCATGTTCAGGGGCTTTGCAATTAACTCGAAATCGTTGAATATCTGAAAAATAATTTGATTATCTCTACAGACAGATTTTGGGGGTGAAAAAGTGCATCTTGAAGTCCGAAAAATACGGTATTTGATTGACTTACTGGAAATAAGTACAGCTTTTGATTTGTTTGTTTCTGTTTTCCATTTAGGGAGAGGAGATATTATTGGATATGTTTGAAGACGAGTACAGAAGTATGGTGGTGAGTTTGCTGGATTAATTGGATATCCCTGATAAGCCTTTCACCCCCTTAGCGGGTAGCTCAGGGGAGATTTCAATTCTCAATATCTGAGCCACAGTCTGGGTAACTTACCTGCATCAGCCATGCCTCTGCTGTCCTGCATTGTTAGGCTGGGTCTTCACCAAAACTGCATGTGGCGTTATAAATATGCTGGCATGTCCATGGTGCCCAACTGCGGTCTGCCCGCCGTTTGGGCTAATTTAGGGAGCAGTATTTCCTATGACGCTTTTACTATAAATGAACAAACACATCGGCACATGTGATGTGAACAAAATGTGCTCATTGCTTATCAATAGGCGTATAACGTGACTGCTGTGCGTCTGAGTGAGCGCAATGGACCCACATGTGTTTGCTGCGATGTAACCCGACGAGGCTAATGACGCGCCAGTATAGACTAGCACAGGGGCAGGCAAACCAAGGGTCCCCATACACCTTTTAGATTTCTTTTTTTTTTACCTATACCATGTAATATGAGGGACTTTCTACACCATCAAGTCTACCTGTGTTCAATCGCAGAGGACCCGGCACAACATAGTTGTTGGTAGATCTAAAGGATATCTGACAGAAAGATGAAAGGTGTATGACCAGCTTTAGGCACGGGGGCGTTAAGCTTTCATTTCCGGCCCTTTGTCACATTGTTGAAAATATGCTTCCCTTCACTTGTTCTCTGCACAGTATGCCTAGAGGTGTCCAAACGCATTGTGGGTGATGCAGTGGTGATCATGACACCGTAGGCGCACCCTCATGGCGACAGCAGTCTCTAGGAATGATCTCTGCTCATTGCAATAAATGAGTATTGCAGGAAAGAATGAGGTAGGTCAGAAGGACCACTCCTCATAGTGTGAACCCAGGGCCAGTGCTGGGTAACCAGCAAATGACCCAGTGAGGGACTTTTAAACGGCACAAAAGTATATATTGAAAAAATGTTTTATTTACATCAAGGTAACAAAATGACAAAATCATTAGAAGTATGGCCCAAAAAGAAGGGCTTACGTTACCCTTTGTCGGTCTCGACGCGTTTCGCGACATCAGGAGACAGTTTGGTAACACTTTCTTACTGTGAAGTCGGAAAGAAATTGGCTATTAGTAGAATATATACATTTGGGTATATCAAAAGTACAATAAAATGTAAAAGATCCATTCAATGAACTTCAATCAACCTACTATGTCAGTAGACTGAGACCGGGTTGATCCTATTGGGCCTAGGGTGAGGCAGACTCGTCCAGACCCAGGGGCATCCCCAGAGGCACGACGGGGAGGAGAGGGGTCCCAACCCGAGGTAAGTCTATTCCGGGGAACAGAGAGCCTGGTCCCATCCATATTGCGGCGTCACTCAGCGTCCTCTCTAATGATACCTTATGAGTAAATTGACCTGAGGTGACCCTGATAAAGTAACGAATATATACATGGTGGTTAAGATTTGTATGAAAGTATATTCATATCGATACCGCCACCAGTTCAAAAAGTTCCAAAGTTGCTTTGGAAGTGCAGGAAAAGATAACAACATCCCTGTCACCTGTCGCCTATTACACATCAACTGTCATTAGTGGTGCCGGCAATGCATGGAATTGGCACACCTATGGTGGGGTCGGCCATTACAGGCTCTGGGTCCGGCCCCTTTATCAAATCTAAGAAGCCAGTGTGACCCACGAGTCAAAAAATTTGCCCACCCCTGCTCTAGCACTTCAGATACTGTACAAAGCTGGGATTTGGAGTGGTTTTTTTTTACAGAGGTCGCTCCTAAACTCAGCTGGTAACCAGCATAAAGTAAGGGGATCAAATACCTTTTTTACTCATCTATCTGTGACTTTCATGCACTGGGTTTGTGAGAATTTTTTGTTGTTGGTATTCTGTCTCTCACAGTTACAACATCCAAAATCAGCAGGGGATGAAGGACGTCTTTCCCTCCAAATATATATAAATGTATATACACAGCGGTAATACAGTCTGAGTGCTGTGTGCTTTGATGGCTACATCGCCCCCTCACCCTATAACAGTGCAGGAGGAGTAATACAATATTAATTGTAAAACGCTCACCTCGTACATTTTACCTTTTCTTTTGATGTATATACATCGTATTCAAGTAAATGCCGCTTTCTTTATTTCTAGAACAAACCTCTAAATGTAGAGTACCTGATGATGGACGAATCCATATTACTTCCTCCTACCGTAACTCCACTGACTGGTATAGATTTTGTGAAGCGCCTGCCTTGCGGAGATGTCGAAAGAACGCGCAGAGTAAGTTGTTTTTCATACACATTTCCAAATATACTGTATTGTTCGGATCATAGGACGCACCCAAAGTTTTGGAGCGAAAATGAGAGATTTCAGATATCAAGTGAATATACAGAATGTTCCAATGTTCCATAGCAGAGTAGGCAGGACTGAACCATGCAGTATTCACTCTATATTCCTCCAGCTAAAAGCCCAGTACCAGGAGGGAGGTCTTAGTTCCAGCAGAGTGTCAGGGCTGAAACGTTAGTATGGGTCTATACACTGGCAGTAACCATTCTCTGAACACACTGACCAACTTATGGAGAGACACATTTAACAATCTGGCACTGACAACTTACCCATGAGCAGCTATTTACATATGGGAGGAGATATGAGTCTGTGTTACAAAGTGTTTTTTTTTTTTTTGCAGTGCAGAATCTTAATGTAAATACACAACTCATGCTGTCTAATTGTAAAATGTGTCCATAAGTTGGTCAGTGTGTTCCGAGAATGGGTACTGCCAGTGCAAAGATCTCTTCTTGGCAGTGGCTTTTTGGCTTTGCTGGAGGAAATGGAACACATTTGTGTCTCCTGGAATGCAAGGCTATTGCTCCCTGGATGGTTGAGACTAAAAAACAAAATTTTCGTACCATAAGACGCAGGCACACTTTCCCATTGATTTTAATGGTAAGTGCATGTTCTAGTCCGAAATGGTAGGGTAGTCTAGTTTTTTGTATCCCCCGCTCTAGCAGAAAGATTTATAACACACGTGTATACCGCTCTCGGTAACATATATGACCACTGCAATGTAATGCTATAGGGAAAACACATAACTGATAATAATTGAGTCCAAGTATGAAAACGGTCCCATTGATCTAACAGCCACTGGCGTACTTGAAGAGTCACTAGAGAAGAGACTTAATCACATGGGGGAATCTACTGACCATTTCACAGAGGTCGTAGTGTTCTGAAAGCATCAGAGCTGCTACTACCAAACAAAAGCGCTGATGCCCACAATCAGGATGGGATGTTAGAAGGGAACCACCCCTCACAAGCAGGTGAGAAAATGGAAGGGAGGGGACATTACATCTTATTGTGTCGAAAGTTATGTCACGGAGTGTCAAATCCTGGAATTTGGTTACACTCCACAGCGGCACTTCTGTGTCCCAAATACAGAAAGTGACACTTTACGACGTCACTTGCAGGGGTCATGGATCTAAAAAGGTTAAACATCACTGCTCTAGCACATGTAGGTGTTGCATAAATGAGGTTCAAAGTCAAGTCGACTTGCTGTGCCGGGATCGGGCGTAATCGCCGCCTCTCAGTGAGCCTGCAGCGTTTCTGCATAGCTGCAGGGTCACAGAGCTTTTCCTGCCCTGACTCTTGGAGGATGGTGGTGGCACCATTCCCGTGGTGGAGGACGGAGGTGGTACCATTCCCATGGTGGAAGATGGCGGTAGTACCATTCCCATGGTGGAAGATGGCGGTGGTACCATTCTCATGGTGGAAGATGGCGGTGGTACCATTCCCATGGTGGAGGAT
>CM070033.1:186455447-186467237 GCA_036250615.1 Ptychadena robeensis | reverse complement strand
GTACCATTCCCATGGTGGAAGATGGCGGTGGTACCATTCCCATGGTGAAAGATGGCGGTGGTACCATTCCCATGGTGGAGGATGGTTATGGCAACATTCCCATGGTGGAGGATGGTGGTGGCACCATTCCTGTGGTGGAGGATGGAGGTGGTACCATTCCTGTAGTGGAGAATGGCTGTAGCACCATTGCTGTGGTGGAGGATGGAGGTGGTACTATTCCTGTAGTGGAGGATGGTTGTAGCACCATTGCTGTGGTGGAGGAAGGAAGTAGCACCATTCCCATGGTGGAGGATGGCAGTGGTACCATTCACGTGGTGACGCCTGAATGGGGTGGGGGGAAGTGGCGCCATGGACCTCGATGTAAATGGAGGGGGTGTCGCTTCCCCCCCACACACACCGCCGGCATCTATTTGACACCGGTGGTGTGTAGGAAGTCGAGAGGACAGCGGGAAATCACAGGTTTTTCTTTCAAACCATTATCTACCTCGGCTTATATTTGGGTTGACTTATACTCCAGTATATACGGTATATCTGTGATCTATGACTGTGGCAACAAAGCGTTATTCTTCATATTACGCTACGATTATTGATATAAACATTTTACCTTTTTCCAGGCCATCAGAGTATTCTTCATGTTACGCTCTCTATCTCTCAGTCTGAGGAAAGAACCGGAGACTCAGCTTCCTTTGACCCGAGAAGAGGACCTTATCAAGACAGACGACGTGCTTGACCTCAGTGAGTAACAGAATCTTACTACAACACAGTGGGATGTTGTGACCATGAAGGACGAGGATAGCACCGTCGGGTCCCCGCCAAGCTTGGCACAAGGGGTGTCGATGGAGCCAATAGCGCCATCGAAACATACTCTTAATGATCAAAACATCCCATCCCACCTCTAGCCGGCAGAATGCCGAGGCAATAGCCGGTGCTGTAGGCAGGTAATGTGGATCGGGGAACCAATAGGCAAATAAAAACAAGGACAGAGGCGCACAACCTAGTACAACAAATGGTTAAATCATATGGAATAGGATAAGATAAAACAAATTGAAACAAAACAACAGACAAGATACTCACATTGAGAGAGGTTTACAATGCTGTTTTCCAGGGGGACCTCACTTCCTGGTGGGGGAGAAGAGATCACTTCCTGCTTACAGATACTGGGGGGCTCAGTAGGAACAATGGGTCGCGTTTCGAGCAGATGCTCTTTTTCAACCTCTTTTTTCCTTTTTTGGTTGAAAAAGAGCATCTGCTCGAAACGCGTCCCATTGTTCCTATTGAGCCCCCCAGTATCTGTAAGCAGGAAGTGATCTCTTCTCCCCCACCAGGAAGTGAGGTCCTCCTGGAAAACACATGGCTCATTTGTCAAAATGGAGGCCACACTCCTCCATTTTGAGAGCTGCACACCTACACACAACTTATACACCCTTCCCTCATACTGACTCCATTTTACTCTGTGATCCTTGCTCAGGCCCCATACACCAACTGAGGGCCTTTCTGGCCACTGCTATCACTATAGCTGTGTAATCACTGCTGAAGGTTGTGCGCAACTACCCATCATCTTTCTTAGTTTGTTATACGCCGGGGAACCAATAGAACTGGGGAAACATACCCAAACATATAACAACAGTCCAAACAGAATGCACATAATATATGTAAAGGTAAAAAACTGATGTGGAAATGGTTGTCCTACCAAAACCAAATAAACTGTACACTCTAAAACTTGCCACCACTTGGCATCATGGGCATGTTGGCATTAACACGCCCAAAAAGTGGTTTTGCAGGGTTTTTTGTAACATCAACACAGCATTAATATGCCCATGGACTCCTATGGGGAAAAGAGCAATGTCAACACAAGGGTCAGCGGTGTTATTGCTGTTGTATAAGTTTTGTATAAAATCAACTCTTTGCATCAACAAAAGAAAACCATTCACCTGGTGGACGGTGGTGGTGGCATCATTGCTGTGGTTGAGGATGGCGGTGGTATCTTTCCCGTAGTGGAGGATGACAGCAGCACCATTCCCATGGTGAAGAATGGCTGTAGCACCATTCCCATGGTGGAAGATGGTGGTGGTACCATTCTGTGGTGGAGGATGGCGGTAGCACCATTATCATGGTGGAAGATGGCGGTGGCACCATTCTGTAGTGGAGGATGATGGTGGCACCATTCCCATGGTGGAGGATGGCGGTAGCACCATTCCCATGGTGGAGGATGGCAGTGGCACCATTCCCATATTGGAGAATGACTGTAGCACCATTCCTATAGTGGAAGATGGTGGTGGTACCATTCCCATGGTGGAGGATGACGGTAGCACCATTCCGTGGAGAAGGATGGTGGTAGGACCATTCCGTGGAGAAGAATGGTGGTAGGACCATTCCGTGAAGGAGGATGGCGGTAGGACCAATTCGTGGAGGAGAATGGTGGTAGCACCATTCCGTGGAGGAGGATGGCGGTAGCACCATTCCGTGGAGGAGGATGGCGGTAGCACCATTCCGTGGAGGAGGATGGCGGTAGCACCATTCCATGGAGGAGGATGGCGGTAGCACCATTCCGTGGAGGAGAATGGCGGTAGCACCATTCCTTGGGGGAGAATGGCGGTAGGACCATTCCGTGGAGGAGGATGGCGGTAGGACCAATTCGTGGAGGAGAATGGCGGTAGCACCATTTCGTGGAGGAGAATGGCGGTAGCACCATTCCGTGGGGGAGAATGGCGGTGGCATTATTCCCATGGTGGGGGATAGCAGTGGCACCATTCCTGTGGTGGAGGATGGAGGTGACGCAATTCCTGTGGTGGAGGATGGAGGTGACCGTATATAATACTTCAATGAGACTTTAGAAAAAGACCAAGCGCTCTATCAAGTCTGCTCTGTTGTTGTTTTTTTTTATTCTACCTCTAGAACATCTCTACATGAGCAACTTTTCTTATACATGTCAAATTTTTAAGTTTAAAACATGTTAAAAACATGCTATGGATGATCCCCCTCCCTCCTCCCTTCACATCCCGGGGGTCATAGATGCCGCTGGGGATGTTGCCTCCTTAACATAGAGGTCAGCAACAAACGCAAGTACACCCCTAGGTGAGAAATATCCTTATCGTCCCAAAATGATAACATTGCTGCAGAGGTTGTAGGGGTGGGGGGGTCGTCAGTGCTCATACCATATGTCGTACCTTGCATCAACTTGGTCTGCATGGTTGTCACCCCAGAAGGAACAGTGTGAATGGGACCTTCGTTCTCAGATGTATATGGATTGTATATATATGTATATATACACGCCCCGATTTTCCGTCCGATCGATTAAAAACAATCAATGTTTTCCGATACGAGGATCTTTGATGGATCGGACTGTATTTCATTATACTCCCAAATAAAGCAACCAATTATTGTCCGATTTTTACCTCCTTCGATCGAACATTTTCCATCGATGATATTGTTGGCCGATTTTATGTTTGATGGGAAGTGGAAGGGTTATGGCAGGGATCAGCAGCTTGAGGCACACAGTTGTACCACCAGAATGGGAGTTTTGGCCAGGGCCAGGTATCTGTGGGTGTCTGTTCTGGGGGTGGGGGGGGGGGGGCTTTGCCTTTGATGGGGATGGCTAATCATAGGGGGAAACAGGGTCTCAACTTCAGTTTAGTCACATGAATAAAAGAAATACAGGAGAATGTTGTTACATATATACATCCTAGCACACCCTGGCAGATGATTTTACACACACCACAATGTTTGAAACAGGAAGTAAAAGTATGATAATTAGTTAAATCGGACCGAAATTGGTCGGGTCATAAGAAATAGTAGTCGATTGAATACAATTTAGATTCGATCGAGAAAAATTTTCCAACATGTCCGATCACCGTCCGACCGATTATTCCCAAAACTTCGATCGAAGTTACTCGGTCAAACCATGTGGGCATTGACCGATTTTTTGGAAGACCGATGCAAAGAATCGATTGTTTTTAATAGTTTGGACGGAAAATCGGGGCGTGTATGGGGGCCTTTAGGGTTCTAGAGGAATATCTTTTTGTGTTAGAGGGTTAAAGTTTTCTTATTTAAAGTCTTTTGTTCTGCTCAGATAACAGCGATCTGATTGCGTGCACGGTGATAACAAAGGACGGAGACCAAGTGCAAAGATTCTTAGCAGTTGATATTTATCAAATGAGCCTCGTGGAGCCGGACCTTAAAAGACTCGGATGGGGCGTTGTGAAGTTTGCCGGTTTATTACAGGTCAGTAGTTCAGTTTTCAAAATGTACAAATATGTGAGTATTTATCACACTTGGAGACACGTCCACCACAGGGAGAAAGATGCTTTCCTGTTCTTAAAGCGGTTTTAAACTAAAACACACACATACATGAAATAAGCACATTACTTACCTGTCAGCAGTTCAGATCCTGGAAAACTGCGGCACAAAAACAAATAAAATGACTTACCTTCTTCGTGTTTTATCTGATGGTGGCAGCATGTTGAATAAGGGCAGAGAAGCCTCTTCCTGATCTATCTTCTCTGGGCAGTAGCTAACAACAACCCCTTTCTCCTTCACAGACAGAGACTTCTCTGCAGCTCCATGGGGGGGGGGGCACTCGGCTAGACTCTCTTCACAAAGTCTCACAGACGTGATGCTGACGTCACATCTCTGAGACTCAGACACAGGGGCTTATGGGAGAGAATTCCCAATAACGACTGCAGCCTGTTACATCCTGCCTAGGCAAGACGTTACACAGTGGGAGGGGCTGTCTCTAAAAAGACTCCCCTCCTGCTGTCAGAAATAATTTTTGTTTTGTTTTTATAGTCAGCGATCTCTGCAATATCAGCTGAGCTGAAGCTTATACTGCAGAGTGACCTTACAAGTGGTAGTTCCGCTTTAAAGCCACAATACGCAATCTGTCTGCCAGTCGGCATTTGTGTGTCCTAGCGCAGGAAAAAAAGCAGTGGACACATGGCTTAGGGCTTGTCTCCACATTGGCGGGTGGCTGTGGGGTGACGCATGCGACTGCTAGCGGCTGACACAAGTGCACGAGCGGTCGCTGTTCAATGCAGCCGCCTCCATTCATGTCTATGGGCTTGTCCACACGCGATTTTTGATCGTGTCCATTCATGTTTATGGGCGCGATCAGCCAGTGGGGACAACCCATAGACATGAATGGAGGTGGCCGGCCGTGCAAGTGGGGACAAGCCCTTAAAGGTAGCCATTTTTTTTTTGTGATCCGATCGCCCCTTTGATCATATCATGCAAAAAAAAACGTTCACCACTTGAACATTGTTTGTATAGCCACACCCCCCCATACACGTTTCGGTTGTCCTGTTCGATGCCTGTCCAAAAAGTGATCAGATTTGTTGGAAACTTTTCATCTATCGAGTACACATGGAATGGAATTGCCTGACCAATTTTGGTTCAATTTAAATAATCAGCTTCCTCCACTTCCTTCAATCATGCTTTCGATTGATCGAACCAACATTGATCAAATACCGGTTTCTCCATGTGGGAGGTAGTTCAATCAATCGACCCATCGATCCAACTAATTACGATAAAATTTAATAGATTTACAATCATTTTTTTTAACTTGTCATTACTGCTTTCTGTCACAAGAGGGCGCCTGAGAAACAAAAAAAAAAAACATGTGACATGACTCCTCAAATGTGAATGAAGCCACCTTGGTTTCTATTTCAGCCAATCATTTTACCTATTTTGCCAGATGATAGAGAGCTCCGCGTATAGCTGAATCTCCCTATATTTAGGTATAACTGTCCTGAGAGTCTGACATGTTTACAATCCTCTTGTTTATATCTGTAGTGTTTAATTAAAATCAACTGGACTTGCTGTGTTTATTTTTTGAAGACGTTTCACTAGTTATGCGACTTCTCAATTCAGAGTGACCGTACATGATCTTACTGGGAATATATACTCTTGGTTATAGCTCCAATCCACATAATGTGTTACCCAGCATGGGGTCTGAGCCTCATAGAGGTAAGGTGTTAATACATTAGCATGATTGGAGCTGTGAGGTGTTAATATGTGAAAATGGAGAACCTAAGCTTGAAAAGGGGTGGGGGGTGCCACATTTGTCTGATGATTAAACACCTTTCTCTGGGCGGGTAAATAACACCTCACAGCTCCAATCATGCTAATGTTGTAACACCTTACCTCCATGAGGTATTATTAGCCAGCCCAGAGAGAGGTGTTAAATCATCATTGTATGTGGCAGACAATAGATGTTGCACCCCCACCCTTGTTCAAGCTTGGGATCTCCATTTTCACATATATGGTCTCCTTCACGCCTCTCCAAAACCTCCTCCCTAGGGGGTGCAACTTCTACTCTCTGCCACTTACAATGCCATGTTAACACCTCTCTGGACGGGTAAATAACACCTTAAGCTGGGAACACACGTATAGATATGGGCCAGATCGATGGCCGATTTGAATGCCGTGGGCACTCACAGCTGTCTTTTTGGCCCATATCTAATGCAGCCATCCGTGTTTTCAAGCGGGTCAATTCCGCTTGAAAACAGGGATATCAGATATGACTGTAAATCACGGTTGATGTCCATTGCTTTGCATGGGGACCGCAGGGTCTCCATGCAAAGCATTGTTGCAGCTGGAGACCCAGCAGTTCTGTGTCCGATATCGGGCAGCAGCGATGACGTCATCGTGCTTCTGCAGGGAACCTTGAACGGCTCCTAACGAGTCATGTGTTCCCTGCTTTAATGTCGCAGCCTCCCCAACCCTCTTCAAGCTTGGCTTCTCCATTTTCACATATATGGCCTCCTTCATGCGTCTCCAAAACCTCCTCCCTGGGAGGTGCGACATCTATTGTCTGCCACATACAATGCCATCTTAACACCTTTCTCTGGGTGGGATAATAACACCTCACAGCTCCATTCATGCTTATGTAGTAACATCTCCCTCCATGAGGCTCCACCCCCATGCTGGTTAACATTATGTGGATTGGAGCTATACCCCAGAGTATATAATACCAGTAAGATCGTGTACAGTCACTCTGAATTGAGAAAGCCAGTTAGATGACTAGTGAAACGTCTTCAAGAAATAAACACAGCAAGTCCAGTTGATTCGAATTAAACACCACGCATATACAATGACCTGGATGAATGAGAACCATCACAGAGACCTCTTGTTTCTAGTTTGACATTTTGATTGGCTTTCCTAGTATAACGCACTTGAGGTGTATTTTTTCCCTTGGTGTTCTCTATATGTTTGTACTTTGTGTTCTAAATCCATTGTTCCCCCTTTTTAGGATATGCAAGTGACCGGTATAGAGGATGACAGCCGAGCCCTGAATATTATCATCCACAAACCTGTGTCCACTCCCCACTCCAAGCCGTTCCCCATTCTCCAGGCCACATTCATCTTCTCTGACCACATCCGCTGTATTATAGCCAAACAAAGACTAGCGAAGGGGCGCATCCAGGCACGACGCATGAAAATGCAGAGGATATCCGGTTAGTATATTTCCTGCGTCTCATAGTCCAAATTATCCCTTTACAAATCTTTTTTCCCAGAGAGCAATAGCTCTGCATCCCAGGAGGCAGAAATGTGTTCCATTCCCTCCAGCCAAGCCAAAAAGCCACTGCCATGAAGAGATCTTATCTGCATTAGCACTAGCAGTACCCATTCTCTGAACACACTGACCAACTTATGGAGAGACACATTTTACAATTACATAGCAGTAGAGTTGTGTATTTACATTAACATTCTGCATTGCAATACATTATGTGACACAGACACAGATCTCCTCCCGTATGTAAATAGCTGCTCATGGGTAACTTGTTAGTGCCAGATTGTAAAATGTGTCTCTTCATAGGTTGGTCAGTGTGTTCAGAGTATGGGTACTGCTAGTGGATAGACACATGGAAACATTTCAGCATTGGCTCTCTGCTGCTACCTCCCTTTTGGCTGGAGGAATCTAGAGTGAATACTGCACGGTCCAGTCCCGGAGCATGCTTTATATTTATTTGATGGCTGAATGTCTGAATTTTTCCTCCAAATCTTTGGGTGCTTCTTATGGTCTGGTGCGTCTTATAGTATAAAAAGTTCAGTAATCCTTCGTAGCGGTCAGGTAGGGGGCAGAGCAGCTACAGGTGGCCGAGCACTAAGCCATGTGTAATCACCCCCTCTCCCCAAGTGTTGGATGGGGTGGTTTTGGTAGCAGTGTGGGATGGGGGGTGTGATCTTTGCGGGTGTGTACCCTCTTCCCCAGAAGATTTACTCACACACAGCCACCCTGCAACACCGCCCATCCAACCCCATCCGACTCCACTATTACCAGAGGATTTGGAGGTGGTTGGTGGCAGTACAACTCGCCTGAATAGTCTAAATGTTTTGCAATTTCAGAAGTTTCAAACGTGAACTACCATATTTTTAGGGCTTTAGGACACACTTTCCCCTCCCAGAAATCAGGGGGGGGGGTGCCTGCGTCTACTGGTTCGAATATGCAACCCTTTGCTCCCCACCAGCTCTCCTGGCAAGTCAGATGAGAGATCTGCCCATGACCGAATTTCCCATCTGTACTGTACTGCATCAATGAAGAGAGAGATAGATGAACTGCCATCTATCTCTCCCTGTGTGTGGAAGCTGCATTCGTGCTGCAGCTTCCACGGACAGCCATAGGGGAGAGACATCTACAGCTGTTCCCCCGCGGCCCTCCCTCTTCTCCCTGATCAGGCCTTGTTTCCACTGGTGCAAGCGCAGGCAACCGCATCCATTGGAAACTTCAATGTAGTTTCCACTGGTGGGGTTGTGCGCGTTCGGATGCGGTTTAGGGCGCGTTTCTGAATGCTAGCTGCAGCGTTTTGAAACGCATCCGCGTCCCAACCGCATCCGCATCCCAAAAACGCATCCATAGGAAACCATTGGATGCGTTTCAAAACGCATGGCATAGCGGATGCGGATTCGGGGCGCGTTTGGAAAAACAATTGCGTCGCGTAAACGCGCAAAAACGTGCAAAAACTATGCCATGCGTGCTCGCGGTTTTAGCCGTGCAATTACAACCGCACGGGAACGCATCAATGGAAACAACGCCGGAAGGTGATATACCTTGATAGTGCTACTAGTGACACCTTGTGGCTGAAATTTGGTATTGCATCTCACTTCAGATATTTTTTTCTGCTCTAAAAACCGGGTGCGTCTTATAATCAGAGAAATAAGGTTTTCAAAGACCCTTTACTTCTCCCCTGGGGTTTACCTGGATGTTGGGCATTGTATTAAAAAAAAATTGGGAGTGCGCCACCATCATAACAAGCCCTCCCATACATCATCAGCAGCATTTTCTCTTTCTTCTTCGTTTAGCCCTCCTGGATCTCCCAATCCAACCAGCAAAAGAAGTGGTGGGTTTCGGCCAAAGCAGCACGCCATCCACTCAGCATCTGCCCTTTCGGTTTTACGAACAGTCCCGCCGCGTTGGCAGTGACGTCACCGTGCAGCGCTCTGTGTTTGCGTCCGTTGACAAAGTACCAGGTTAGTACAAATGGAGTCAAACTGTGGGGCGGGCCTCCTAGCGGGGCACAAAGGTATTCCAGGGAGGGGTGCAGGTCCTCACTCTTAACCTGTGTATGAATAGGGGGGGGGGGGGGGGGGGGGGGGGGGGCTCGATAATATTCCTAAATAGAACAGGGGGGCCCTGCAAGGTTAGTTTGGGAACCACTGATATAAGGTAAAGATAAGAAAAATAGACTGTAGGTAGGTGTTCCTTTATTGCTGTATTGAGTGTTGACAATAAATCATGTGACTAGAATGAGGGCCCGCCCCCCAGTTTGGGAACCACTGGACTAGAGAGTTGTTTACTTTCCCCTGACCCACACAGGCCTACTTTCCTAAAAACATGATGCGCCTCCATTCTTTTGTCATATATTACTGTGTTGCCCCCTGAAAATAGACACTGTCTTATATTAGCTTCAGGTGCCAAAAAAGTGCACTAGGTCTTATTTTCGGGTAGGTCTTTTTTTCCCGATTAAGTGAATTGTTAAATGTAATATTCAGAATGGCCACAGGATGTCACTGTGGTTTTTTTAAGCTACTTGGGCTTTAGAACTTTTTTATTTTTTTACTTATTATTTTGACCCGGCGCTGCACACTGTCTATACCCAAACACAGGGGCATGCACTTTCTGTACGGTACAGTAAGGGTCCCCATACACCTTTAGATCTCTCTGTCAGATTTCCTTTAGATCTCCTTTTGTTTTACCAAAACCATGAAATATGAGGGACTTTCTAACCCATCAAGTCTTCCTGTGTTCAATCGCAGAGGACCCGGCACTACATAGTTGTTGGTAGATCTAAAGGATATCTGACAGAGAGATCTAAAGATGTATGGCCAGCTTCAGGGTCCCCATACACCTTTAGATTTCTCTGTCAGATTTTCGTTAGATCTCCTTTTGTTTTACCAAAACTATGTAATATGAGGGACTTTCTAACCCATCAAGTCTACCTGTGTTCAGTCGCAGAGGACCCGGCACTACATAGTTGTTGGTAGATCTAAAGGATATCTGACAGAGAGATCTAAAGGTGTATGGGGGGCTTAAGGCTATGTCTACACTGCGTTGTGTGCTTTTGGGTCCTGACGAAGCACAGACACATTACCTGCCCGGCGAATGCTCTGTTCACACCCCTGCATCGGCGGATCGGCTCAACGCCAGAGGAATGGCCGGGCAGGTAATGTGCTCTGTCAGCACTGGGCTGGGGGTCCCAACAGATCACACAACGCAGTGGAGGCATGGCCCACCCCAAAAGTAAGACCTATGCAAAGAGAGAGCTGCTGTATTTAGGGAGGACAAGACGAGAGGCATCCTGTAACATCTTCTAAACCCTCACTCCGCCCCAACTGTTGGTAGCCCAGAAAGCGTCTGCAGATCCCTTTGTTTAGGCACACAGCGTGCAGTGACGGGTGAATGCCATCTCCAGTACAAAAACGTTCTAATGCCCGAGCTGAGTAGCTGGAAGTCAAAGTAACAGGGAAAGTAAGACGGCAGCGACATCTGGTGGTCATTCTATGTATTGCATCAAACAAATGACTAAATGCAAGAATAAGACCTACCCGAAAATAAGCCCTGGTATATCTTTTGCACCTAAAATGAATAGAAGACGGTGTGTTATTTTGGGGGGAAAATGGTATCACTTAAAATGTGTTTTGTGAATGCGCCTGATCTAGATGTCGTGTGTTCCTCAGGCTTTGCTGTGGCTCAGTGCATAAACCAGCACGGTGTATCACCAGCATCTTCCCCATCACCTCCATCAAGCAGCGGAAGCACCGGGCCTTGTGATTCAGTCACCACCAGTCTCACATCAACTCCCTCCACAGTGCAGAGCCCATCAGGTACTCTATTACAATGATTCTTCCATTGCCTAGGAATTGCTCCTTAGAACAATCTGTATTACAATTGTTTGGGGTTTAACCTCCCTATTAGTACCGCGCTTCCCCGAAAGTAAGGCCTACCCGGAAAGTAAGGCCTACCCGGAAAGTAAGGCCTACCCGGAAAGTAAGGCCTACCCTGAAAGTAAGGCCTACCCTAAAGGAAGAGTTTAGGGCCATTTCACACAAGCCAAGCTGTGGCGCTGTTTTTGTGGTTAAAAATTAAGTATCCTGTTTCCCCGAATATAAGACACTGTCTTTTATTAATTTTAGGTTTTAAAAATGCACTAGGGCTTATTTCTGGTTTTAGAAGAAAAGACAGAACGCCTCCTGCCATGTCTTTTCTCAATATGGAAGCTTTCTCTGGGACATTAGAAGCACAGGGGGAGGGGTAATAGCAGCTAGGTCTTTTGGGGGTAGGTCTTAATTTAAATG
>CM070033.1:186371713-186391816 GCA_036250615.1 Ptychadena robeensis | reverse complement strand
AAAAAAAAAAAAAAAAATGGGGTATTTCATCATAGCCTAATCAAAGTAAGGCCTAGTCTACACAGAATAAAATCCTCATATTGACATTGATGCTACGTGTGTATAGTCGTGTTGGGCGGAAGCTGTCCATTAGCAGATTGTCTCTTCGGCTATGTTCCCAATTAGGCGATTATTTTCCTCTGATCGCATCCATAGACATGACTGGAGGCGAATTGCGATCGCACGTGGAGATCAACAATCACAGCCATTCATTCTCTATGGAGGCAATTTTTTTTATAATGGTGGCTTTGATAAGGGTGTTTTTTTTTTTTTTTATTGCCTGTAACAATTGTCTGGTCACCTGCAGTCGATTGAAAATCGCGAGCGCAGGCGATTAATCGCCTAAATGCTCTGTTTATATGCTCGGGCAGCTGGAGCCCAGCTCACACATAAAGCTCTGCAGAGAAAAAATTAGCCTGCTGGTAGATTGTCCGTTTCTCTGTCTATGTGAGCGGGGCTCCAGCTGCCCCATACACACTCTGCACAGCTTCCCTACCTTATTTAATTCCCACTCTACTGGTAGGAGCACAGAGCTCTGACTGGCAAAGCAGCAGTTCCTCTGTATTTTCCCAGGATCAGGCGCTTCGCTGGATAGGGTGCATCCTACACAGCGTTGCGTCTAATAGTCCGCAACATACGATATTGTCCTGAATCTAAAATGGAATTTGTTATGCTATGCTAAAGTTAAAAGTAGTTCCTTAGTAGGACTGTCTCACCTCAGCAGCCAAGGCCCTCTGTGTGGTCTCCTCCCGTTCCTCTCCATGCTTCTTTATTTGTTTTTCCAGCGTCGCTTTTTCTTTCTCAAATTTAATACAACTGAAAACACAGATTTATTCAGCGGAAGATGAAAACCAGAGGCTACTTCACACAGTAATATACTCTTGCTAATAATACTAATAAAATATGATTTTTCATAGCTTCAGAAAGGTGAACAGTTTGTAAACCTTTATTTACAGTATATACTACATGTATAGGCCTACCCAAATATCTGCCATGCCATGGGTGCATAAAGTACAAAAAAACTCAATGACTAATATAAGCCTAAAGGTGGCCATACACAGGTCGATTTCCCACATGATTCCTGGCCAATCGATCACTGGGCGCATGCACGCCGATCGATGAGGAATCGAGTGCAGCCCACCTTGACCGATCGACCCCGACCGATCGGCATGGCCCCCAAATCGGATCGGCCAGAAAACCAACCTGTTGGTGTTTTCTGATCGATTGAGCACACATCAAGGGGCGTTGACATTTGTGAATCGATCGACTGGTAACAGAATCGTCCAGGAATCGGTGGCCTAAGGTGTTCGGCACAGACTTGTATGGTCGATCGATCAACGCCTGTAGCTTCACCGGAATCGATTGGAGTGTCGATCGATCGCTCAGGAATTAACACGTGTATGGCTAGCTTAAGGTGGAAAACACAGCAATTGTGCTTTTTTTTCGGGACGCATTTAAATTATATGATTTGTGTAATGATCATGGCATCATCACCAAACTTGTTGGAGATGAAGAAAAGGGTTTTAGGAACTTATAAATAAAGCAAAATAAAGTATTGCTCTAGCTCAGTGGTTTTAAAACTACGGATTGGGACCCCCATGGGGGTCGATTGACCATTTCACAGGGGTTGCCAAGTTCATTAAATCATCAGAGATGCTGCTGACAAGCTGCAGTGCTGATCCTCACAAGCAGGGTTGGAAGTTCAGGCTTGTTCACACTTGGGGGCTGGCCACAGAGCGGTGCAGTTTTGAACCGCACCAGGGCAACCGCCCGCGTCTTGCCACTAGTGCACGAGCGATCGCGTTTTATTTTCTTTTAGTGAGGAAAGTCAATGCAGCCAATTCATTCTCTAGCCACTTTTTTTTTTTTTACTGTGTACATTCAATCCTATGGGCGTGAATCACAAAAATGCGTTTCATACCACGAACAGCTGCTCAAGTGAGGACATGCCTGTTTGAATTAATGTAAGTGCCCCCCCACCCAAGCGTTCGCCGCACTGCCCCACGGCCAAAGTGGGGACAAGCCCTTAGAGGGGTGAGTAATGGCCCCCTCCCTTCTAACTTAGGAAGGATTGGGTGTTACACTTGCCTTTCCAATTAATTCATAAGTCATTTCACAAAACTTGTATAAGCCAAATGTAATTTTTCCAGTACATTTTAAATGCTGCAAAATTCAGCTTCTACCTGAGTACATAAGGTAATATCCCAATTTCAAAATAAGCCATTCCTCCACTGACTACCAATCTAAGTGGTTTCTTCATCTTCATCATGAAAAGGTTTTCTATGGCTAGAACTTGAATGGTGATCATTTCCACTGACCCCCAAGGTCAATATGGTGATCGCACTGATTTGAAATGTAAAGGGGACCAGCTGAACCAATTGTTTATTGTAGGCAGCATCTCAAGTGACCTCCAACATGAGGAAAAACAATTAGCTGGTGTTTTCTGATCCCTGTTCTAAGTTTAGGAGGTGGTGGTTGTTGTAGAAAGTTAGGACTCATGCCCTCTTTTTGAGCTTTTGTCTGATAGACCTATCATGGAGGCATTATCTAAACACCCCCGAGAGGCTGCACAAGTGTGCAAGCTCTCACAGACCGGGGCTGTAAATATACACAGAGATTCCAGTGCAGGGATGAACGCAGGGATTCTAGCGCAGTGCATAAGCCGACCATTGACGGCAATGGAGCTATGATGGGGCTGTTCACACAGCCCGTCATAGTCCCCATTCCATCAGTCCGAGCCTCAGCACGTTAACAAAGAGGGGAAACACCCATGTGCATGAGCCCTAACTTTCTACAACAACCACAACGTCCTTAACTTAGAACAGGGTTCAGAAAACTTTGCTTCGACTGGCTTGACTGTCAATGGAGACGTTAGTTCTAATTCTGCCTATTTATTTAAAGGGCCTGAGTTATTGGCAGAACTATGAAGTGTGGCCGATACCATGGCCCTAATGGAGTGAATAGGGGAGGACTTGGACTAGTTGGATGCCCATCCAAGTGCATAGTGGAGCCCTAGCCTTGGAGCTTGTGTCCACTGCGTCTTTTTCCCCCAATGTGGACGAATGGGGGAAAAGACTCAGAGAGGACACTTCCCATTCTGATATATGATATGATATTCCTAGCGGCACGCCCACAGTGCTGCTTTAAAGCTGCAGGCTGCCACAGATCAATGGAGGTGTCTGCAAGACATGGGAAAAAAGTGCCCGAAGCTGTTCGGGCACTGATTTCCCGTATCTTCCCCCTGCTGCATCAATAGGGCGCACTCCCGCCGCATGAGCAAACTGTCCACAAGTAGTGTAGGATCCGCCTAGCAAATGGGTCGGTGCGCACCTTGAATCTTCAGTTAAATAAAAGTTATATTGACCATGAAGAAATCCAATATGAGAAGCTGTGAAGCTCAAAACTCCCCATGCATGGGTGTGTGCCTTACAAAATGCCCAGGGACAGCTAAATGAAACAATTTTCTTGACCCACCTGACTAGAATTTGGGAGGTATAAATTTTAAACAAATATTATAACTAAATACGTACTGTATCTTTGCAAATTCCTTTATATATTCTTCATACTGCTTTTTCTTCTCCTTAATAGTTCTAGTACACCTGTGAATGAGAAAAAAGGGCATCAACCACAGAGGTAAGTAAACCCTGGCTGGTGTGATGCTGTAGAGCTCGGCATCCATATAATTAGACAAGCGTACAGACTGGGCCCTTTCACACTAGCTGCATTAACATTATATAGTACCACAACACAGTACCGCTGGCATTACCGCAAGTTTTTCCACAGGAAACCTGTGCACCTTAGGTTATATCTCCACTTTGTTGCCGGCTCGGTCAGGTCCCCCTGTGCATTCCTTGGCGGGGACCCGACAGAGCCGACCCACATTACCTGTCTGCAGTGCATCAACCTCTGGCAGATATACAGAAGCAAGTGAGAACAGCCATTGCCCGAGACAGGTAATGTGGACGGAGCCGAAAACGCAGTGGGGACATACCCTTAAACTAGTCCCCTAGCTGGTAGACACAGCAAAAGCATGTTCCATACATATTTTCAATACATTTGTTGTCTCTATAAACACATGTCTCTCATCTATGACTGCTTACTTGATAAGTTAGTGATATTTAGCATATGTTTCGAACTGTAAGAAACTCCTAATAGTTTGAGAAAAAAATAGAAAAAGTCAGAGACAGCCATTCACATATAAAGTGAATATACAGAATGTTCCAGCAAAGTGTGCAGGACTGGACCATGCAGTATTCACTCTATATTCATCCAGCCAATCTATACACTAGCAATATGCATTCTCTGAACACACTGACCAACTTATGAAGAAACACATTTTACAATGTGGCACTTAACAACTTACCCATGAGCAGCTATTTACATATTAGAGGAGAGATAAGTCTGTGTCACATAACCACAACCTGTGCTATCAGCTCAGTTTACCCAGCTGTTACTCATCCATTTACAAAAACATATATTCACAACATTCGGAGATTACACAAGTAATAGCTGAGTAAGTTGATGTTAGCACGAGTTGTGTATTTAAACTTTAGTAAAATAATCATACAACGCAGACTCATCTCTCCTCCTATATTTAAATAGCTGCTCATAGGTAAGTTGTTAGTGCCAGAATGTAAAATACGTCTCTCTAAAAAGGTGGTCAGTTGGTTCAACTTACATGGAACTTACAAAAGTTTGGAACACAGACTTATTACCATTAATTTTAACCTCCCTAGCGCACTGCCCGTATCGCGCCGTGGTACAGGCAATCGAGGCAGTGTACAAAGTACACTGCCTGTCACTCCCTCCCTCCCTCCGCTGCTCTCCACACAGCCGGTGTCATTATTGATGCTGGCTGTGTGGGCGGGAAAGCCGGCACTCCTCCATTAACATGGCAGCTTGCCCTGCAGTTGGGGTGACCCTGAAAGGCGAACGAACAGGGTTCGTCTCAACCGCTATAATAGGGGAAAATTGTGTATTATAGTCCGAAAAATAAGGTATGTATTGAACGGATTAAACAAAAACAAACAACTAAATTATGTTTTAACAATATTTAATTGATTTTTATCCTGATTAATAGTTATCTCCACAGTTGTCATCTGTAAAGTTTAAAATGGTCTTAAAGCGGACCTACCACCTGGAAGGTCACTCAGCATTATCAGCTGCAGCTCAGCCGATATTGCTGACATCCTTAAGTGTAAAATAAAAATAAAAAAAATACTTCTTCTAACAGCTGAAGGGGAGCTTGTTACGAGTGCTCCCCCTCCCACTGCATTACGTCGTGCCTAGGCAGCCAAAGTGGTGTCTGGGAGATCTCTCCCAGGCAGGAAATCGTCAGCAGCTGATCCCCCCTGTTCTCCTTACCTATCACTGGCATCTGTAACCATCTTGATATTATGTTTGAGCGCCTTAATCTTCTCCTGGTATTCCTTCTTCTCTTGATGCCATTTCTTGGACTCGCTCTCATAACCCTGCTGAAGCCAATTAAGCTCATGTTTTGCAATCTGTGAAAAGAAATTTGGAGTTTATCAAACAAACTCCTGACGAACAGGGTTCATCATGACCGCTAGGGAGGTTAATGGAATTTTTATGTTGTAGGCCTTGAACTTCACAATATATATAGTATATAATACATAAAAAATGACATTTCATAATAAAAGTAATGGTATCCAAGCAAAGGTCAGATAGGCAAGTAAATGATCAGCAATGGTAATAGCACAGTGTTAAACACCAGTTAACTAGGCTGAGGCTATGTTTCCACGGCGTTGAGGGATGTACCGATACCCACTGAAACACATACCCTGATGAGGATGCAAATGAAACCCATACATATGCATGCCTTCCCGTCTCACCTGTTCCAACAGTGTTTATGGGGTCCGCCAGACAGCGGAGGTTGACGTACTGCCAGTGCTTGGTTTTGCAAATGCAACCGCACTAATTACAATTTTCTACATTTTAAACTCCCGCTACCTCCCGGTTTGATGCCATTACGTATGCGACACCGTCAGAAATCATGGGGCCCCGTACAGCAAAAATGTCTGGGCCCCCTGACAGGACTTGGGGAGGGGGGGGGGGGGGGGGGGGGGGGGGGGGGTGCAAGCAGAAAAATACAACCCTGCAACTCCCATCCCCTGGCAGCCTGTCATCCTGGACTGCCGGCAGCACATCTTATACAGTGGCAGTCCAGGCTGACAGTAAACAGAGGCAGCTGTACCGATCAGGCAGCACACCGGGGCCCCTTCGTGCTGACCGTCTCGTCTGTCCCCCCCTGACGTCGGCCCTGTGGGGGTGGGATCTGCTTCCGGAGGGGCTTGCAGGAAGCTTCCTAGAAGCGATTGGATCGGGTGCTGGACATGGTAAGTCAGCGCTGCGGGTCTCAACCCCTAGGGAGGTTAATATTTAAAACTGTACAGTTTGTTTAAACTACTTTTAATTGATACGTTTTATATACAATGAATACATTTTGATATTTGTTAGTACTATGTCGTTAAAGTCCCAGCAAAGGGAAATGGTCTAGATGTATATATAATGACATCCCCACACACCCACAATGGAAGAAACAAAGATAATCAATGAGGACAATGCAAACTACACAACAGATTTTATAATGATCAGTAAAAGCATTTGCAAGTAACTGCTCATTAATATTCAAGATTACGAAGATACATATATATACAAGTTAATAACTTCACAATAAACAATTGCAATTTAAATATTCGCTCTCAACACTAGTTAGCAGCAGCATAGCTTTGCATTACAAAGCAAGATATAAGAGAACCCCACAGCTTGCATGTGTTATTGCACAACAAGTTCTGTTATCTGATTATTAAAGACCCATTTAGTTCCCCATACACCAGTGGTGGGCGGCTGTGGGCACAAGTGCGGCCCTCTGCATCACTAAAGGGCCGCACATAACATTTTCCATCTATACGGACTTGTAAAAGCCTTTTTTAATGGCCGCAGGTATAGCTCGAAAATATTATTTTTCATTTTTAAATAACAAAACTTCAACCATTAAGAAACACTGTAGTATGGTATGGTGCCCCTATTCTGAAGTTATGTGCTGCAATATATATTATACAATCATCCCCATTTGTTGCGATACTGGGAGGATAGACACTGACCTGTCTGTGAATCCCTTGCCAACACGTCTTTGCCCGAGTATAAAGAGGAGAAGGGGCAAAGGAGTTTCTCAGACACTGTATGGATCAGTGACCCCAAGCAAGTCACCAACCTCTTGCTGTTCTAAAAAGATCCCAGGCCAGGGTGCGTCGTCGTGGGATCGGTGGACAGGTGGGTTCCTATGCATTAACAGTAAGGTTTGGGGGGCCGCAAGTGGAGGACACAGGAGGGCCGCTGAAAAAATGACCAAAGAGCTGCATACACGGTGCAATCCGTGGCCAATTTTGAGGCTGATCTACGGGCGTGAGCGCTATTGGGTGCAAAATCGGCCGCAGATCACGGCTGCCCACATGGATCAAACGAATTATGTGGGCAGAATTCTCGAACCGACATGCTGGTCAATTCCGGGCCAATCCCACAAAGGGTGCCCGGCCTATTCTCAGCACCTGCCAGGCAAATCTAAACATATATGGGCACCTTTAGATGAATGCTCCGATTTACAAGTTCTGACTTAAAGAGGGAAATCACGTCATACCTTATTTTGCTCTACTGTGACGTTTATTTGTTCTTTTAGGCCAGCAATTTCTTCCTCGAAGCGGATCTTTAAGCTCTCATACTTCTCAGTCGCTTCTTGAAGTTGATCTATTAGTGCTATCTGTTCCTTTTCCATCTGCAAAATATCCCCCTGAAAAAAAAAGACAACTGCATTCTTTAAAAAGATGTTAATGACTGTATCTGGCTTATTATATGTCGCCCATCGGGTGAGGATTCTGTGGCACAAATACAATGAATCCTATACTATAGATGGGGTACTGTAAAGGTGACCATACACGTGCCGATTTTTCGGCCGTTTTTAGCCCTCCCGACCGATCCGGTCGGGTAGGTCGGTCGGGAGGGATTCAGAACTGTTTTAAAATCGGCTGAAAAGTCGGTCGGGTCCCGACCGCGGATGCCCGATTTTTCGGGAAAACGGCAGCATCTATATGTCATGTACAAGCTGCCGTCATGTACAAGCTGCCATCTTCCTGAAAAATCGGGCATCCGCGGGCGGGACCCGACCGACTTTTCAGCCGATTTTAAAACAGTTCTGAATCCCTCCCGACCGACCGGATCGGTCGGGAGGGCTAAAAACGGCCGAAAAATCGGCACGTGTATGGTCACCTTAAGACAGCACTAGATGAAGTAACTATGTCAGGACAAAGTGTAACATACATATATTAGAAGTGTGGACAGCGCACTACAAGAAAGACCAAACACAACCTGTAAAGTGCAGATCGGCAGATAATATCCTACAGTGACAGAAAGAGAACCTCTGATTGCTCAAGCATTTCCACCAAAACAAGCACAGCATTCAGGACACTGACCTCGGTGACAAGATTGTTGAGATCTCCAGCGCAGGGGCTTTCTGTGCGGGTGGACCTTCCTCCTCCACCAGTACAAAACTAACTCCAATCGAGTTCACCTCTTCTGGATTAATAATTAAAGATGTGTGTGTTTGCACTTGCAGCACTATGGGGGCAAACTACTGAGCAATGCTTTAAATGTAATATTCTTTCTTCCTATAGTCTCCTGGATATATATATAGGGCTTCACATTAGTGGTATGCAAGTACGCAAATTGGGTCAAAAGCTAGCTATGTGTACCTACATTATTCTAACAAAGCTCTTTGGGGAATTAACCCAGAGGAGTCTTGCTGCCAGCCATAGAGGAGAGAAATCAGCAGCCGTGATGTGACGACAAGCACTCACTAGAGGCATCTTGTGGCTGCAATTGGTATTGCAGGGGGATTGAACTTTGAGCACAATAAATACCTACAGGGGGATTGAACAAGCTTTAACACAATAAATATCTGTACCAACAACATTACTATATCATGTATACACTACTGTAAAAGTCTAATTTTTTAGATTGCCAAAATTCTTACAGTTTCTATTGTTCAACATATACAATTTATCTCACTTGGATAACCACAGGGAAACATTAATAACTATGAAAGGTTGCAGTTAGGGGTGCTGGAGATCTGGGCGCTGAAAGTCAGTAGACAATATGTAGAGTAGGGTAGAATCTGACAAGAGAAGAGCACTGTGTGATAGCTGAAATATGACAATGAAAGGTTGACATTTGGACTGCAGGTAGTCTCAGGGGTTAGTTACTAAGCCAGACAATTTCAGGCTTGCACTACTGAGGTATGAGATCTGAGGGTTCAAACGTGTTGTACTGTGAGAGTTACGTTTGACTCATAGCCAGCTGGTGACCTGTGGATGGAGACAGCTAGTTGGAGGCTCAATCCGGAACAGGGAGGTCTATCTGCAGCAGAACCTATCATGCAGGAGGCTGATGCAGAGGGCAGTGAGTGAGAGGAAGACCACCCTACATATGGGGTGAGTACCAAACACCATCTCCTGGTAGTCATCTGAGGAGCTCACTAAAAAGGATGTGGTTGTGTATACACACACACACACACACACAAACACACACCTATCTGAAAGAAGTAAAACACTATCTGGAATTTTAGAGTACCAAGACCCATACAAGGTCATGGAGCTGCAAAGATCATTCAAAGTCTAGGTCTCCAGATTGTAGAGAGTGGGGTTAAAAAGAAATAAAAACTTCAAGTCTTGGTTGCAGCAATGAAACAAATGAGCGCCAGAAAGAAAGATCTTACCTGCCGAGATTCAAAGGGCTGAAAGGCATCTGTATTTACTTCACAATGAGACATTTCTGTGTTTACCTAAAATACCAGACAAAGAAAAAAAGGTAGAAGTTTAGATACAAAAAAGTGAACTGTTTGAATAAAGCGTATTACCAGCAAAACACCAACGAGCAGGTTCTTCAACTGCAATTTTAGCCGCTCCGTATGGGCCAGTACAACCTGCAGCGTGTCCCACATAAGCATGGGCTCATGTGTATATAGAAAATAACGGTTTCATGCTTAACGTAAGAGGCAAGAGGAGGCTCGCTGCAATGCAACATTCAGAAACCTACTTCACTATTCTTTGCTACCACCAGACAGCCGTTTCATGGTCTAGCCCTGAAGTCTGCAACCAGCAACTCCAGAGCCGCATGCGGCTGTTCAGACTCCTTGTTGTGGCTCCCAGCAAGCCCCCTCCATCCCACCAGAGCATACACGCTGGATGGAAGAGAAAGTGATACTGGCTGCAGAAACCGTGCCTCCTTCCTCTCTTCCAACCAGATGGGGAGCAAAGCATGGGAAGGGGTCCAGGATATTGGATGGCACCTGCAGGTTGATAAATATTATTCGTTTGCTTGCAGGGTCCTGTACTCTGGAATGGGAGTGAAGGATCTTGGTGAGCCTTTCCATTCGCCCCAGATACAAATATAGGACCAAAGTGAGCTAGCCAGGCGTGTGGGCCCTAAAGACTGGGTGAGTGGCACTGTACTGCTTAAACAGAAAGATACCAGGGGTCAACACAAGTCGTTTTTAAATACAGAGTCATGCCATTCAGACATGTTTTCCTGAGGTAAGGGATAGACAATTTGTGTTGCCAGGTCAGCCAGGAGGCTTGGCATTTTTCCCAATTCACATTTCTTTCAGTTTTTTCTGCTCTAAAAACAGGGTGCGTCCTATGGTCCGAAAAATACGGTACATTCTGCAGACGTGACGCTGCCATCAAAATCCCCTGGGACTAGGCACTTGTGACATCATCCGTCCCAGGTGCCCTTGCTGTGAGCATTTACAGAACACAAACAGCAGCAGCACGTCTCACAGTGGGAAGGGTGATCCCCAAAAAATCACCCCTCCTGCTGTCAGAAATATAATTTTATTTTCGAGCAGTGATTGCAAATTAAGGCAAAGTGCCCTGCAAGGTGGTCAGTCCGCTTTAATCATACATATATATTGATACCTAAATCTTCCTTACCTGTACGGATACTATAGCAGTCTGTATATTCCTCGGGCGTGATATGCTGTTGTACTTTATAATGCTAGATTCCAGTTCACATGTATCATGATTTTCTTGGCTTAATGACTTATTTTGACTTATTGTTATTTCCTGATCTATAGATGATGATATAGAGTCACTGCTGCTTATACTATCGTCGTCTGAAAGATCGTCCTCGAATTCCAGGTCTATTTCAGAGGCGGGGTTGTCAGTGGTGTCAAAAGTTCGGTGATCAAGACTATTACATATATCAGAATATTCCGTGTAATTAAAGGTTATATCGCTTGAAGAATCAGACGCTCTGGAAATAAGAGGTTTAGGTATGAGATGACTGGGGTCTGAATACAGGTCTATATTATCAGGTATATCGCTAAAAGGATTAAACTCCGCAGCAGCTGGGTTCAATTGGTGCCCACCCCCGAAAAAATCCAGGTAGTCTAGGTCATAACCAGCCAGGGCAACCATGCCTTCCTTCATGGTGAAGAAATCTGAGCTCAGGAGAAAATCCTTTAATCCACCAGATGCTTCTACCATTCTCTGAGTGTCCGCTGGAAAATTTCTGTACTCTCCAACCAGAATTTCATCATCTAAGGTGAGAGGTCCATGTTCCCCCAATATTTGAGAAAAGTACCTAAACAGAAAAGTTTACACGTAAATATAAAAGTCTGTTACTTGTCACTTAAAAAAAGTATGACGCAACAGCAAAGGGCTAAGCCGTGTGTGCGAGGCTACATTTAGGGCTTGTTTCCATTTAAGTCAGGACCCCCTCCCCTAAGCTTGGCGGGAGATCCCAACGTAGCACATAGACTTACCTGTTTGGCGGATGCTTGGTCTTCACTGCGCCGAGCGACTCAGCTGAACAAGGCTGAACGTTGTTGAGTACGCTGAGCCTTTGCATCGGCGGAAGTGTAAACAGAGGGTCCGCTGGCAGGCAATGCGCTTAGAGAAGGGGGTCCCAAAGTAAGCCCTAAGGCTTGTGTCCACAATGTTTCTTCCCGCTGCGGACGCATGTCTGTGGCGGGCAAAAAGAGGCAGAGTGGACACTCTGGGTATTCTTAGCTGCATGCCCGGGTTGGCGTGTCTTCAAAGCGGCACCGCACATGCCGCCGGAGACATCTCCATTGAATATCAATGGAGGTGCCTCTAAGACGCAGGAAAACAGCCCACAAATCTGATTTTCCACGTCTTTCCCCCTATCTGCCTGCGAGCAGCGGGGAATCTGCAAATGTGCGGGCGTGCTCCTTGATTCATCTGCAATGGACACATGCACTTAGGGGTGTTCTCCCGCTGTTCAAATCGTGGCACGTTGCCCAAGGGAGATCGCTGGGTGCTAGTGATCTCCCGCGGGCAACATGCCTCCAATCAGGAAGTGGGGGTGGGGGTGTGAGAAGGACATCTTTCCCCACCCATAGAGAATGAATGGGCATGGTTAAAAATACATTAACATTTATTTATATAGCACCAGCATATTACGCAGCGCTGTACAATACATTAGAGTGAAAATACAGCACAATTTAATACACACAGGAACAGGTTATGACACAGGAGGAGTAGAGGGTCCTGCCCGGACGGGCTTACAATCTAATAGGTTGGGGAATATAGTATACAAAAGGTGGGGGCGAATTGAGATGTGGTTTCTAACTGTGTCCATTCATCTCTATGGCCGCGATTAGGGGCGGAAAGTGTTTTTTATCACGGGTCGAAATGCAGCTGTGATGGGCATGAACCCCATTAAAATGTTATCACCATGGGTGATCGCGGCCGATCGCTCAAGTGGACACGTGCCCTTACACAGTCGTTTCCCATGCTGTGGTCAGTCTGCAGTACAGTATAAATCTAATATTTGGGTCAAGCTGCACAATTTATCCATTTCAGGATGTTCAGAATACTTACTCATAAAGAGTTTCCCGGACATGTCGGTTTCCAAAATTATGTGGATCTTGTAAGACTTGAAACTCCTCCATCTCAGGCCGCAAAAACTCAGGAACTATAAAGGGGTCATAGGGGTCCAAAAGGCTTCTGAGGGAGAAAAAAAAATGTAAATTTAAAACTTTTTCTTGCCACAATCTGAGACACACTGAATATAGATACCATTGCGTTATGCTGCTGTCTTCATGGATGCAATCAGTATAGTCTGCTCTCCACTACCCACAGAATGGTGCAAGCAGTAAGATCGAGGCTAAGGGCTTGTTTTGCACTGCCAATTCCCTGCCCTGGCACATTTGCTGGGTAGATTCCCTGCTGCTCACTGGTAGTTTGCCCGCGGCTTAGGGCAAACATCGGCATGGAAGTGGATGTGGCACTTTTTTTTATGCGCTCAAACCACTCCCATAAGCCTGTCTCCACGGCCATAGATTAATTGCAAAAAAAAAAATGCGGTTTACTGTGTTTTTTTTTTTTTTCGTGGCCGCACTGCACCGTGGCTCAAATGCGTGCCCAGCCGCTGCTGATCTTGACAGGAAAACACATGCTTTCCACATGTGTTTTTCTGTCTCTCTAATGGAGCCTCAGCTTGAGCGTATTAAGGTTACTGATTAAAGCCCCCCATACACCTTATGATCGATCCATACAATCTCCACTAGATCTACCAACAACTGTGTAGTATAGTGGCCTCCCTGATAGAATACATAGTGATTGGAAGGTATATATCACTGCTATGTAGTGCCGGGTCCTCCCTGATAGAATACATAGTGATTGGAAGGTATATATCACTGCTATGTAGTGCCAGGTCCTCCCTGATAGAACACATAGTGATTGGAAGGTATATATCACTGCTATGTAGTGCTGGGTCCTCCCTGATAGAATACATAGTGATTGGAAGGTATATATCACTGCTATGTATGCTGGGTCCTCCCTGATAGAATACATAGCGATTGGAAGTATTAAAAAGGTCCTCATATTACATGGTTTTGGTAGAACAAAAGTTGATTGTACAGAAATTGTATGGAAAGATTGTAAGGTGTATGGGGGCTTGACACAGAATTTTAAAATCATTGGGACATCTAAAAACAATCCAACAGAGTGAAGCATACAACAAAAAATGTGATCCAAATAAACACTAAAGGCCCCCATAAACCTTACAATCTTTCCATACAATTTCGGTACAATTAACTTTTGTTCTACTAAAACCATGTAATATGAGGATCTTAAACCTCCCAATCACTATGTATTCTATCAGGGAGGACCCGGCACTACATAGCAGTGATATATACCTTCCAATCACTATGTATTCTATCAGGGAGGACCCGGCACTACATAGCAGTGATATATACCTCCCAATCACTATGTATTCTATCAGGAAGGCCACTTTACTACACAGTTGTTGGTAGATCTTATGGAAATTGTATGGATCGATCTTAAGGTGTAAGGGGGGCTTAAAGGACAGGTTTTCCCTTCCCTGTGGTGTGTACAAGACAATAAGATAAAAGTAAAAGTTGTGTCATTAGATATAGTCAAGAGTTATCTTCAAGTCAAATGTTAACTTACAAGGTATTTTCTTCTGTAAACACATCATCCTCCTGAGACCGGGTACTGACCGCACCAGACAGTTTATATATAGGCTGAAAAGATAAAAGGTAGATTATTATTTGCCTTATAAAAGGGGTATGTAACTGACATTATTGTTTGCATTGCTTGCTTTATTATATCCAGACATTGTGCACTTTTGTACTGAACAACTTTTTCATTCCATTTGTTGGCTGTATGTAGATGCAAATTTGTTTAATAAAAGTTGATAAAAAAGAGGGCTTTATGCACTTGCTCAAAGCAAGCAGAAATATGAGTATCAATGCTATGGAGACAGTCAAGTAAGGAATCATTAGAATTTCTCAATTGCTCTCTTAACTTGACCCTGGTCAGTAACTCATATCAGGTCAGCAATTCATACTTCATAAAAAATAAATGCCATATGACAGCCTGCATAATGACAGGTGCTCATCAATACACACATTTCAGATAGGTAAGCGCAGCACTCACCTTTGGCTGATTTTGTTTCTTTTTGCGTTGTTTAGGTTTAATCTTCAGATGTTTATTCTGTGTAAACAGATAATAGAATGAAGAAACTGTTAATTTCACATACACAAGAGCATTGCCAATTCAGAACAGGCAAGTCTTATATGTTTGGGTCATGCATGGATGTCCAATAAGCAAACATGTATCAGGTTGAGCTAGTTAATCCCAATGCTAATTAGTTGGGGCCCCCATACACCTTCAGATTCGGATTTCCTTTAGATCTCCTCTCTTTTTACCAAAACGATGTAATATGAGGAACTTTCTAAACAATCAAGTCTACCTGTGTTCAATCGCAGAGGACGCGGCACTACATGGTTGTTGGTAGATCTAAAGGATATCTGACAGAGAGATCTAAAGGTGTATGGCCAGCTTTAATCACTTGTACTGAGCTTTAAATGTTTGTCACAATTTATAAAGCTGGCCATACACCTTTAGATCGCTCTGTCAGATATCCTTCAGATCTACCAACAACTATGTAGTGCCGGGTCCTCTGCGATGGAACACAGGTAGACTTGATGGTTAAGAAAGTCCCTCATATTACATGGTTATGGTAAAACAAAAGGAGATCTAAAGGAAATCTGACAGAGAAATCTAAAGGTGTATGGGGACCCTTAGTAACAATTTAAACACTCCATCCTCATTATAATTTGATTTACTTTACAATTGGAAGAAATAGAAAGTACAAAAGCATCACTTTTAGGAGATACCAACACAAGCATTCACCCAGAGTTGAAAAAGTAAAAACATTCTATTTAATACATATATGACAAAAGGGGGTGAAACTATCTTTGTGTTTTAGCCGAATTAAATGCCATGGTATTAAAGTCATTGAATGATTCAGATAGGAAAATGTGACCCTTAAGCTAGCCACACACGGTTCGATTTTGGTTCAATCGATGCTCGATTAGAATAATTTTTTCATCGATTGAACGAAAATCGAGAAATGCCCACATGGTACGATCGACTATAATTGTTCGATGAAGGCAGAAAATCGAATTTTGATCGGACATGTTGGAAAATCATTGTCGATTGTACCAAAATCATTTTATAATCGTCGATGTTTGTGGTGTTTCTCCTGGATCGATTAGATATACATAACATAGACCACTTCAATCTGGAATTCAATCGTTTCCATACCAAAATCTACGATTTTAGTAATATTTTGGAATCGAAATCTCACCACAATCGCAAACTCTATGTGGGGTGTATGTTGATGCGATTAAGATCAATTTTCGATTAGACAATTGAATTCCTTGATCTAATCGAGCATCGATTGAACCAAAATTTAACCATGTGTGGCTAGCTTAACATTTATGGCACATCTAATGTAATTCAATAGACAGGTTAACACTGTGATAGAGGGGTAAGATCACATTGACTATGCTATGCTTTGGATGTTATGCATTGGGCGCATTGCGTAGGGATTTTAACCATGGAGAATAGGCCTTAAGGCTTTCACAATATCTCAAAGAAAAATCCACCGTTGAGCATGTATCACAGTAGTCATTTTCAGGGACTGAAGTACTAGAACTGGGTGACCTACAATAAAAAATATTTTTTAGATTTCTACCATTTTAGATCATTTAGCCGTTTAAAGCTTAGATTTAAAGTCAAAAGAACAAAAGTAGAAGTGATGTGTTCTCCAGTTTCGTCTCAGAGCCGACAATTAAGGTGGGTTGACAGGTGTAGATATTTTGTTCTATCAACTGCCGATTCAATTTTTTATAGATTTTTTTGTTGATCATCATCCGTCCATTTATCGAATGTAACATTAGATTTTTTTGTTCGTCCATCGCCGATATCGAAGGAAAATACATTCGGAATTACTACATCCCATCCCATGTCCATCCCGATAAAAATTTACCAACATGTTCCTTTTGAATTATTTTTTTTGTTCGAGGTCGAACAAAATGTATCCATCGAACAAATTGGCCATTCTAGATTTTTGTTCAATCAACCAAAAAATCGTCGTTCCTCATTGATTGAATGAAAAAATATACACGTGTAAACCCACCTTTAGACAATAAACTGTGATTAAATCCAGGCTCAAACAGAAGAAATAATGGTCATGTTAGTGAAGTGACTCAAACTTTAACACTTCGTTATAATGCAACTTACATTGAAGTCTCCAAGGGAATAAGCTGAAACTTTACTATATGGCACATCTATGAAAAAAAATAGGAAAAAAAAAGATGTCACGTCATGCTACTCACAGCAAGAACGTAGTAAATGGTTACATACAGTCAAATCTTAAATCCCACTTGAAACCTCACATTTCTATGATTTATTATACACCCGAGAATCTGCTTTCTGATCTCAAACTACAATGCTTCGTGATATCTCTTACTGAGCTTCTATGGACATAGAAGGTGCTAGTACAACCCAAGCATATTTTTCACACCAGAAGACGCACCCCTCATACCCCCATAAAAGCTTAGCCGAGAAGCAGTCAAATGGATGTTACATCTGTAGTTCATTGTTTATGTCACTGGAGCCCCACTGATATAAACAATTAAGGGGCAGAGCAAAATGAAAGAGTTGCCAGTTCCCCCATTTAGCTCTGCCTGTATATGTGAGCTGGACTCTCGCTGAAATTTCTCGCACACACAGTCCGGCTGATGGCCTGATCTGCCCATGGGCAGATCTTTCCTATGGCTCTGTGCGCATGGTATATGGGACAACTGCCTGCCCTGGCTCTTCAATCTGCATTGTATGCGAGTTGGGTTCAAGCTGCCCAGCTCACATACATTTCTGCCATTGAGGCTGGAGGTGGGGAATCTGTCAGACAGCTTCCCCTCCTCCTCAACTCCCGCTCGGAGCTCCAGCCAGCAGAGTGGGAAAAAGACTAAATATATTTTGTCATCAGACGTTTCGCTGTATAGGGTGTGTCCTATGCATCAGAGGGTCTTAGGGTCTGGATATCTACATAACTGTATCCTTTGTGTTGCACATGTACCGCGCATTTTAAAAAGCATGCCACGGGCAATCGCGGCGGAGCATATTGAATGCCACTGCGATTTACGCTCTTCAGGAGGTGCCAAGCACAATTACAGCGTCACCAGTGACGCTGAAATCATTCTGGGAAAAAGGACACCCCCGCGCCATTAACATGGGGGTCTATGGCACCTACTCCTAAGCCACTTTTGTGTCACCAGTGACGTGATCGGGGCAGACCCTGAAGGATCGGCGTGTATGCCAATCCAGAAAATCGCCAAGGGAATTCAGCGACAGGCAAGTCTGCCCGCAGTTATCTCGGGTTGAGTTTCATGATCCCCGAGAACGCTCAGAAGGTTAAGTAACTACATCACTACCAAAACTTCAATAAACCACAAACCAAGTACATGTAAAGCTTACCCCTTTCTTGAAAATATTTATCTAATTCTTTTCCTAAAGTGGCCACAGTTTCAATGCTTCGGTTCTCCTCAAGAAACCACACACAACACCGGAAATCCTCTATATCCATTATACACAGATCGTCATAGAGGTCGCCCGGCATGAAGCCTGGTATTTCATAGCCTAAGTTCTTCCCATAGGATTCGTTCCATAGGTGTTTGACATCCTGCGGTTTAATCCGCTTCAAATATTCTTCATTGCGAGCAAGGAATTCTTCTGCAGCTTGCAAACCTTAAACAAAAGCACAATCTTAGAAAGAGCCTCAGGTCAAGCAAATAAGGCAACTATACATGTGAGATATGCATGAGAATATATGGTTCGTAAATTCCAACACTGCAGGTAACTCAATATGGTCACAGACCTATTTCCAGGCTGCTGACTGAATGCCGTATAAAAGAGCAGAGACACCTAATATTACCTACAGAAACCTGGAAAAACGTATTGACTTGCATTGAAAGTCAAATCAGACAAGAGAGTTTTCTAATTGAAATTTACCATCTCCAATAAAACGTAACAACATGTCCACAAGATGGCGCGGTCATCCAAGTTTGTTTACATTTCACCAGCTGAGCTCAGGAATGCAGCAGATAGAATACCGAATACACATTGGACCATTTACAGGGGCTGCCAGCTCCTGCAGGGAGACCAGCAACACCCAGGGACAGGTAAATGGGACCCTGACTTAAATATAAGCCGAGAGAGGAACGCAAAAAAATATAAAAATAAACCAAGAGCGTTAGGACTGTAAAAGACTATACACTTTGCTTACCTTTTTTATCTACTTGAAAGATCCAATTGTGCAGATCACTAGATATATGCTCATGGTGGACTCTTAGCAGATAGAGAAAAATTCTGGTTTTGACTCTCGCATTGATCTTGTAGAGATGATTCAGAAAATTTTTCATTTTGCTATTGGACTGATGTGATTGGCTGGTATTCTTGTCCAGCTCTTTCAGTTCCTGTACACTTATAACTCTCCATGCAGTTATAGATTCCCAAAAATTAGGAAAAGATATAGGACATGCCCTGACAATCTTCTGCTGCATCTGCATGACTTGTGACAACAAAGGATCCCATGGTATATGGTAGCCGTTATTCACTGGAAAGATAAAAAGCAAAGTCAGCGGTGATCAAACAAATCAGAAATCAGCTTTGCTCTGCCCATACTCTTCATACTTCATGCTCTATTAACTATTCACCATGTCAGCGGGTCACAGTACTAGTATAGTGTAGTTCCGCTGGTTTAGCAGAGACCAAAGAAAGCATTTAATTCTAAAGCTAGCCATCCATGTATTGTTTAACCATTGAATAATCGATCCTAATGTGATTACGTCACACGATTACTGGCCGATACTTTGGGGTCAAGGGTCCCAATTCAAAGTAATGGGGATCGAACAGGAAAAGACATCTGGATTTCAGTTCGATGCGATTTTTGTTAGATTTGACCTTTTCGGGTCGATCATTTAACGTGGGCGCATTCGATTCTCGAATAATTGTTCGACGAACAACCACGAACACATATGCCAATCCTCAGCAGCTGATCCCCCTCTTCACAACCCCCCCATGCAAGTCTCTGCAGCTCAGACAGAAGAGACAGGAGGAGGTGGAGTGAAGGGTGGAGGAGGAGGGGGGGGGG
>CM070033.1:186342818-186353399 GCA_036250615.1 Ptychadena robeensis | reverse complement strand
GATCGGCGAGAATTCTAAATGTGTATGGGGGGGGGGGGCGACTTAAGAAATAAGTATACTGAAGATGTTCTCTACCTTCTGATTCTTTCATAATTTTTTTGAACTTGCTGTGCTGCAGGATTAAGTCTCTGATACCCTCAGGGGAATCTTTACACAATTCTTGCGCTTTCTCATTAGCTGCAACTGCCCGCTCCATTTCACCAAGGGAAAACAAAGCTTCACAAAATCGGTAATGACCCTGGTGTAAAAATAAATTGATTAAATAAATATCAAAAATGTAAATTCTAAAATAGCAATTCTCAAAGATATAGCAATTCTCAAAGACACAATCAAAACATGATGGTTTACAATGTACTAGCATTCTTCATCATTCAGAGCTGGATGAATGCTGAAATTCTAATATTAGGATGCAAACACGCCCCCCCCCCAGACCCCCATGTGAATGCCCCCTTACCAAGCTAAATCCCCCCTTGTGTTTCTAAGTTCCTCTCCTTCCAGACACTACATCAATGAGGGAGGATTGTAGAAACGCATGCAGCGCTTCCAATCCAAAGTAACACTGGAAAGGTGTGTGGTCAGTGCCGATTGACAAGTTATTGGTTTGTGAAAGAGCCGTAACATGTATTCAGTGCTGCAACTTTTTTATATAAATATATTCGTTGGAATTTAAAACTCAGAACAGATATTTGTTGAACTTCGAAATTTTACATTCCAGAAAAACCAAATATTAATTAGAATAATGTTGCGAGGTGAAACCAATCTTCAACCGGACTATAGGCTAGACTCCACTAGTGTGTTTAACGCATGGCAAACACGGCCATTGATTTCATTGGCCCAGACTCCACTAGAATAGTGAGCTTGCATTGTGGCACACCACGCTGTGCATTTAGTTTTTTGACATGCAGCGCAACCGCATCCCATAGAAAATTAAAGGATGCGCTCAAATGCACAAAAAATTGGCCACAAAACGAGAATGAATGAATACACCAAAACAAACGCACCCAAGCGCACTTTTTAAAAAGAATAAATTTTTTAAGGTCTCCCAAGTGGAGACATGGCCTAAAAATACACATTAACCCTCTGAGCGTTTGCCACGTGGCACGGTTATGAAAAAAGCTCAGAGGCTCAATATGCTCCGCCGCCATTGCCTGCTCAGCTCAGGGTTCTAAACATAAGCCCGGCGTCACTGGAGACGCCGGACTTATGCTGAAGAAAGGCGACGCCCCTCCAGTTTGACAGAGGTCTATGGCGCCGCCTACCCCCGCCCCTTCGCGTCACCGGTGACACGATCGGGGGCGGACCCGGAAGCATCGGCATACATGCCGATGGTCCCGACCGCCGTCAGAAGACGGCGAGACCCTGAGCGCGGCTGCAGTTAACTGGGGCTGAGTTTCATGATGCATGAAACTCAGCCCGAGTTAATTCGGGCCAAACGCTCAGAAGGTTAACCTCCTGAGCGTATTATGCAGAGTACATTATACTCGGTCCTGGTTCCTCTCCCTCCTCCCCTCTACACATCGCCCGCATCATCGATGGGCCGCAAAAACATTAACATAGAGGTCTATGGCACCGCTATATATTAATTTTAGGTGCGAAAAATGCACTAGGGCTTATTTCTGGGTTTAGAAGAGGTGATAAAACACCTCCTGCCATGTCTTTTCTAAATATGGAAGCTTTCTCTGGGACATGGTAGATCTTATTTTCGAGGACGGGCTTATACTAGAAGCACAGGGGGGATAGCAGCTAGGTCTTTCGGGGTAGGTCTTATATTCAGGGATTTTCAAACAATTTTCACATATGTAATATTTTTCCCCATCTCACAGTACAAAGAACAGCCCCACTAAGGACAATCCCCTGAGATATCCCGAGGAAGTGTCCATAGTACGCCGTTGAGGTTTTCCAGCTTCCTCACCTTACAATAAAAATATTTTAAAGCCTCACAGCGGAAAAACAAGTATTTTTATGATTTGTTTTTTATTACAAATGAGGAAAAGTATAACAAAAATACTGTTTTCACACTGGTAACTTTTAATAAGTAAAAAAAACTTACTTTTGGCCAGGTGTTTTTCAGTACAACAGCTTTCTTCCCATCTGTCAAAGCTTTTCTGTAACAAAGACGATAATGAGATTATTAACCTCCCTGGCATAACGGGCTTTTTGCGCCACAAAAAAAAAAAAAAACTGCTGTAGGACAATCACCCCACCCTCCCCCGCCTCTTTACACAACGCCGGCGTCAACCAGACGCAACCCCAACTCAGGGCCGGAAGGAATCTGAGCCTGCAGCAATGAGAGTGACTGTATCGAGTTCGGGCATAACGCCAGGGTGGTTAAATCAGAATTGTTCAGACAAATTTTATTTGCAACTGTAAAATTGAAAATATGAAGCAAAGAGAACTCAGAATAACTAGGTCTGTGTGTATTTAATTACCGTATATTTCAGACAATAAGACACTTTTCACCCCCAAAATCGGGGGGAAAAGTGCCTGCGTCTTATAGTCCGAATGCGCGACCCCTGCGGCCACTCTGCCTTGGCTTCCCGTCGGCTCTCTCAGCAAGGAGATTAGCCGGGGAGCTGTCGAGATGAGAGATCTCCCATCCAAACTGTATAATTGCTTATGCCAACAGAGCCCTGCTAGTATAAGCAATGAAGAGAGGGATAGATGAGCTGCCATCTTATCCCTCTCTCTGTGTCCGTGGAAACTGCAATCACTCTGCAGCTCCCACGGACACCGGAACCGCAAGATCGGGAGAGGGAGAGCAGAGGAGAGACTCTGCAGCTGTTGGCCCTCCTCCTCCCAGTCAGTGAGGAAGATGACGTGCTGTGCTGTGAGTGTACTGCTGCTAGTGACATCTACTGGCTGAATTTGATATTGCATTCATTTTATCCATTGTATTAACCCAATTGATGTGAAAACTTATTAAATATTTTTTTCTGGTTTTCTTCTCTAAAAACTGTGTGCGCCTTATGGTCCGAAAAATATGGTACTTTATAGTGCAAAGAGAATTAAAGCAGTGGAGTGGTTGTTAGGGGGGCTACAAAGTCACGTTTCCTACCCCTCATTCTAAATTTGAACATGTGGATAGTGCTTTATTGCATCACACTAGAACTGTGGCCTTCTGCTGCACTTTAAGGTGCGCGTTTGCAAAAAAAAAAAGTCCAGACTTAAATCTGAAGGGCCCCTTCATAAGCTAGCCACACATGGTTTGATTACCCTAAGATCGTTGTGTGACGATCTTAACTTGCTTAACCTCCCTAGCGTTACGGTCATTTCATGGCGCGAAAAGCCACTTCCCAGGCAATCGTGGTACTCCGCTGTACTCCACTGTACTCCGCCTGCTGTCCTCCCGGCTCACTACACACTCCATTAGATGCCGGTGGTGTGTGCAGGGAAAAGTGACGCCCCCTCCATTAACGAGGAGGTTTATGGTGCCGCCCCCTTCGGCATCACCGATGACGCTTAAGATACAGGGCCGAAAAAGCTGTGAGCCTGCAGCTATGCAGACATGCTGCAGGCTCACGGAGAGACAGTGATAGAACTTGATCCCGGCATGGCAGTTTCCAAGATCAAACTGTGCCCGTACTAGCTTCGGGTGTAACACCCAGAAGGTAAAGCAAAAAATAAATAAATAAATTCGACGGACAGTCGCAAGTTATCATTCAGGAAATCGATGCACACCACCTTGGGGAAATCGATGCATGGCAGATACCTTGGATAACCTGTAATAGCAGTCAAACAGGGAAAAATTTCAGATCCCAGTTTGATCAATTTTCCGAGATCAAACACTTAAGGTGGACTGCATTTGATTCACAAACGAACGAACGATCGCCACAAATGTGCAAGGCAATCGATTATTCTGGAATCAAACAAGAAATTGTCCGTGTACGGCTGGCTATAGACAAACCTCTGTGAAAAGGAAGGGCTTCCTACAGACGCTCTTACCAGCATGGGCTCACTAACAGAATAGGGACTGTATGCATTCAGGCAAGCACAATTTTTATTAAAATGCCAGAACGACTTAATATCAAGCAGCTAATGAACATATATCCCAAAGCACTATAAATACAGAACAGATCAAGCGCACAGAATATGGCTTACCCATAAAAGAGGAGTTTTTAGTTTGAACTCACCTGTAATTTTGCATTCGGATACAGCAGAGAGCTCGATTGCTGAAGAGCAGATGATTCTCAGGACTAGAAAAGAAAATGCAAGCAGCGTCAAAGATTTCCTCCCGGTACAACCAACAGGTCATGAAATGAAACCACTTCTCATGTGTACAGTTACTAACAAGAAGTATAATTACTGTGGAGCATGACAAAGCACTCTCCATATATTGTTATCTGTAAAACCATAAACATGTTTATCCTTTTATTAGATATTCAAAACTAAAGTTCATCGCCATCAGCTCGCCCTGTTTAACCTCCTGGGCGGTTTGGATGACAACAAAATCCGCAGGCTGTTTTTTGCCCTCCTCTGAACCCTAAACACATGGAGGTCAATGGCGGCACCAACCCTCCGGCGGCATATACAGTATGGCATCATCAGGACGAACTTCGGCGGGTCACCAGATGAAGGGGATCGCTGGGGGCTTTTGGCTGACCGGAGAGTTTGCCCGCAGTTACCTTGGGGTGAGTTTTCTTCACAAAACAAACTCGCCCCAAGTTAGAACAGACTTACGCTATGGAAAGGAAAATATAAAATTGACGGATCCTCCCTGATAGAATACATAGTGATTGGAAGGTATAGATCACTGCTATGTAGTGTTGGGTTCTCCCTGATAGAATACATAGTGATTGGAAGGTATATATGCCTGCTATGTAGTGCTGGGTCCTCCCTGATAGAATACATAGTGATTGGAAGGTATATATCACTGCTATGTAGTGCCGGGTCCTCCCTGATAGAACACATAGTGATTGGAAGGATTAGAAAGGTCCTCATGTTACATGGTTTTTGTAGAATAAAACTTGTACAGAAATTGTATGGTAAGATTGTAAGGTGTATGGGGGTCTTTAGTGATTGGATCTTGAATGAAATGTCTGCATCTGAAGGAAGTGTGCCAGCTTCAATACCATTCAATATAAATTAAGATTATATGGTAACTTCAACATAGAGAATTACCACACAGCCCTAGTGAAAAGGTGGCCACCATCCCAAATACAATACGAGAAAAGTTATAATGGGTGGAGAGACCAGTGGTCCTGGTCTATCCACCCATCAAGTTTTTTCCCCGCCGAAGCAGGGACAAGGGGACTTTCTTGGGCCACCTCACTTCATAACATTACCCCAACCGAGGATTCAAATGAAAAAACGTCACATCAAAATCAAAAAGAGATAATCTTAACAGTTCTCTCAATGGAGATAGATTATAGGTAATAAAGTCCATAGATAGAGTCCATGATTTACATTACAAATGTTTCTACTTTAATCTTCACAATGGTAAAAACAATGACTTTTCTGATGCTTGTCCACGATTGGCAGTGCCCCGAGTATCCAATTCATCTGAATATGTTAATAAGTGGTTCCCATACTCCTCGACGTGCGTTTCTAGACACGATCTTCCTCAGGAGGTGTGGGTTTTCTCAAGGGCTAATGGTCTTAAGGCATATGCCAATCAGATTCATGGAGCTGACTGGGAGGAACGAGAGGTCACTGAATGGTGGTAGGTGTGATGCTTATATATGCAGGTTTCAAGGTGTATTCAATAAGGTAGTAGAGTAGAAGTCAAGTTGCGCCCCTGTGTAGGAGTCCCCCGGTGCCATATAAGATTATATGGTATTCTACGAATGGTGTCGTTTCAAATTAATTGTCACATACCTGAAATGTATGGCCGCGTGGTAGTGACATTCTGCTTGAATAAAGTTTCCTTTCACAAATTCGTCATTGCCCAGAGCCCTACATTGTTCTGATTTCTAGAAGGATAAACAAGGATTACACGTAAGTATTTCTCTGACCAAGAAAACCCAGACACCAATAGAACAGAGTGAGGATCCTAGTATGATATCGGAGTTTTTGCACTTTGCCCATCCTGGTAAAACTTCACATGATCACTTAAAGCCAATCAACCCCCTTTCATGGGAAACACAGATTTGAATATAATACTATTACCATAACTTTCTTTTCCTGAAAATTAACACACGGATGACCATCATTTAATTTCCTTGAATTCAATATTTAAAATGTTGGGTCTTACCAGTTCACATAATTCACAGAGTTGCATTTTAAGGTCATCAGACAACTTTCTGTGGTCTTCAGACATCCGAACGAAGAAATAGACATCTGTTGCAGAAAAGAAAAGTAAATGTTTATTATTCCTTTAACTGTAACACACTTTGTGAACAAAAAATTTTCATGCTTCTGTGTTTACCATAGTTTTTGCCGTATAAGAGGCACTTTTTCACCCCCAAAAAGTGCCTGCGTCCTTTACGCCGAATGCGCGACCCCCGCAGCCATTCTGCCGCTGGTGGTCGCACTTTGTCTTCCCACCAGCTCTCCCGGCACGGAGATTAGCCGGGGAGCTGGAAGGAGCGGTCAGTTGGGAGATGCTGGTGTCCAGCTCTCCCATCTGTACTGTATAATTGCCTATGTCAGCAGAGCTTTGCTGGCATAGGCAATGGAGAGAGAGAGAGATGAACTGCCATCTTTCCCTCTCTCAGTGTCCATGGGAACTGCAGTCACTGTGCAGCTCCCATGGACACAGTAACAGCAGATCGGCAGAAGAGAGGGAGAAGACTCTGCAGATGTCTGCCCCCCTTCTCCTCCTCCTGCCGATCAGTGTGAAGTAGGACAGTGTGGAGTATGACGCTGGGCTGAGAATGTAATGCTGCTAGTGACACCTACTGGCTGAATGGAATATTGCATTCACTGATTTCATTGCATTAACCCAATGGATGTGAAAAATTAATTTTTTTTTCTGGTTTTCCTGCCCTAAAAACTGGGTGTGTCTTATGTGCCGGTGCGTCTTATATGGCGAAAAATAGGGTATATTCCAATTTAGGCTATGTTCCCACATAGGCGATGATCGCCTCACACTTGCGTTGATCGCGTCCATTCAGTTAAATGGGCTTGTGGCCACTCAACTGATGGGCACAATTGGACACATGATCAGAATCGCGGCTCCCCATGTTCTGATCGCGGGCACGATGTTTTCCGAGCGTGCCCATAGACATGAATGGACGTGTGGACGCAATCAAAAATTCACATCCATTCATTCGCTATGGGCGCAATATTTTTTTTTTTTTATAATGGGTCGATATTTAAAAAAATTTTGGGATAAAGATCCCCTGGTCAATCGCACCGGATCACCTGCCCGCAATTAAAATCACGTCTTTTCGCGGCTGATCGCCTTGATAGGAATAATAAAAATAGAACATCCTAAAGAGTGGGTGTCCGCCTGGCATTCATAGGCAAGTTGCTCATGCATGTAGGACTAACTTACGTAACATGGAGTTGCTAATTCAATGACTATACTAGGAATGAAATTTACTGAACAGGGAGGGCCAAGTGAAAGAGGTAAACCTTGCTGGCATACAACTAAACCAAATAATTTTTAAAAAGTTTAGTACAGTAAAGTAGCCGGTACAACTGTGCCCGAATGAACAAAAATACAACCTAGGTGTTAAGCCCGAGATAACTTAGGGTGAGTTTGGCTTGAACTCCATTATGCGTTAGGCTAGGGCTCCACTATGTGCTAGGATCCGCTGATGTCTGCTCAAGCCTCTGTTGCCTTTCTGTGGCTACGTACTGCTGAGTCGACATTAAAGTGACGGAGGTTCGGACCAACGGAGACAGCCCTGTCTAAGCCCCATTGCAGTCAATGGGCCGCTTGTTCACTGCTGTAAAATCCCTGTGTTGAAATTTTAGCACATGTGGAGCTCTAGCCTTAAGGATGCGCTGCATTAACCGATTCAATTGCCGTATCTCTCGGACTAGAAGTGGCATCCGGACCATAAGACGCATCCAGTTTTTAGGGCAGGAAAAACAGAAAAAAAAGTTTTAATAAGTTTTCACATCAATTGGGTTAATGCAATGGATTAAATGAATGCAATATTCAATTCAGCCAGTAGGTGGTCACTAGCAGCAGCACACTCAGCACAAAGTCATTCTCCACACTGATCAGGAGGAGGGGGCCACTGGCTGCACAAACTACTACTCTCCTCTCTGGCTGTTACTGTGTCCATGGAAGCTGCAGAGTGATTGCAGTTTCCACAGAGTGAGAGAGGGATAGATGGCAGTTGATCTATGCCTCTCTTCATTGCTCATGTCAGCAGGGCTCTGAGCTCTGCTGGCATAGGCAATTATACAGTACAGACGGGAGAGCCGAACACCGTCCGGCAACTCTCAACTGACAGCTCCCCAGCTAATCTCCGTGCCGGGAGAGCTGACGGGAAGCCAAGGTGCGACTTAAGGTCGCGCATTCAGACCACGTGTGCACTCTCACGACCATCTATCTGGCCCATATAATATAAGCCCATCGCTGTTTTCGAGCAGGACAAAATCCATCCCACTCGAAAACAGCCATATTGGACATGACCGTAAATACGGGCGATGCTTTGCATAGAGACCGCTGGTCTCCAGGCAAAGCATCGGCTGAGCTGGGGAGAGCAGAGCTGTCTCTCCAGCCCCACTGATATCTGACAGCAGCGTTATGACGTCATCATGCTGCTGCAGGGTACATCGGACGGCTCGAATATTCTACTTTAGTTTGCTGCCATGTCAATGTCCGTAAATACAGAAAATTGTTACTTACCTTGCCTCACTTTCCTGATACTATGGAACGCCAGCAATAATGAGATGTATTCGCAGCCACGCCAGTAAATAAATACATTTAAAAAAATGATAAAATACCACTTCAAAAGTTCAAGAAATGATCCAAGCGCCGATTGGTGACATTGGTTCCCCACCCATCCATATAAAACATTTCAGAGAATGATTGAAAACAGATCATTGATCATTGTACACCTCACATTTCACATAGTCACTTACACTCCGTAAAGAAGATCTGAATGATATCATTATAATTTTCCTGAGATTTTAGCCTCTTATATAGTTTATCCTCTCCTGTGGCCTTAATCCACCGCATGGCATGGTCTATAGAATAATTGTGAACTTCAAATAATTCCTAAGAGAAAAAAAAAAAAACAAAAAGAACACGCCAGTGTAGGTAAATTCAGAATTTAAGGCAGAGACAAAAAATTATATACGGTCTTTGTATACACTAATCTGCAATGCAAGGGAATAAAAAAATGACATGGTGTTACTTGCAATATATTTGTGATAGGTCTTTAACAGAATTTTTTTTACTTTGGCTGTGGGTCCCCTACGGCGAGGCCCACACCGCTCCCATTGTCCCCAGTGTGCCCGTTTCGATTCTTGCGGAAATAATGAAGTTTACCATATCTTCTAAGCCACACTGCACCGTAATCCGCATCCCACACACAGGGACGCATCGGCCGTGTCCACTTAAATTAATATACGTGGATCGGACACAGAGTTTCAGCAGTTTTTAGACCACTGACAGCACTGGACTTAAAAAAAAAATTAAAAAAAAAAATTAAAAAAAAAAAGGAACAAAAACCTGCGAAGAAACGGCCAGTAAATCGTGGCTAATCCACACAGAAAACACGTGCTTACTGCATGTGCTTTTCTGTCCTCATCAGTGGAGCCTCCATGTTGGTTCTTCATTAACGTTCCGCAATTCCCCAGCGATACAGACAGGTGCGATTCCTCCTCGATAGATTTTACGTGTGATTTATGTTCAAATCGATTGATTGATCACTTTGTGCATGCATCGATTTGTGATTGATCGGGCGATAGATTCCGTTGATCAATCTCACGGAAATCGTACGGAAAATCGAGACATCTATGCCCAGCTTATATTTGAAAAAAAGTAATGCCTATACTCTCCAAGACCCTCTACCCACTATATGCACTACATGACTGATCTTTTTACTTTTTATTAACTATTGCATATACTTTGTATAAGCTGATCTGAATACAAGTCGAGGTACCTCATTTTATCTACAAAAACTGGGAAAACGGGGACTCATAACCCGAGGGTGGGAAATGCAGCAGCAACATCCAAAGTCAGATAGTGGAATTTTGAAAACTCCCCTATCTACGGTAAGTATTAACTAAATGTCCACAGGATGGCGCTGCCGCCCAAATTGTTAACATTTCACCAGCTGAGTCCGGCTCGGAATTGCCGCAGATAGAATACAGAAGAAAGGTCAGTTGTCGGACCACCCACAGAGGCTGCAGCAGAAAGAACAGTGAACTCCCGGACAGGTAAGTGGGACGAGTATAAGCCGAGGGGGGCTTTTCCAGCACTTGTTTGTGCTGAAAAAATTAGCTTTTATGGTTATGCGTTAGAATTTGTTTTCTTCTTACCCTAGCCCAGTGGTAGTCAAACATTAGATGAAAGAGCCAAATCCCAATGGTTTAGCACTTGAAATATGTGTTGAGAAAGTCCCCTGTAGGTAGCCATAGAGCTCCTCCCTTAATGGTATACAGAGAGCCCCCGCTTATTTGTAGCCACAAAGCCCCCCATAGAGGTAGCCAGAGGGTCCCCTTGTAGGTAGCAAG
>CM070033.1:186320764-186332366 GCA_036250615.1 Ptychadena robeensis | reverse complement strand
GTGCGTTTTACATTGCAAATGCTTGCCCACCCGCAGCCAAATGTAATCTTCCAGGATAAACTTCCCTTCTAGTTATGGAGGATATTTCCTGCCGATAGGAAAGTTTTACAGCGAGAACTAAAATAAATATTGGGAGTGTCTTTCACTTTCAATCTTTTAGGACGAGATTACATCCATTAAGATATAAGATTCTGTACTACCTTTGTTTTGTGTCCCCTCGTTTCTTTCTTAACCTCCCTAGTGGTCAGCTCATACTGTGTTTTTGGGGGGGGGGGGGGGGGGGGGGGGGGGGGGGGGGTACAGACAATATAAACAGATTAGATTTCCACCCTAATCTGCACGCTCACCCACTCCTCCTATTCAGCGTCGGAACCTGGAACAAGCGGCCGGGACAAGCAACCCAGAGCTTGTTTTGTAAAACTTGTATTGTTCTTCAAGCTTAAAGCGGACCTTCCACCTGGGAGGTCACTCAGCAATATCAGCTGCAGTTCACTTGATACTGCTGAGATCCTTAATTGTAAAAATAAAATCTTTTTCTGACATCAGGAGGGGAGCTTTACCCGAGTGCCCCCCTCCCACTGCCTTACGTAGCGCCTAGTGGTGCCTGGGACATTTCTTCCAGGCAGGAACTCGTCAGCAGCTGATTCCCCCCACCATGGAGCTCTACAGTTCCTACATAGAAGAGACATGGAGCTCTACAGTTCCTACATAGAAAAGACAGGAGGGTGAGGGCTGACGTAGCTGCAGGTCTCCAGGATCTAAGATGCCAACATGAGAACTGCAAGGAGAGTAGGAGAGTATGCTGTGGTGTTTTTTGTGTAGCAGTTTTCCAGAATCTGAACTGCTGACAGGTGAGTATTGTGTCTGTTTAATGTATGAGTGTTTTTTTTCATTTGTGTATAAAACCGCTTTAGGAGGAAGTCATAACACAAATTAAACAAATATAAATCCGGTCACTTACCCGTGGACAATTTGGTGGAAGCCGCATGGTGTGCATGTTATATGGGCTATTAGGTGGCAGGTTATAGGGACCAAAGGTGTCCATGGCTGTAAGACAAAAAAAAAGGAACTGAAGAAACAAATATGGACATCAGACAGTCATTTAGTAGTAGTTTAACAAGAACAATTCCTGATTTGGAACAAACAGACGGTATAGAAAACAAAAAATCAACATGGCGCATACACAGAAATTATTTTTTTGTTAGAATGAACACAGAATATTGCTAGAATTGAACATATAAGGGGATAACCAAAAATTAAATGCAAACAACCCTAATGTGTTTGGAAGTCTCACCAAGGCCACGTTTATAAAATCTTTGATGACAAGCAGTTACATCAGCTTCACTTTAAAGGCGGCCATACATGGGTCCATGCCCGTGAGAGGGATCCGCCATCAAGCTCAGCGTGATAATGTCATCGCACTGAGCCTGATATCGAAGGAGCTCTAGGCAAAGAATGCCTAATGATCGGACATGCTGGAAAATTGTTATCGGTTGTATTGAAATTGAACATTAATTCATTACGCTTTAAGTCGATCCCCAAAAATGTGAACAAAGCTCAGTGTTCTCCCCAAAGCAGATTGGCCGGGCGGCCCGCCCGGGAGATTTTGGTCCCCGCCCGGCACACAAGTCCTCCGCGGCGAGCAGCCTGACAGGCGGCGCCTCCCATTCTTCAGGAGCGCGCCACAGCCACTGAAAGTCTTTCAGTGGCTGCGGCGCGCTCCTGAAGAATGGGGAGGCGCCGCCTGTCAGAGGACTTGTGTGCTGCCGGCCTATCAGAGAGGCCGCCGGACCGGTGCAGGCGGCGCGATGACGTCATCGCGTCATGACGTCATCGCGCCGCCCAGATGAAAAAAAAATCTGGGGAGAACACTGAAGCTGTTACTACAGTTGGCATAGATTACAATCAATACATTTTTCCCTGACCCAAAATGTTTTTCTTTTTAAGTTGATTGAAAGGAAAATCTAGATGTGTACGGGGGCCTTTAGTAAGTTATATCTGACAGATTGCACAAATATGAACATATATACCGTATACTCTCAAATATAAGTTGAATTTATATATGGGTCAAAATTTTTTAATCCTGCAAGTGAATTGCAAAGCCCCTGAACATAGTATCATCACCGAATTTGCTGAAGATGTAGAGAAGGGTTGGGGGAACATTTGTTTAAAAAAAATATTGCTCTAGCACATGTCGTTATTGCATAAATTAGGTTCAAAATCAAGTCAAATTTGAACTTTTCTGTGCAAAAACTTGATATGCTAGAGCAATATTTTTTTTATTTTCAATGATTCCACATCCCTTCTCAACATCTCCAGCACTTCTAGTGATGATATCATGTTCAGGGGCTTTACAATGAACTTACAAGTCTACTGAATTAAATAATCTCCCAACAAAAGCACATTTGCTGTGTGTTTCTGAGGAATAACCCCCCAGGCTTATGCTCGAGTCATTCAGTTTTTCCAGATTTTCTTTCTAAAATTGGGTAGGTTGGCTTATGCTCGGATTGGCTTATATTCAAGTTTATACGGTAATACATAAAAAAAAAGTGTAACAGATCAAATGTTTTGACTAGGAGATATGAGTAGGATATACCGCTGCTTACACACAACGCTAGTACAAGCTGCACTTCCGCAGAGAAATATCAGAGCAAAGGTGAAAGTACAAGTGTAGCAACAATCGCAGAAACAGAGATTCTAACAAAACGAACGATTCAAGTCCAAACATATCCCAAGAGCCGCTGAAGCAGCAAAATAAACACCAAGGTGTGCCCTACTGCCAACCAGATCCAGGCATTAAAGAGCCCTGTGGTGAAACTTTGCGGAGGTGCAGAAACCTTAAAGGATCTGTGCTTTTTGTTCTTTTAAAGTGTACTTCTCCCCTTCTCCCTACACTAAAGCCCCCCCATACACTGTTAAATCACTCCATACGATTTCCGTTAGATCTTCCAACTTCTATGTAGTATAGCGGCTTCCCTGATACAAAGAATAGATATAGAATACATAGTGATTGGAAGAATTAGAAAGGTCCTCCTTTTACATGGTTTTGGAAGCGCAAAAGTTAATTGTACAGAAATTGTATGGTAAGATTGTATGGTGTATGGGGGGGCTTACCAGTCCCCATACACCTTTAGATTTCTCTGTCAGATTTCCATTAGATCTCCTTTTGTTTTACCAAAACTATGTAATATGAGGGAATCTCCAAACCATCAAGTCTACCTGTGTTCAGTCACAGGGGACCCGGCACTACATAGTTGTTGGTAGATCTAAAGGATATCTGACAGAGAGATCAAAAGGTGTATGGCAAGCTTAAGCCATCGTACCCGTCAACTTTACTCTTCTTGAATAAGTGATAATTGACAGGAAGCGACACCATGTCACTTCCGATATTCGGAACAAGAAAGTTCTGGATGATCATTTAAAAGGGGATGCCGAGTTTACTGAAAGCATCAGAGCAAGAACAAGCAGAAGCGCTGATCCCCACAAGCGGGGAACATAGATAGGACATTACACTTACATGTCTAGATTTTCTGTTCAATCATTTTAAAAAGATAAATTTTTTTGGAGTCGGGGAAATTGTGATTGATTGTATGATTGCCAACTGTAGTAACAGATATTTGATTACCTTTTTTGGGATCGACTGAAACTGTAATCAATTTCAATACAACCAATAAAAAAATGTACCAGCACGTCCAATCAATTTTCATTCAATTTCCCCAATTTTAGGTTGATCTAACCATGTGGCATGCCATAGATTTTCAATCAACCAAAAAATGTATTGAATTACGTTGATTGGATGAAAAATCTAGACATGTATGGGGGCCTTTACGAAGACTTACAAACAGTACGCTTCAAGTTTTTCCTATGGGGGCCTTTACATGATCGGCACGGTAAGTGATGTCAAGGAGTGTCACCTCTGGTATTTGGAACGCAGAATCGACACTCCGCACTAGCACTTCCGGTATCAGGAGGTTTAGCTCTCCTCCCTATTAGCTAGCTGGCTAACTTAGGGAGAGGAGAGGGTGCAATACTCTCCCTAGTAACTTCCCACCCCGCACACCACAAGTTGGTGGTAACTTAGGAGAGAGAGTAAACCCCCCCTCCCTCCTAAATTACCCCAATTTTTTAAACCCGAGAAATAGCCAGGATTTATTGAAATTGGGAAAGGTTGGCAGGTATCCTAACCACCACCTTTCCGGAGCCAGATCTTCTGCTCACGTCTGTACAATAACAGCACCATAGGCTTTAATATGTACTCCAATTCAGCAATAAAAACTTTGAAGGTCATCCTATCCCACAGCGCTAATAGTAAATAGTATTTAGGGCTTTATTATAGAGCTAAAGTCAAGATTACTTTACATAAGGAAAAAAATGTAAACCATGCAAGATGGCTGACTTAAGCCCCCCCATACACCTTAAGATCGATCCATACAATCACCATTAGATCTACCAACAACTGTGTAGTATTAGTGGCCTCTCTGATAGAATACATAAAGATTGAAAGGTATATATCACTGCTATGTAGTGCCGGGTCCTCCCTGATAGAATACATAGTGATTGGAAGGTATATATCACTGCTATGTAGTGCCGGGTCCTCCCTGATAGAATACATAGTGATTGGAAGGTATATATCACTGCTATGTAGTACTGGGTCCTCCCTAACAGAATTCATAGTGATTGGAAGGTATATATCACTGCTATGTAGTGCTGGGTCCTCCCTAATAGAATACATAGTGATTGGAAGGTATATATCACTGCTATGTAGTGCTGGGTCCTCCCTAATAGAATTCATAGTGATTGGGAGGTTTAGAAAGCTCCTCATATTACATGGTTTTGGTAGACCAAAATTTGATTGCACAGAAATAGTAGGGAAAGATTGTAAGGTGCATGGGGGCCTTTAGATGGAATACCTCCCGCTAGAATCAAAAGTGACAATTAAATCATGGCTAAAACAATAGCTAACAGACCCCTAATCACTCAGCCATAGCTGAGCTGCAACTTTCTTAGAGGAATGTAATCACACCGAAACAGAAAGCTCTGAGTTTCCATTATCAGGAAATGGGTGTGTTTGATTTGTTCTCTCCAGATCTTAATGTCACATTTTACCCGACACTTGTTCGTGATCCGACTAGATTTTCGTCAAATGAGAAGCTGGACTGAAAACCGGGCAATGAATTTCCTTTAGGTCTTAATTTTTGTGATTCTGTAGTTTAACGTACCAGCATGAGACATGGACAGGAGATGCTGCTTCTCAAACTCCGTCAGATCTGCATCTGTCCATCCAACAATCCGGCCATTATCCACCTGAACCTGTTTAAACAAAGTTTTCCTCTGACGCTTCTCCATTTTGGTCGCAGATTCAATTCTGTCCGTGAGAAAATAAAATCTGATGAGTGAAACATTCTCAAAAACAAGTAAAAGGTATTAAATCAAGAACAAAAAAATTTGATGCATTTCCCCTCACTTATGGTCACCAGTGCAAACAAGTTATATCCTATGGGGGGGGGTATAGATTTGTGGTGCAGATCGACCACCGTGGGCGCTCGCGGTGATCGGTCTGCCAAAAATGTTAAAGGTGTCCCTCCAATTACCGACGTGCACTCAACAGATGAGCCGTTCATGGTGATGTCATAATGGTCACCATGCTGCGCTCGGGCGCCTGTCAACTACATGGGCATCAAGGTGCACCACTTTAGGTGCCCGATTCCCAGTTAAACCTTTGGATGGGGACCCTGTCACCCATCCAAAGGAATGACTTGCGAGCTGGATTTTTGGACATGTCCCTTACCTGCTCGACAGACCTGTCTTCAAGTGCAAATGTTTAATCTTGTTTGAAGAAAGGCATCCACGACTAGATTTGCTTATAGATTAGAGCACAATTGAGCGCGGTGAACATGCATTTTGCTCGATTGCGCTCTAATCTATTTACTATCGAGCAGTGGATGGACACCAGAAATCTATTGCCCAAATTATCGACATGTTTGTAATTGGTAGGTGGATCTTATTACTCTTAATGCCTGGCATACACATACCGATAAGCGGCCGATTTTTAACCTGACTGACGGGCGCGCGTCCTGTCGCCCCACAGCTCGGCCGGTGCAAGCCGATGCCATTAGCTTCAATGAAGACCGGCGTCTGCATTGAAGCTAATGGCCGGCACACAAAGGGTGCCGGCCGACTGAAGGGGCCCCATAATGCACCAGGGTGCAAACGTGATGACGTCATCACGTTTGCATCCCGGTGCATATCGGAGGATGTCTGTCAGCACCCATCTGTGGGTGTATGGCAGGCATGAGGCCCCATACACATTTCGATTTCCCTATGATCGATGTCAGACTCGATTTAATTTATGATTGCCGTTGGTTTAATCAATTGTTATACCTCAAAAATAGAAAAAAAAAATAACAATATTTGATCAATGTTGGCTCAAACAATCAAAAGCATAATCGAAGGAAGTTGATCATAATCACACCAAAATATCTGCTACCGGATGTATAAGTATGCTAATTATTTGAATCCAACCAAAATCGGTCGGGCACAAGAAAATAACATTCTATATACATTTGATGTATACTCGACCGATCAAAATTTTCCGACATGTCCGATCACTATTTGATTAATTTTTGTGGATGATCGAACCATGTGGACAGGCATCTATCTCCTGGCTATCCACTTAAAAACCAATTGGTTAAGGTCAATGGAACGTAAAAGCTAAACATGTAAAGGCACCTTAAAACTACCCTGCTCCCCCTAAAATAAGGCACCATTTCATTTTTGCCTCACGCTGAAATATAAGGCATCCCCCCGAAAATAAGGCACCCCGAAGATACGGTCCTGTAACTCTAGACAAGGGGATCAGAGGGGACAATCACAATGACACAGAAGGATCAGAAGGGGTTACTAAAATAGTAATTCCCCCTCTGAGTATCCTGTGCCATTTTGATCCCCCCCTCTGATCCCCCTGTGTCATTGTGATCCCCCCACCCTGATACCCCAGTGCCATATTCTTCTTCATGGAAAAATAAGACAACCCCTGAAACTAAGATGTAGGGCATTTTTGGAAGCAAAAACTTAATACAAAAATTTTCGGGGAAAGACGGTTTATTAAAATAAAACACTCATCTGTTAGGCTATGTCTCCACATCCGTTACGACCCCCTACACTAAGCGCAATGCTTGACAAGGGGGTTTCCGATGGAACACATACACTTTATCTGCTAGGCCAGTGCTGTGTTCTCACAGCGTTGAGCCATTCCAGGGGTTAACATAGTCCAGTACGTTAAACCTCTGCATCGACGGATGTCTGAACAGAGCAGCTAGGTGTATATGATCCGTCTGCGTTTAATGTAGGGATCCCGACGGATCACAACACGCGGTAGAAACACCCCTAATAGGGGAACGAAATAAATCCTTTTTTTGTTTGTTGCTCTTCCTACTCCTGATCTATAATTTTGACCAACACTGGGCAGTATACGCTGCACTGCCGTCTTCTTTCCCATTATAGGACGGCATAGATTGTATGAACACACATGCCGCTTGCCTTGTTTAATCACTCGCTGCGATAACATATGGCGGCAGAGCTTCGACACAAGTTTCTGCTGACTGCAGCGGGGTCTCATGTGTCCCGCACTTGCCTAACTTTCTGTAACTACTGAGAGAGAAGGGAGATTCAAGTGGTCACACCAAGTGATGACTGTATAGCAGCCACACTCACCATGCTAAACATCCAATGCTCAGAAACACTCAGCAAATGTGCTTTTGTTAGGAGATGTTTCATTTATTTCATTCAGCAGATGTGTAAGGTAATTACAAAGCCCCTGAACATGATATCATCACCACAATTGCTGGAGATGTAGACAAGGGATGTAGGAACATTGCAAAAAAGTTTTGCTCTAGTGTACGAAGTTTTTGCACAAAATAATAATAACCAAATGAAGTCAACTTTAAAAAAAAACTTTGACTTGACTTTGAACCTAATTTATGCAAAAACTCCATGTGCTAGAGCAATGATTCTTTCTTTAAATGTTTCCACAACCCTTCTCTACATCTTCAGCAAATTTAGTGATGCATGTTGGGGGGCTTTGCAATTCACTCAGTCCTACAAAAGATTTTCATTTCTTGACTCCAGTAGAAGCCGAATTTTATTTTTGAGGCACTAAACAATTCAGCTTATATTAGAATATATACGGTATTAAAATATTTTGACATGAACATGGTAGGTGCGGCTGCTATACAGTTTTACTTTGAGTCTGAGTGCGCAGCACCTGCAGGGATTGAGGTGAACCTACAGAGATCACATGACTATCTGGGGCATTTATAAGCTTATGAAGGTAATTTTACAGACCTTTTAGGTCAGTGGTTCTGAACGTGTGGGTCAGGATCCCCCTAGGGGGTCTCATGATCATTTCACAGGGGTCACGGAGTTCACTGGAAGCAGCAGCGCTGATGCCCACGAGCAGAGTGGGAAGTTATTAGGGACATTACACTTACATGATGCTGAAAGTGATGTCGCTGAGAGCCACTTCTGGTATTTGGAAAGCAGAAGTGATACTACGCACTTGCACAGGAATACAGGAAGGGAAAATTTGCCACTTTACAGTCTCTGGGATTTATAACTGTCACATGAGATTACATACAGAGAAGCAGGAAATAAAATTTACTTTAGTAAATTAACAATTTACTACTTGGGATACTGATGACAACACTTCTCTACTCTACTCCTCCTATGTCATACCTGTGCCTGTGTGTTATTGTGTGTTTGTATCTCTAATGTATTGTACAGCACTGCGTAATATGTTGGCGCTATATAAATAGATGATAATAATAATAATAATAGACACAATACACTAGTAAAGCAGGGTACAGACCTGCAGTTATGGGCCAGATCGATGGCCGCTTCGAGCACTGTGCGTGCTCACGACCATCTATCTGGCCCATATCATATGCGCTCATCGCTGTTTTCGAGCGTGACCAATCAATCCAGCCTGAAAACTGCCATATCAGACATGACTGTAAATATGGCCGATGTCCAATGCTTTGCACAGAGACCGCTGGTCTCCAGGCAAAGCTTCGGCTGAGCTGGGGAGAGCAGAGCTGTCTTCCCGGCTCTGCCGATATCTGACAGCAACGTGGTAACGTCATCACGCTGCTTCAGGGGACATTGGACGGCTCCAATATCGAGCCGTCTGTACCCTGCTTTACACTATAGATCACATACAATGTCACACACATGTATGACTATATACATACATGATACATAAGTACTACAGACACAACACATGAGTGAAGCTGGCCATACACCTTTAGACCCCTCAGTCAGATTTCCTTTAGATCTACCAACAACTATGTAGTGCTGGGCCCTCTGCGATTGAACACAGGTAAACTCAAATTGATTTAAAATCGAGCCTTAAGGCCCCCATACACGGGTCAGATTCCCATCTGATTCCGGTACGATTGATTCCGGGCGCGTGCACGCGAAACGATCGTGCCGGAATCGCGTGCAGCCCACCTTGTCTGATCGATCGTGTCCGATCGTTCGGGGGCCCAGAATCGGATCGGACAGAGAACCAACATGTTGGTCTTTCTGATCCGATTCTGCACACATCAGGGGGAGTTGCCATTTGTGGAGTAAGCGTTTGGACACGGAATAGTCCAGGAATCGGTGGGACAAGGTGGTATGCAGCGATCGGATACTCTTAATTGGCCGATTGATCGGAGCTCCGATTCCCGCTGAGATCGCCGGAATCGATCGGATAAGTGATCAATCGGCCATGGAATCCGACACGTGTATGGCTAGCTTTACAGACTAGTGATTTAAATCAATCATTCTTGCTGGTATAGCTTTAAAATGCGAGAAGGTGAAGATTTTTAGAATAACAACTTTTCATATTAGTTTTTTTTAACCCCAGTTTAGGTAATTCATTCATATTTGGACAACTTTTCTGTTGTACTTAGTTTTGAGAAAGGAAACCAAGCCTCTGTGATAATATCTTTTAGGCAGAGAAACTGCCCAATAATCTTACAGAAAGAGACAGAAGTTGATGACATAAGCACATCACCCAAAATCTACCTTGAATAGACACGGTTGAGGGGACACAAAAGCAGATTTGGCTTATGAAATGACATATCGTACCCCAGGAAGAAGTCTTCAACGAAATACGAGTTGGGGTGACATTTGCGCCATTTGGACTATTTTAATTGTGTAAGCGCGTGTAGAGATGTGACATCCGCAGCATTACGCATTGTTTTAATTGATATGATGTAATTTCTTCATCTTTTGCACAGTGTATTGCTTTCCATATTGAGTGGCCCGTTCCCTCTCCCTTGTCTATTCCAGGGGAAATGTTGGGTGATGTGTTTATACCATTATCAACTTCTGTCTGTTGTTTTTGGGATGTTTTTTATGAAATTTATTTACCAAAACATTTAAACATATACAGCCTTCTTCTACATAAACTTATCTTTATTTCATCATTGAATAACCTTGGGATGGTAATGTTTTTTCCTCAAAAAGCATTTTATTTTTATTTTTAAAATCAATATAAATCAAAAAAATCTAATTTTTTTAAAAAAAATCATCGATTTTTATCCACCCTGGGTAGACTTAAGGCCCCCACACACGTACCGAGTGGGGGCCAACAGAGCAGGACAGATCAGCAATGGAGTGCAGCGTGATGACGTCATCATGCTGCTCCCCAGAGCTGACAGCATTGGCGGGCACCGTTTGTGTGCCGTCAGCTTCAATGAAGATGCCGGTCTCCATTGAAGTTAACAGCATCGGCCAGAGAATATCGGACATGTCAGTTTTCTGACCAGCCAAGCTGTGGGGCGACAGGGATCGGTCGTCCCATGTGGGCACACGCCGATCGGCACCCGATTTTGTTAAATCGGCCGCCGCTCTGTGCGTGTATGGCTAGCTTTAATTGTTTAGAAAGTCCCTCATATTACATGGTTTTGGTAACACAAAAAGGAGATCTAAAGAAAATCTGACAGAGAAATCTAAATGTGTATGGCCAGCTTAACACTATAGATCACATACAATGTCACACACGTATCACTATATACATACATGATACATAAGTACTATAGACACAATACACTAGTAACACTATAGATGACACACAATGCCAAGTATGTAAAACTTTAGATTACACAACAAGCAGTTGATATCTACACAAGCAAATGTTTACATTACACAGCTCGTACTTCCCCCTCGGCCTGTAAAGACCGCATTACTGGCTGTTAGGAATACAGAAACGTCCACACCGCAACATACAAATTAGACAAAAAAGAAATGAGGATCCTCGGTAGCACTCATGGCCCCACCGATCACGAGGCCTACAACTCAGACTAGAAATAAAAGGCCGCAGACATCAGAAAGGACTGAATCGGGCCATACCGGCGTTCTATCCCATCGGACACCCTGCGTGTGATGTCAGGAGCGGCAGACAGCGACAATGTGAACTTTACATTACTGTACATAGAACACTCTGCAGATAAGGTATTCAGACCGACAAGAACACTCCCAGACTGACCAGACACATAAAAGTTCCATTTGGACATTATAACGATCTGTCAGTGATATAACTGAAGAGTGGAAGGGG
>CM070033.1:186272336-186283210 GCA_036250615.1 Ptychadena robeensis | reverse complement strand
ATTTGTTTTTGCCTGGTCTTCCATAGCTGCTAAACTAACTGTTCAATTTCCTTGCTAAATGCTTTAGGGCTTGTCCCAACTTAGGCGATCAGCCGCAGCCCGGACGTGATTTTAGTCGCATGTGACGATCGCGGGTGATCTCTTCCATTTAGTTGAATGGGTTTGTCCCCACTTCAACTAAAGGGCGCGATCGGACGCGGTGCATTTTTGAACGTGGACTGCAGTTGTACTGGATTTTTCAGCCATAGACATGAATGGCCATGATATAAAATCCAGGGGTGATCTGGCGAGATTTTTCCTTTGGGATGGTCCTATTACGCATAACGCACTTTTATAAAAAAACAAATTGTTTTAATCACGTGACCGCCCACCTGCGATGTTCTCACACAATTTAAATCGCATGCGCGCCGCGGCTGATCACCTAAGTGGGGACAAGCCCTTAGGGCCATTTCACACTATATGTGTATTTTATAGGCATGCGTTTTTGACACTGCATATGCGTTTTTGAATAAATCAATGAAAAATGCAGGAAAAAATGAATAAAAAATGCATACAGCAGTGCGTTTTTAAAAACACAATACATGCAGTGTGAATGGTAACATTGGTGGTCTATGTAAAAATGCGTGCAGTAAAAAAATGTGCGCGTTTTTAAAACCACATACAGTGTGAAATGGCCCTAAAGGAAAAATCTGGCCAAAAGTTTATTAACCCTTGCAGTGGGTCCCTCGCCTCATTTTAAGGGTTAACCTCTCACCTATGTGTATATATAAAATGCCATTCGCTTTTCTAGTCAGCCTATAGCGGTTTCTTCTACATCGCTCCTCTCGCTACAATACAAAGCCATAAGCTCTGCATGTGGGGGGGGGGGGGGGGGGATTCAATCAGTTCTGCTCAGATCACCTGAAGTAGGCTTTGGCTATGTTCCCTCTTAGGCAGAATCGCCTGCCAATCACCTACACTCCTTTCAATGGGTTTGTCCCATTGATCAAATCGCGGTTCCTCGCGTTCTGTCGGCTGGCGGTCGCGATTATTTTCCTCTAAAGGTGGCCATACACAGGTCGATTTCCCACACGATTCCTGGCCGATCGATCACTGGGTGCGTGCACGCCGATCGATCGACGAGGAATCAAGTGCAGCCCACCTTGACCGATCGACACGGCCCCCAAATCGGATCTGCCTGAGAACCAACCTGTTGGTGTTTTCTGATCGATTTGGCTCACATCAAGGGGTGTTGACATTTGTAAATCGATCGACTGGTAACAGAATTGTCCAGGAATCGGTGGCCTAAGGTGGTAGGCACAGACTTGTATGGTCGATCGATCAACGCCTGTGGCTTCACCGGAATCGATCGATCGCTCAGGAATCGACACGTGTATGGCTAGCTTAAGACATGTATGGAGGCGATTTGCGATCGCGCGTGCAGGCGATCACTAATTGCCTCCATTCATTCTCTATCAATATATATACTGTATATATTGAAAATCGCCAGCTCAGGCGCTTAATCGCCTAAGTGGGAACATAGCCTTTGGCAGCAGGGGCCGCAGGTGGTTTAAGGCAAGAGGGAGGTCAGGGAGGTGCATAATTTCTATTATAAGACATGCTTCATTCCTGCTGGTGGTTGAACCCACTAAAACATTAGTTTGGAGTTGAGCTTTAAATTGTATAAAAATCTAAATGTTCACTTTATATTATTGTATGTATATTGAATAAATCATTGTGTTTAATAAGTGCAAAACACACTTGTTGATCCTACCAATAATCATTGAGCTTACTACTTCCTGTACTGCACTCTCATGCCCATTGTTCTTGTTTAATAATTGAAGATCTCCCCCATGATTATTGAGAAGGGGTTGGGGCTGGTCTATTGTTAGACCCCAGCGGGAATCTGCAGACATGTGTAAACCTAATGCTGGGCATACACGGGTAGATTCCCTTACGACCGATGCCCAACCAATCGCAGCACGTTGACACCATCGTGCTGTGTTCAAACTTCCTTGATATTGTGGCGTATCACTGCTGTGCCATCGATGTTGCCCAATGATGTCAGTGAACTCAGCGACCCCTGCAAGTGGTCGTTTGACCCTCAAGGTGGTCCCAGCCCACAGGTTTAGAACCACTGTGCTAGAAGAATACTTTTTTTGTAATGTTTCCACAACAATTCATCTTACATTTTACCTTGTTCAGGGGATTTGCAATTAACCAGTGCCAGTGCCATGGATGGTCCATGGGGCCATGCCTGCCCAGTAAGGTCTGTGTGCCCGCTCAATTGGGCCCCCTACATGCACCTGCCTGACCTGTGAGATGTAGGCGTGCCCTCCTGATTGGCCATCCATTCCCACACTTGCCTGCCCACTGCTGGCGCTGACCCTGCAATTAACACAACGCACTGAACATGGGCATTTATACCCATTCATATCTGTGCTCTTCACCAACATATGCCATACCGTACCCACATAGATGTGAACAAGGCCTTAGGTCTTTTCCCATACTTAGCAATATTTACCCCCCCCCCCCCCCCCCCCCCCCCCCCCCCCCCCCTCCACAAGTGCAGCCTTACCATACAGCAGAAGTCTCTTTAATGACAATACGTTTCTATAGTCAGACAATAAATACACCTGATTCAGAATAAACCATCCCTTTGTCTCTACAGTCAGCGTACGGTGTACACCACACATGATCACAGCCAGTATTTTAGGACTAGACAACGGGCGACATTATAAATGTTTACTCGCATCCTGCAAGAGCCTTTCTGTCCATTATGGTCTTTGTTCTCTTTATAATAATAGAACGCTCGTGCTTAGAAAACCTTTTTTTTTCCATGAAAGTGTCACTCAAAATCAAAAGAGGATATCCCAGCTGTTCCGGCTGCAAAGAAGTTCCCAGGATAGGATTTATTGACTTGGATCCTTTTTTTGTTCTCTACACACCTATTTTATGTACAAATACAACATACCGTGTATATATATATATATATATATATATATATATATATATATATAATGTTTACTGGCTATGTATAGTTTTATGGTATTACATGCCTACTAAGACTATCCATATTTGTATCCTAGATATTTTAGCTACTTCTAATGGGATCTGTTTCTGTATATTATTAGAATATATTGGTATCTTGTTGGGCTTATGCATAACTAAAGCCCCCCCATACACGTCTATATTTTCTGTTCAATCAACTCAAAAAGATCATTTTTTGGGGTCAGGGAAATCTGTGATTGATTGTATGTTTGTCAACTGAAGTAACAGATATTTGATCAACTTTTTTGGGATCGACTAAAGTGTAATGCATTTCAATACAACCAATTAAAATTTACCAGCATGTCCAATTATTTTTCAATAAATTTTTTTCCCAATTTTAATTGTTTTTGGTTGATCTAACCATGTGGGCTGCCATAGATTTTCAATCAATCAACCCAAAAAATGTATTGAATTAAGTTGATTGGATGAAAAATCTAGACGTGTATGGCGGCCTTAAATGTGCCAAGCTACTAGGGGTTCTCTAGGCACAAGCATGTAACCATATATGTTCCACCAAACATTGGGTGGATATTATTATTTAAAAGGTGGTAATTCATGCCCTCCCTGAATGTGCTTGTCACTACATGTATTTTAAAGAAAGACATAGGTGGGGAGATAGGTCTTAAAGGGTGGCTAGCCCCTTGGACCCTGGGACATGACAGCACCTGTTGTAGTTAGATCCCCTGTCGCATTTCACCCCTATTAGGGCATCATCAGGGGGAGGGTCAAATAAAACACCCATTTGACCCTCCCCCTGATGATGCTCTAATAGAGGTGAAACGTGTTGGGGGATCCAACAGGTGCTATCATGCATGCACCTTCATTTGTTCTACCTCCCAGTACCAGGGCCTAGAGTGGGCAGCAGGGTTGCTTGTGTGGTTAGCAGTCTGACCATGCAGCACTAGAGTCCTAGGTTCAAATATCGGCCTGGACACTATCTGCAAGGAGTTTGTATGTTCTGTGTTGGTTTCCTCCCACATTCCAAAGACATGCAGTAGGTTAATTGGCTTCCCCAAAGAAAGATTCTCCTATGTTAGTTACATGTGACCTATGTGTTAGGCACATAAGATTGTGAGCTCCTCTGAGAGACAGTTAGTGATATGACTATATATGCTCTGTATATGTAATATGTTGGCGCTATATAAGTACATAATAATAATAGAGTGACCACAATTAGCCATTGTATACATGGTTGCTGATGTAATTTGTATGTTGTAAATGTATGTAGGGTTTTTAATATTTAAACATGTCTGTGATAATATAATCACAAAATCAGAGATACCTAGAAATGACACGGTTCCGAAACAGGTCTGGCCTGTGAAGCACATCCGAGCTACCCCTGAGGGAGCCCATTGGGTGAAACATGTCGGGTGGATTGCACAATGCATGATCATCTATCACATCGTCAACTGTAAATATACTCTTAAGCTAGCCACACATGGTACAATTTATCATTCAATCGAGGTTCGATTAGATTTTGTACTTCGATTTTAAAAATCGAACATCGGTTGTCATTTAATCAAAGTTCTCCACATGGGAAGCACGATAATTGAACAATTTCGACTGAAATTAAATCGATTGAATTCCTCTTACGATTTTAGTTTCAATTGGAAGTTAAAGGGAAGTAGCCTACAAAAGCCAAAAAATCGAGCCAAAAAATCGAGCCAAAAAAAAATCAACCAATCGACCAAAATTTTCCAACTTGTCCGATCACTTTTCAATTGACGATTGTACCAAAAATCGTTCAACGATCATCGATTGCACTATGTGGCAGTACATCGATTAATGTTCAATCGATCTTTTTTTCCATCGAAAATCGTCAATTGAACGCTAAAATTGTACCATGTGTGGCTAGCTTTATGTGAAAACCCACAGGGTCAACCGTGGGCTATTACTGTCCAGTGTATATATGCCTTAAAAACGTTGTATTGATTTTGTTTTTATGTTGTATACTATGGCCCAATTTTGTATGAATAAAGACCTTTTTTATGTTTTACAATACATTTTTATTCGAATTTCTCAATTTTCCATTACAAAGAAAAAAAAAACTATTTGTAAATAACAACATAGAAATCAATCACGAGAAATGCTACTCAAAAGCCACAAAAATAAAGACCTTTTAATAATAATATCCACCCAACGTTTGATGGAACTTATGGTTACATGCTTGTGCCTAGAAAATTCCTAGCAGCTTGGTTGTAATAGCCGAAGACCTTCATTCATTTATTATTGTTAATAAAGTAAAAAAAAGAGTGATTTCACATATTCTGAGAACTATTGCAACCAGGATAAATCTGACTGAGGCTATGTTCGCACTTAGGCGATTAATCGCCTGCGCTGGTGATTTATTGCCTGAGGTGGCCATTTTCAATCCTATCAATGGGGACAAGCCCATTGACAAAAGTAAAGGCGATTGACAGGCGATTCTGCAGGTGATTGAAAAACGCCAGCTCAGGCGATTATTCGCCTTAGTGGGAACATAGCCTAAAGCCCCCCATACACCTTAAGATCAATCCATACAATTTCTATTAGATCTACCAACAAAGTATAGTGGCCTCACCCCGATAGAATAAATCTAGTGATATGGAAGGTATATATCACGTTATGTTAAGTGCCGGTGCCTCCCTGATATAATCACATAGATGATAGGAAGGTATAATAATCACTTGCTACTGTATGCCGGGTCCATACCCTGATAGAATCATACGTGATTGGAAATATATATCACTCTCAATATTAGGCTGGGTCCTCCCTATAAATACATAGTGATTGGCAAGTATATATCCACTGCTATGTAGTAAGCCAGATCCTCCCCTGATAGAATACATAGTGATTGGAAGTATATATCACACTAACGATGTAGTGCCAAGGTCTCCCTATAGAAATACATAAGTATTGAAGGTATATATCAACTGCTAATGTAATATACCGCCGTGTCACTCCCCTGAAAATACATAGTGATTGGACAGGTATAAATATCACTGCTATTGCCCCGGGTCCTCCCGATAGAATACATAAGTGATTGGAAGGTATATATCACTGACTATTAGCCATGCCAAGATCCATCACCTGAATAGAATACATAGTGATTGGAAGTATATCATCACTGCATGTCAGTAACCGGTCCTCCCTGATAGAATACATATGATTAAGGAAGTATAATATCACTAACGCTATGTAGTACCGTAAGTCCTCCTAATACATACATATGATTGGAAGGTATCATATCACTGACTAATTATGCCCAGGGTTCCACTCCCTGATAGATACATACATAGTTGATTGGAAGTATAACTATCCACGCATCTAGCTCTATACGTGCCCTAAAAAAAACCGCCCGGGTCCTCCCTATAGAATACATAGTTAATTGGAAAGGTATATAATCAACACTAAAGCTATGTAGTGTCGGGTCCTCATCCACTTATAAAATAACATATGATTGGAAAGGTTTAAAAAATCACCCTCATATAACACGTTATGGTAAGAATACCAAAATTTTGGATTGTACAGAAATTGTATGGAAAGATTGTAAGGTGTATGGGGGCCTTTAGGTTGAGGAGTTGATGACATTGTAGGGTCTGGTCTGTACTGTTTATCATTATTTTTAATATCAGATTTTATTTTTAAAAAAGCAGCTTGACAGAATTTAGGTGCTCTCCTGTATCCAGAGCTTATTTCCTGTGTCATCTCATAGAGCTCATTAAGGTTGATCATTTGGAAATAGAGTTTCTGAATCACTCAACCAAAAGTGATGGAAATGGACTATAAAATTAATGGCGCAGAGATTGGACATGTTGGTAAATTCGATGGTACATGTATTTAGGTGAATTTAATTCTTAGGGTGGGTTTACAAGTGTAGATTTTTTCGCTCAATCAACTAAGAACGAACATCAAATCTAGAATGGCCAAGTTGTTCGATGGATATACTTTGTTTAACCTCAAACAAAAAAATTTTCAAAGGTCATCGAACATGTTGGAAATTTTTTATCTGTTGTTGTAATTTTGAATGTATATTCATTCGATATCAGCGATTGGCAGTTGATTGAAGAAAAAATCTACATGTGTATACCCACCATAATACTTACTGATCGTTTTTTAATCCATCACATCCACATAAAACAATTGAATATTAAGTTGGTCAAATGGAAAAATCTAAGTGTAAAGCTGGGATTACACGTGTAGATTTTTTCTTCAATCAACTGCCAATGTCATTTTTGTTCGATGTCGTTGTTGAACATCGTTCTTTCATTTATCGAGTGTAACATTCGATTTTATTGTTTGTTCATCGCCGTATCCATCGAACAAATTGTCCATTCTAGATTTTTGTTTAATCAACCAACAATTCGTTTGTTCTTCGTTGATCGAACATAAAAATCTACATGTGTAAACCCACCTTTACTCCCCAACCTCAAGCTTAACATAGTGGTTTCAAAACTGGGTGTATTCCAGGGGGGTGGGTTGGGTACAGCTATCAGGGGCAGCCAAGGTGGGACTTCTGACCCAGAATCACTGTCAGTCAGAGAAGGGAGAGAGATATCTGCAGCACTCAGCTACCTATTGGCTTTCCCTGCTGCCAGTTCCCTTCTCCCTCCCCCTAACACTTCCAGCCAATCAGAATTCAGGAGGAGGGACAAGAAAGAAGCTTGCTTGCAGTAGGTAGAACCTGGTCCCAAGTTTCGATGGATGCCACATTGCCTTTTGTAGCATACTAGGTGACCCTTGTGGCATACTAGAGACCTAATGCTCAAATATTTGCCCTATCACAGAAAAAAAGCAACCCCAAGGATTTTTACATCCAACAAAGATTCTATGAAAAAAAGCTTTCCTTCAAGTTTTTTGAGTATTTTCTTTTCAAATAAGCCCAACATGAAGCCAGCAGGAGACAAAGTGACTAGGGTGGCCTTTGGTCTCCTTGTGTCTGTTATATTCCCATTACTAATGTAACATGCCTTGTTCTGCACCGTGGCTTTGTAAAGGGGCGACTCACTTCAAAGCTTTCAGAATTCACAAAAGCTTTTACAAAATTCACTCAAAGTTTGGGAAGACTGGACCAAGCAATACCTCAGATCCCACTCTGCAACTATAATACAATGTGACTGTAGGCATAGGAGCATCTTGTCAAGAAAGTTCTTGCTTAGGGCCCCGTGTTGACTGAACGCTATTGGTGAAAGTGCCAATGGAGGGTGGGGGGTAATCAGGGGGTGTTGGAGGGGTAAGGAGACAAGGTACACACTGCTGCTCATGCTGCTCCTCACGCTGCTCCTTCTTCCTCTTCTTCTGCTCCTTCCACCTCCAAAAAATGGACCCACCCCACATGCCAATGGACAAGTCATATGTCAAGCCTCCATTGTGGAGCTCTGCATCAACATTAACCTTTTGGGCGTTATGGCTGTTTTTTAGTCGGAAAACACCATATGGTAAATTGCATACTCTGCTGTGATTACCTGCAACAATGGCATATCTCTGCAGGCTCGCACAGCAATGGGTGTTTGCCTGATCCCAGCACGTGCACAGTTTGTTCTAAGTACAAACTGTGAACGTACTGGGTTTGGGCATAATGTCCGAAGGTAAATGTGATAGAGGCTCGGACCGACGGATCTGGGACTATCATAGCCCCATTACTGTCATTGGCTGGCTTGTGAACTGCGCTAAAAAAACTTTTTAAACACAAAAACATGTTACATTTACTTACATCATAGTAAATCTTCACTCATTGAATGTTCTGTTTGCAGGTGTGCAATTGGTGCTATTTATTCTGAACCTTAGGCAGCAGTGGGAGCTTGATGTACATGATAATGATTGGTAGACTCAAGTAAGCCATACACTGGTCGTCTTTAGCATAACGATCTTCAATTTGATTGTCTTATGCAATTTAAGTATTGACTGTCAGTCTAACATCGATCTATTGTAATGTAAGGTTCAGGTATCAACCGGTGACCCAACATGGGGTTTGACCCTCATGGAGGTAGGTGTTACTACACCTACACCTCATGGAGGCCTACATCCATGAGGCTCAGACCCCATGCTGGGTAACACATTATGTGGATTGGAGCTATACCCCAGAATATATATTTCCAGTAAGATCGTGTACAGCCTAGGTGCCCAACCTGCGGCCCGGGTGCCACATGCGTCCCTTTGGGCGTTGTCCGGCGCCCCCCCCCCCCTTGGTCCTCCACATGTGGCTCCCAAAATCTATTAATGCATAGGGCATAGCAACTCACCTGTGTAGTGGTCACAGACTGACCCAGCTTTCCTAATCAGCTTTGGCAGTCCTACATCAGTAACATTGGCAATTTTGATCGGGGAAACCAGGCCACATATAACCGCCGCACCCAGGGGGCAGGAGGAGGGGGGGGGCTGCACTTGTAGCCCTCCATATCAACTCTATTGCCCACTACTGGTGTACAGTCACTATGAATTGAGAAAGCCAGACTGATGACTAGTGAAACGTCTTACAAGAAGAATGAATATTGTACACTATTAGGACTTGTCTCCACATTGGCAACTGGGGGCAATTGTCCACGGCCACAGTGGGGACACGGGCATTGAAGTGAATGGAGACGGTCGCCCGCACCGACGTCCCCGCAAGTAGGGACAAGCCCTTAGGGATGGTCGAAAAATTTGCAATGCTAATTTTTAAGTCCATATTTTGACATTTTCTACGAAATATTGCATGTGCGAATTTCCACTTTTGCTCAAATAAATCAGAAGTCGAGCAGAAATTATGAAATTATGACTTTTGAATTTTGAATTTTAATTGGGAATATTATATAATATAATTGAAAAATTGCATTAGAAAATTCTGATGAGAACTCAAATAATTGCAATCAAATATCAATCAGGAAAATTTAACTTACTAAATTTTGACCATCTCTATGCATTATGAATTAAATGTGTTGGAACTGGAAATATACTAACCAGTGTGACTCTAGGAGCCCAGCGGTGGGCTGGCGGCATTCATTACCGTTTGGGGTCATCTATACACATTTTTGAGTGTACATGTAGAGTAGTGCAGTGAGGTCCCCAGTCCAGGACTGTGTTGACCTAGTGACAAAGTGTGATGTATCAGCTAATGACAGCTGCCTCTCCTCATTCTAGGGGTCTGTTGTAATGAGAAGTGTGCACTTTCTATACACCGATGGAGGAGGGGCTCCTCCCCTTTACCTGAGTGCTTGTTTACCTTGAGAGCTGGGAGCCGGTGAGATAAAGGAGCCGGGAAGTCCATGGAGCGCACAGTCCACAGCAAGCTGAGATAGAAGACACAGCTCTGCCACCATGGAATCTGCACACTATATACTGAAGGCCACGCTGGCTCACATCTGCTCCAACAACGGCACTGGCCAAGTGCACCATGTTCAAGTGGAAAGGTAAGTGGCCAATGCAATGGATTTATTTTATTGGTAGTTATTTATATAACTATTAGACACTGTTGCTGCATTCTATGGCTGATTGTGCAGAATGCAACTTTAGACTTCTGAGTCTGGAATATAAACATCTGGATGGACCAGAGAAAATCACTGCAATGGTGGAAACTTACTTACTAGCTACGACAATGTGTAAGAAAAGTGGTCTAGCCTTGCAGAATCTGCGGACTTTTTTTTCAATGAGGTCTTCAAAGTAAGGTTTAGAGATGATTGCGAAATGTGGACCTGTTTGCTTGTGAGTTAATTGCAAAGCCTCTGAACATGGTATCATCACTTAAGGTTCCCATAGATCCTACAATCTTACAATACAATTTTTGTATAATCCACTTTTCTTCTACTAAAACCATGCAATATGAGGAGCTTTCTAACCTTCCAATCACTATGTATTCTATCAGAGAGGACCCGGCACTACATAGCAGT
>CM070033.1:186172310-186186294 GCA_036250615.1 Ptychadena robeensis | reverse complement strand
GGGGCCGCAAACAATTTCCTAGTATGGGGCCCACGGAATTTCTGATCTAGATATAGATATATATATATATGGGATACATTATTAAAATAAGTCATTACTGACCTCCGTAGCTTAAGACACTGTGGAGCAACTGATAATCAAAATTCACAAGAAAAACATGTCAGAGAGGATAAGGCCACTGGCTGTGAGATTGTATTACATTACAAAGTAACACAGATGTATTAAATAAAACGTACTTCATTTATTGAAAGCCTTCATGGTACATCTGTGCTTTTTGACCTGTTTGCTGATAATTTTTGTATTAGGTCTGCCCCATGCTGAGGCTGCCAGCCGCCTGACTTGACTGGTGATCCTTTGGGGAATTTGTGATCCCTGTTAAAAGTTTTAGGAGGATGTGTAGTAAGTTTATAGAATAATTCTGGTCAGACTACAGACATATAAGAGTATTTACGTACTCCAGAAAAAAGCTAAATGAATATATAAAGATTGAAGAGAAAAGAAAAAATAGATAAATTATTTGAATTATTGTTATTAATATCATTTATTTATATAGCGCCGACATATTACGCAGCGCTGTACAATACATTAGAGTGGAGATAACACACAGGTACAGGGTATGACACAGGAGGAGTAGAGGACCCTCCCCGGACGGGCTTACTATCTAATAGGTTGGGGATCAGAGTATATTTGAATAAGTTCTTAGTAGCTAAAGACACTGTGGTGCAACCGATCCTGCAAATTCATAAGATAAACATTACATTTAACAAGGTCTGCACTCCGCTTTTAAGGTAGCCATACATGGGTTGCGATTCAATTGTCTTGCGTGATTTAAAATCCATTGTCAGTCAAACACCAATCGATTGTACCACCACACAGTGTGATCAATTCCTTTTCTGAGATTGATGCGCATGCACCATAGTACGATTGATGCAAATGCATATATGATATATTATAATAATAATTATATATATATATATATATATATATATACAATATTAGAATTGCAATTATATATTACAATATACAATATATAGATACACTATTAAAATAATAACTGACCTATGTAGATTAAGACACTGGGGAACAACTGATCCTGAAAATTCATAAGATATTTATTATTATATATATATATTTATTATATTTATTTTAAAGCTCAATAAGTTGGGTCTGCACTTGGCTCTTAAGCTGGCCCTACACCTTTAGATCTCTCTGTCAGATATCCTTTAGATCTACCAACAACTATGTAGTGCCGGGTCCTCTGCGATTGAACACAGGTAGACTTGATGGTTTAGAAAGTCCCTCATATTACATGGTTTTGGTAAAACAAAAGAAGATCTAAAGGAAATCTGACAGAGAAATATTAAGGTGTATGGGGGCCCTTAGGGTAGCCATCAAAGGGGCAATCATTTTGCGACTTCAATCATCTTGCGCGATTCACATCGATCAAATGTACACAGTCTGGTTGACTCCCAACCGATTGATTCCTTTTCTGAGTGTGTTGCACATGCTCCATAGTGCAAATCGTTTGAAATACCTCAAAAACCCATCAGATCCTTTTACGATCGTCGAAAATTTACCGGCATGTCCAATTACTGCTCAAAAAACAAAATGAGATGAAAACACTCACACACCTTTTTCAGAAATGCTACTTGCAGACATGAGCAACCTTATCTTTTAGTAATCTGGGAATGATATATGTAAGTTATGCAAAATGTCATTAAAACAGGTGTGAATGGGGCCAGAGGCAGATAACCTCTTCAGTCGCTGTGAAGACCCCATAGGAGCCACAAAAAACAGCAGCACCTCTGCAATGTTAGGGGACTGTGGACCAATCATTTCCATCTCCAGCAGCAAACAAACAATTATAAAAATCACCAACGAGTTCAAGAAACTGGATTGACACTAAAGATTGGTTGATCATAGCTGGTGGGCAGAAATCGATTTTCCCATTCGATCGGCATCAACGTATTGAATTTTTTTTGGTCGATTGAACTGAAATATGTAATCTTGTATGGCTACCTTTAGGCCATGTGTCCACAGTCCAGCACAGGGAATCGAGACGCAAGTCGGAACATTTGATTCCCCGCGGCTTGCGGGCAGTTTGACGCAGCAGAGGAAAGACGTAGAAAATCAGCCCCCAAAGCTTCAGGCACTGTCTTTCCGCATCTTGGAGACACCTACATTGATCTTCAATAGGGGTGTCTCTGGCGGTACTGCACGGTGCTGCTTTGAAGATGCGGCACCCGGCAGCTTGAAAACAGCACCGTGGACGCTTCACTCAGAAAACGCAGAGTGGACACTGCCCCCTTCATTAGAATGGTGCAATTTTTTCCCTGCTGCGGAAGCATGTCCGCTAAAAAATCAGCAGTGGACACAAGCCCTTACAGAGGAGATTGGCTAGGCTGCCAACTGAATAATTACACCATGGTGTCTGTAGTGGTTCTCAACCTGTGGGTCAGGACCTCCTCATGGGTCGAACGACCATTTCACAGGGGCCACATTCACTGAAAGCCAACAGGTATTAGCTCTGACGCCCACAAGCTGGGAGGGAAGGTAGGAGTAATGCCCCCTCCCTCCTAACTTCCCACCCAATGCCATTTTAACACCTCTCACGACTGCTAATGTAGTAACCCCTACCTCCATGAGGCTCAGACCTCATGCTGGGTAACACATTATGCGGATTCTAGATATACCCCACAGTATATATTTCCAGTAGGATCATGTACAGTCACTCTGAATTGAGAAAGTCAGTCGGATAACTAGCGAAATGTCTTCAAGAAACAAAACACAACAAGTCCAGTTGATTTGAATTAAGCACTACAGATATACAATGACCTGGATGAATGAGAACCTTCACAGACCCCCGCACATTATTTTAGATTGAAAATGGGAGGGGGGGGGGGGGATAAAACTTACCTGATTGGGCGCCAAGTGACTTCAAGGAGTGCCACTTCTGGTATTTGGTAAGTGGAAGTGACACCCAGGATGTCACTTCCAGGGTCGCGGATCTGTAGATGAAAAGGCCAGTTGGGGCTTGTGTTAGAATGCTGCTCGTTCGGAATCCATAAGTAGTTGTGTGTACTGCATATGTGCAATACCTACCTGAAAAGGTTTTGCCATTGAGTGGATTAAAAAACTACATTAAAGTGGACCTACCACCAGAAATCTATGTTTTTATGAATGGCACTAGAAGTGCCAATAATAGGGAGGAATGCAGTAAAAAAACATTTTAACAAGATTACCACACGGCTCCCCTCCCTTCCTGGTTCGCTGAACGCATAAAACTGGGGTGCAATATCACGGGTGGCCACTGGGGGGGCGTTTAGTGATCTTCTATGGAAATTTTCAAAGCAGATCACTGCTTCCTGTGACGTCCTGCCTATTTCTGCCTACAATGAACCAGGAAGTGAGAAGAGCTGCTGAATTATCTTCTTAAATTGGTCATTACAGGTAAGTTTTTGGGTTTTTTCACTGCATTCCTCCCTATTATAGGCACGTCTAGTGCCATTCATGAAAACATAGATTCCTGGTGGTAGGTCTGCTTTAATTTTCCAAAAATGTGTTTTCTATCTATATTTTCTATATATATATTATTTTATATTGTTCCCCATCTTATAGTTATGGTTTATAATGTTGATGCTGCGTATTGTTTCAATACTTTGATGGACTTGTTTAAGTTTGGAAACCCACTTGCCATAGCCTGAGCACATGCCTGTTTTGTGTATATAAAGCCATGTTTTCTGTTATAACAGGAAAAAAATTTATAAAATCAGACCCAGCACCTACAGTAGATTGCAATACCAGATGTGAAGTGGAACAGGAGGGAGAGAACTGCTGCGGGCCACCTGCTCTGCGTGTATTAAAAATCCTGTGTGGTAACTGATGTCATTTTGAATGCATGTGATTGAGAATAATTTTAACAGCGCAGACCATATCAGGTTCTCAAGGATCAATGCTGGAGGAATGTGCAAAATCCTGGGCCCTGCTCTCAGCATCTGTTGTAGGGAAAGGAGCATAGGAATAGACCATGGAAATCCCTGACTGGTTTGGTTTGTCGGTGGTATCTAAATCCATGGTGGTATCTAAATCCATGGTGCTCAACTTGAGTCTTCTGATTTGGTAGGTCTCTTCCCAGACCCCCGTGTGAGATGGCTATGCTGTAAAAAATGTACATAGTCAATGCTCCATTAAAACTACAACTGTGACCTAACCAGCAATTGACCCATTTTTCTTTTAGGGGTCACATGTTAAACAGCTGGTTCAAAGTGAATGTTGCATTTGGCCAAATGGTGAAAGTATGAATGCCCATTGGAATGTGAATATTGACTTACCTGTATATATGGTTTTTTTTGGCATGTCAGATGCTAATTACCATATTATGTGTGGGATAAGATGCATCAGTACAACTTTTCCCCTCCCTGCTCTTCCCATTTTCTCCTCCTTAGTGTCGATAGATGGCACTTAGGACTAGGGAGGGGGGTGAGCAGAGCGTAAACACATGCATTACTATCACACATTTTTGATTACTTTAAGATGCATCGAACCATAAGACACAACCCATAGTTTTTGAGAGTAAATTTAAAAAATGAACAAAAAGTCAGAGAAAGTCATTCAGATATGAAGTGAATTTACAGAATGTTCCAGCAAAGTTGGTAGGGCTGGACCATGCCCCATATATATATAATTACCTTACATTCCTCCATCCAAGCCAAAAGACCAGTTTTCAAGACGCAAGGCTTTGATCCACTCCCTCCAGCCAGTGCCAGGAGGCAGGGCTTAGTTCCAGCAGAGTGTGCAGGGCTGAAACTGTAGCATGTGTCTATTACAGGGGTCTGCAACCCGCAGATCCGGAGCAACATGCAGCTCTTCAGCCTACTTGTTGTGACTCTCTGGCTACCAGCTAGCCAGCTCCCTCTCACCAGCACGTACACACGGCAAGGAAGAGTGAGTGTGCCAGCAGCCATTTCCTAGATGCCTAGATTTCCTTAATGACCTATGTGTTATTCACCGGGATTTATTTATTTCTTTTCTATGTAGTCTGTCCTACCCACAACCCCTGCACGTTTGTTTTGTTCACCGGTACGGGTGTCAGTCCTCCGGGACTTAAACCCCAGAAAGTGGTTGGGAGAGACTGCTTACGGCTCTGGTCCAGCAGTCTCCAGCAGGACCCTCTTCAGAAGGGCTCCCACCGTAGTCCCTAGTACTTAGGAGACCTGGCTTCGGTCAAGGGAACAGGACATTCGAGAGTCAGAAGACTTTGGCTTTTTGGGGAACAAATCCTTAGGCCATATCAGGATGGGACAATTGTGACACCCGTGCAGCTTGGTGTGAGTTTACACTATTGTGTGCATTACACTTTTTTGCACTGGGTGCGAGTTCACATTTGTGTGTGTGAGCACATGCTGAGGCTTAATAAAATAAATGTGGAAAGATGAATGTATGGGGGTAACTCCTCCATTTCCTGGTCCAGCTTGGTTGCTGAAGGGGCATAGTAGAGTGTTTCCCATGTCCTGGATCTTCCATGAGGGGTAATTGGTAGGTGACAGGGAAAACCTTGTCCTCCCCAGTCTTTGATTTGGGTCATTGTGACCCTTTCCCAGGTAGAGGATAGGGTTAGTACGATCACGCCACCTGGTAGGAGCAGCTCTGCTGCATCTTGTGATTGGTTAGGGAGTTTGAGGGGAACCCCTTGGTGCATAGTGCCCCTGGTTGGGACCCAGGTGTGCCATAAATTCACAGGTGGGGGACCAACATTTATGGCAAATTGACACTATCAAAACCTTTTTTTTTTTGCACCTACCACCCACCATTTTGGTATGTGACGTCACCACGCTGCAATCCATCGTTCCTCAACCGAACAAGTGTTGACCTTTGTATGGCCACCTTAAGAGAGCTGGTCAAAATTTACAAACCTAAAAATAGAGAGTTTGGAGTTCAAGTGATACAGTTTATTGGCTAACTGAAGTCATTAGGGATATCGCAGATCCCTTCTTCAGGCTAATACAATTCTGGTTTCAGAAGCTCACATTTATACACAAAAAGTTACGAAGACAGAAGGCTTAGATAAATTTTCCCAGAACCACCTCTACTTGCATACAGACAACCACCCAATCTAAGACAACTCATCGTAAGAAGTGCCCTAAACAGCCCAGAGCACAATGGAACATCTCCCTGTATGCAGAGCAGGTGTGAGACCTGTACTCATATACACAGCACTGACAGTGTACCAGTACCAGCATCACAGCTGGAATACAGAGTACAGGGAACATTTTCACCTAGATCCTCAAATGTTGTGTACTTGATATTGTGCAAAAAATGCCCTACAGGACTCTATGTTGGAGAGATGGGCCAAACCCTGCGCCAGCGAATGAACCTGCACAAATTTACCATCAAGAACAGGAAAACAGATGTCCCCGTAGGGGCCCATTTCTGCAGCACAAGGCACAGCATAAAAGACCTTAAAATTATGTTACTGAGGGGGAATTTAAAATCACAGAAGGAGAGGCTGGAATGGGAATGCAAATTCATAAAGAAATTCAGATACAGAGTATGGCCTGAACAGAGACAACAACTTTATGTGTCATTATGACTTCAACTGAATTCCTAACCACTGGCAATAAAACCATTCCTCTCATTCCCAAAACTGAAAGAACACTTCACAGCTAGTATGTCTGGACTCCTTATCTTTAAACTTTGATAATTAACTATGCACATTGGCATTTCAGTTTTTAAACAGCTGCATTAGTAGTATTTCATGGCATCTTTAGTCAATTGACATTTTAATTGTTAAGAGAGGTGAATATTTTGCTTCTACCCCTTTCTTTATGACCACCAATAACTCTTCCTAACTCTGACCACTATCTCCACTAACTAGTCCTTCACTCTCACCTCAATCAGTCTAGTGTGTCTTGAGCTTCTGAAACCAGAATTGTATTAGCCTGAAGAAGGGATCTGTGATATCCCGAAAGCTTGCTTCTCTAATGACTTCAGTTAGCCAATAAACGGTATCACTTGAACTCCAAACTCTCTATATTTATCGATGGCTAACACAGTACAACACTCTACTATTGCAAACCTAAAAATAAAATACAAGCTTAAAAAAAAAAAAAAAAATAGAACAGTTAATTATACAATCGCTATACCCATGTAGGTTTTGAAAAGACTGGACATTTCCTCCTTAAGTAGACTTTCATGACTCGGTGTTTATGGAGGATGTCCTGTGCTTCGTACCTGACTTTAAGAAAAAAAAAATCAATGATTTTCTAGAGCTACATAACTTTTTTTCACCTCTGACTCCGTTATTTGGACTTTCTGGCGTGATGAAGTGAGAATTTGTAAGCAGTAGGGTGTCTGCGTCCTAATCGCCCTCGGCTATGTGGACCTAACCACCTCTCTAACGCATTAGGTGCCGAGCTGTTTATTTTAACACCGAAACATTTCTTCAGCCGAACCTTCTCCTACGCTTCCTCATTCGATCTTCCCGAAACCAGATGTACCACGTACAGATTTGACACGGCTTGTAAAACGCAGTAATCCTGGATATTCGCAGGATTTCTCCAATGAAGCCTTTTTTTTTCTTTTTACATCGAAACCCTCAAGTTGATTTTTCCTCTGGCTTTCATTAAATCCAAAGTTATACTCTTCACGCTGTGCAAATATATGGAGGGAAGATAAACACGTTAATAAACACGCTAATATGGGCAGTGCATTAAGATATGTTTGCTTTCCTTGTTACCCTATTACAGCAGCACCAGTTCTAGTCTTAGTAACTACAGATAAAGCAATAGAAAAATATATTAACTTACAAATGTAAATCGGTTATAACAAAGCCGTATGATTGGTGATTTAGTTACATTGCAATTTTGAACTTTTTTTCTATTGTTATTCAAAAATAATTGAATTATAAATCCAAATGAAAAATTATTGAATTTTAAATTCAAAAGATAAATTTTTGAATTATAAATTCAAATGAAAAATGTTTGGAATGTAAATTCAAATGAAAAATTCAAATGATACATTTTTTAATTATAAATATAATTGTTTCTTATCCAATATTTTTTTTTATTTCATTTTGAGTCTTTATATTGATCAATTATAATAACAAAATTTAAGTCTATGAATACCAATTTTACACAATTATCATAACATGCTTACGATGGTAAGTTCTTATAAACTAAAGTTATCATTATATAATGAAACATTATGAAACTATTTAGATTGAACCCATGCCTCACACCAGTCCAGTTTCCCCATCCCTATTGATTTGAATCAAGAAAAAAGTTTCCCTCAGAGTGGGACTTTGAGTGGAATACTGGATTTAAAAATCACAACTACCGTATATACTCGACCTAATTCTATCTACTAAAATGGGAATTATGTATTGACTCTAGTATAAGCCGAGTCAGATAGTGGTGTTTTCTGAATGCGAAAAATATATAGAAAGCACCCTTCCCCATATGACTGGTTTAAACAGGTGAACGTTAGTGCCACACTCTAAATAAATATAAGAGAACATAGGTTTATTGTTACTTCAAGGCTTCTCTATGATTCGAACATCAAAATAGATTTCCATTAATAAAAGAATCCTAAATAGTGGAGTTTTCAATTAAAAATCCACGTTCTAAGGTGTCCACTAGATGGCGGTGTGGTGCAGTTAGTTTACATTTTAATGAGCCGATCTCGGAAATAGTGTTGAGCTTGATTTAATTCGCGATTTTGAATATTCGCGATATTCGCCATTGGGATGCTTATGGATGGATTGTGAATATATATTCGCAATCCGAAAATAAATCGCACATGTGACAGTTCATTTTGAAGGTAATTGCGAGGCAATTGCGAATATTCGCGAATATAAAATCAAATTTTTGTAGAATTTTTCGTGAAATATCGCGAATTCGAATATTGCCTATGCTGCTCATCACTACTCTGAAACACATCAGAGCATTCACAGAGGCTGCTGGTGCCTGCAAGGAGACCAGCGAACACCCAGGACAGGTCAGTGGCACCAAGTAAAGGCCAAATGGGGCTTTTTCAGCAGGTTTTTCGGGCTGAAAAACTCCGCTTATATTCGAGTATATACAGTATTTAATACATCACACATTTATTAGTCAAGAAAGACCCATTTATTCATGAACCAAAAATAAAAAAATCAACAATATTATTATTACAAAACTGCACCATCACTTTATATTCTGGTTGTGTACTTGCTACATGTTTAATCGAAAGGGCTTCCTCAGGCTGTACACAGGCTAATGGTTCTGGATTTGTAGGATGGTAATGACACATATTTGACTACCGAATATGCAGAAAATAAACATTATGTTACTTAATTGGTGGCACTTACCAATTGGTAAAGGTAAAAGGTATTGATTATGGGTAAAGGACAGTACAGGTCGTCGGCAAAGAAATATAGACATTTCTTGTCATTGTATATCACAATAATAATGGCAAATATGTATAAAGGTTAACATTATCATTTTCTTATTACAAATTGTAAATGTAGCATAAGTTTCAATATAGAATAAGTTTGAATTGCAGAATTAAGGTTAGTATAATTATCGTATTTTGTGCACAAGACGCACCTAACCATAAGACACACCCCAATGTCAGAGGCACAGCCTTCACATATCAAGTGAATATACAACATGTTCCAGCAAAGTAGTCCGGACTGGACTATGTAGTATTCTCTCTATATTCCTCCAGCCAAAAGGCCAGTTCCATCAGAATGTGCAGGGTTGAAACCTTAGCATGTGTCTATACCAGGGGTGGGCAAACTTTTTGACTTATGGGCCACACTGGCTTATTAAATTTTATAAAGCGGCAAGACCAAGTGCCTGTAATGGCCGACCCACCATAGGTGTGCCAATGTTAAATAGGTTGCTTTTACATTTCCTGCAAAGGAAAAAATGCTCATTCTGTGCAATGAGCAGAGGTGATTCCTAGAGACTGCCTATTGTCACGATGAGGATCACCTCACTGCATCTTTCCCAAGGCAACGTTTGGACACCTCTAGGCATAATGTGCACTCATTGCAGAGAAAAAGCAGAGGGGAGCATCAACAAGGTTACTACAGCATGGTACAGATGTAGAGATATGGGTCAAATCGATGGCCGCTTCGAGCGCCATGCGCGCTAACGGCCATCTTTCTGGCCCATATAATATGCCCCCATCGCTGAAAAAGCCCCCCTCGGCTGTCCAGGTGGTCGCTGGTCCGTAGGTGTCGGCAGCCTCTGTGAATGCTTTATTTACGGTAATATATTTATACATTTTAATTATTAAAAAATTTTACATTTAGAGTCCCTTTTACATGTCTTCTTCAGCCTAAGGCTATGTTCCCACATAGACGATTAATCGCCTTGTGCTCTTGATTTAAAAAAAAAAAAAAATTGCCCCCATTATAAAAAAAAATCGTGTCCATAGACAGATAGATTAGAATCGCGGCTGAGTAATTGAAGCCCGCACGTTTGCGGGGGGGCAGGACATCTTGCTCCTCCCTGCCTGATCATACCCATAGACAGTGAATGGGCGCAGTTGAAGTGACAAGCGATTTTTTTTTACAGTCCCCATTCAGGTCTATGGCTATGTTCCGACTTAGGGGATGAATTGCCTGCGGAATCACCGTCAGGCGATTGACCAGGCGATTTAAAAAAAAAAAGCCACCATTCTAAAAAAAAAATAATCTCCTCCATAGAGAATGAATGGACAAGATTTTTGATCGCCTCCACCAAATAATCGCAGTCGCCGAGTGCCGGGAGTCAGAAGGCGGGGAGCCAGGATTTGATCGCAGCCCCAATCGCATCCACGTGCAATCCTATCAACGGGGACAAGCCCATTGAAACTAGTGCAGGCGATTGGCGGGCGATTCCGCCAGAGTGGGAACATAGCCTATGGCTGCAATCAACGACCGATTGTGGTCTTTGGTTAAAGTGGGCACAAGCCCATTCAACTAAATGGAGGCAATTGCCACGCACAATTAAAATTGTGTCAGCCCCGCGGCTGATCGCCTATGAATATAAATATAATTTCCAATATAATTTGTAAATAAAATAGGATTTTTCATTAGAATTTATTTATTTATACAGATTAAATGTTTTAGTAATAATAGAAAAATAAACCTTGCAAATGTTCAGATCTCCCCCCCCCCCCCTCCCCCTCCGTACTTTTGACATAAATCCTACTTTATAAAGTACAGTATTTTCCGTTCCCATTTTTTTTAATATACTCCCAGTAAGTAAGTGTTCTGTGTTTTTAACTTCACAGTACATTAGCCACCTAACCGGCTCATGCGTGGCTCATACCCACCTCGTTACACAAGGTGTAGCTGGTGCGCCGACCAGCTGCCGACTGATGGAAATCTCTTCTGTAGAGTGTTTTTTTTTACGCAGCATCTTATTGTATTAGTGCTGTAACCTTGCTTCTATCTGTGTGTGTGGTTTTTTTCCTTTTTTTTTTTTATTAAGGCTATGAACGATATTTTCCAGATACACAGATGAAGAATGCATTTAATATTGTGAATGTTTTGGGACAAATAATATGTTTTTCTCAAGAAGCCAAATGTACATGTGATTGATTACAGGAAAAATAATGGCCACGCTAATAGGAAAGCCATAAAATGTTAAGCTCTGTATTTTAGTAGGTTTAATGATTTTTTTTATTTTTTATACTTTTAAAGATTGATTTCGCCGGTAATGTAGAGTCTGTTGCCCACCCTTTAGTGGTTTGTAGGGATTACAAGAAGAGTCACACAACCATTTATAAGCACAACTCGGCATGTTGCTAAGTTTGAAAGACGTTATTGTTCTAGTGCCCAGGTGCCCAACCTGCAGTCCTTTGGGTGTTGTTTGGCAGCCCCCTTGGTCCTCCACTTTCGACCTCCAAAACCTGTTAATGCATATGGCGTTGGAACTCACCTGTTCACCAATCCTCCACCGACACGTCCTCATCTGAGCCTCCAACTGAGCATGCCAATTGGCATACGTGAAAGCTATCGAGTGACCCAGACAGCGCCTGAGCGCCTATGCTTCCACTAGACTACTTTGATAATACCTATGAGGCACATAACCTTTGTTGATGTATATGGAGCATTCCATACATCACCATGTGTAGTGGTCACACGCTGACCTGGCTTTCCTAATCAACTTTGGCAGTCCTACATGTTTTGTGCAGCCCTTTAGTAAGGACGAGGGCCGGACTTGTGGCCCTCCATATCACCTCAGTTGCCCACCACTGGGGCAATGTTTCCAAAAGTATTGAAACTGAAGGATCAGGATTGCACGGAGGAAGTGTTATCTTTATCAGAGTCTTTGATTGGCAGTGAGTGCATCACTTTCATGACCACTGGAAAGTGTACAACGCATTGGGGTGCAACACACATCTGTCATTAGGGCGGGTTGAGAGATAATCCCCAATGTCCAGGCCAAAAGAAAGGAAGTTTTGTCCCAAGCTTCTCCTTTGTCCACAATCTTAGTTCTCTTCCCCTCCTTGGTGTGAGTCACTTCCTACTCCTCTCCTTTCCTCTCACAGGTTCTGTTCCACCTCTCATTAGCCAAACAGTAGGTCTAAAACCTGGAACCTAATCCACCCTGGACTAGACGACTAGAAGCACCCTCCCTGCTCTGCTCCTGGTCAGCTCCAGACCCAAACAACAAATAGTCCATTGCTGTACAGACCAGTCTACAGGACCATTCTGGAGCGGCCTTTTAACCCTCATTTTGTCACAATATATATATTTTATATATTATTTTATCTGTTTATTTAAATATGTTTTTCTTCTTCTTCTTCTTAGAAAATGATATGAAAGTGTTTTCCATTTATCAATTTCCATGATTTCTTAGAGAATAATTCTTCAAGTAATCTTGATTAGGCTGGATCTACACTGTGGTTTTCCGAGCTGATGTCAGTTGGAAAGCAACTGGCGATCTTGGGGGTGGACGTCTGCAAACTCTGTGCAGGCACTCTGGGGTCATTTATAAATTACCCCATTTTAACCCTATGGAGCAAACAAACTAAAACTACCCAGGGAAGCCTCTTGACATGTTTGCTGGGCAGTTGGGCTAATCCTTCGTTCAGAATTGCCGGCATAAACAAGCCCTCAAGGTGGCTTTGTGCTTTTAAATTCCAACTCCAGTAAAATAGTAGAACATGGAGAAGTCGTCTCTGGCCTTGACAGGTGGGCAATAGAGATGGTCGAAATGAATAAAATTCGATTCTACTTAAATTTCGAGTTTCCCAATCCAATTTTGATTCGACTGCGAAATTTCGACTTTTTTCTAGTCAAAGTCGAATAACGTCGCATAAGGCAAAAAATTTGCATAAAACACTAAAAAATTCGCATGAAGCCTAAAATTCGCATAAGGTCAAAAATTCACATAAGGTGGAAAATTTGGATTTGCTGTATATGATGTAATAGAAGAATCAGTGTACATAGTAGCAGAGCTTTATATTGTTATTGTTTTCAAATGTTTCCCCAACCTTTCTCTACAACTCCAGCAATGTCCCCCAACCCTTCTCTACAACTCCAGCAATGTGGTTTATTTAATATTTTAGCCTGCGGGATGATTGGAAAATTTGCCATTGGCGAAAATTTCGCATGGTGCTAGCTAACTTTGTCAGCTTATTGCAAAACCCCTGAAATGTGGTATCCTCACAAAATTTGCTGGAGAAGTAGAGAGAAGGGTTGGGGGACATTGCTGGAGATGGCAGAGAAAGGGTGGGGGACATTGTGGAGTTGTAGAGAAGGGTTGGGGGGAAGTGCTGGAGTTGTAGAGAAGGGTTGGGGGGGAAGACATTGCTGGAGATGTTGTAGAGAAGGGTTGGGGGGACATTGCTGGAGATGTAGAGAAGGGTTGGGGGGAACATTGCTGGAGATGTAGAGAAGGTTGGGGTGGAGGGGACATTGCTGGAGATGTGAGAAGGGTTGGGGACATTGCTGAGTTGTCGAGAAGGGTTGGGGGACATTGCTGAGTTGTAGAGAAGGTTGAGGGGA
>CM070033.1:186144375-186160327 GCA_036250615.1 Ptychadena robeensis | reverse complement strand
TAACCCATGCTGAATGGCCAACACTTCCCCCCACTAAACAACACACATGGGGGCCCCCCACAACGCACTGCAGCCAGTGCCCTTTTTTTGGGGCCAGGCTTAAAATAGGTGGCGGAACTCTGTTCCAGTGCATTCCCTCAGAAAAAAAGCCCTGTATCTATCTATCCATCCATCCATCCATGCCATATCTATCCCTCTATCCATCCATCTATCCCATATCGATCTGTATCCATCTGTCTGTCTATCTATATCTATCCATCCCCAACTTTAGTGTTGTAGATGTCTGACCCTTCCTATGGTGTGGTAGATAACCTATTGCTGCCTTTTGGTACTGAATAGGCTTTAAAAGAATATATACTTTTGTCAAGTGTTCATTGCAACCCATTGCCATTGACACCAGGACAATTGGAAGTACTCTGACCGAGGTCCTCAACCTTTTCCATTTTGGAGTAGAACTACGATTTGTTACAGTCTGTTGTCACCATTGCATTGATTCTACTTTACAGCAAGTGAGAGGAAATTTCCAATGGAAACAATGAAAAACCCAACAAAAGCTAAAAGGGAAATGTATAATCACATTCACATGTGTTTGCTGCCCAGTGTGCAGGGTGTGTGGCAGAGCCTTCCCATGGCACAGAGTAAAGATTTTAGGTCCAAGCTTCTCTACTTTCCTCTCTGGAGGGCTACAATTTGTCAGGAGGACTCATTTCCATCTCCGATTCCATATTGTTTCTGCTCCCTCCCCCTAATTTCAGGAAACATGCAAACATTTTTCTTCCAATTCCTATTTGTTTGCTACACCTAAAAAAACCGGCATGTGTAGGATTAGCCGGGAGCCGGGAGTGTGCCGTATTAAATGCCTGATTGCCCGTATTGAGTTTCACGATGGTGAGTCGTGTTCGTACAAGCCGCACAGAACACACTGACACCCATTATTTCACTCGCCTGCGTCCCTGTGATTGGGGTTGACATTCCCGCTCGGGCTGACATCGTGGCTCAGCTAGGAAACAAACCTCTCAATGTTTTCAAAATTACCATCGCTTAGGCCTGGCTCAGTCTGGCCTGACCTCCTTACACTTCGGTTTTATCATATGTAAGTGCATTGTGTGTCTTTCATATTCCAGTGCTCATTGGGGGGAGCGCAGACAGTTTCCTCGTAGGGGCGGGTTGTTTAAAAATCACTTGGAGCACAATGAACTTCAATGGGGAGGAGGTAGGAGTCTTGGGGGTACAAATTTCAGGAGACCAACTAATTTTAACTCTGTTATCACTTGCAAAATTCTAAATTTGTTATGCTCAAAAAGTTACACTTACCCTTCCTTTAAGCCAGTGGTTCCCAAACTTTCCCTGCAGGGCCCCCCTATTCTAGATAGGAACATTATCGAGACCGCCCTCACCCCCATTCAAACTACAGAGGTTCAGATTGAGGGTTATTTCAGCTGTGTTTGAGTTGCCGTATTGTGTACTAGTGTGAAATGGCCCTCAGATTTTATTTAAAATACAATTTATACAACTTCATTTGGTTTCCCCCATCATGCAGAGACGTACATCTAATATACAGGGTTGCACATAAGTGGTCCACCAGTACGCAAATGTGGTCAAAACCTTGTTATGCGGACCAATATTGATGTTACTGGTGTGGAGGACCCCGGGGATGGGTCCTGGATGGCAAATTTTACTCCCTTTATTATGGATTATGGTCCTCAGTATATTCTAGTTAAGGAGTCCGGGGATAGACAGATGTAACCGGGGGTTGCCATTTGTTATATTTTTTTGGAGGTTCCGGACTTTGGAGTGGGAGGGAAGGATCTGGGTGGGCCTTCCAACTCCACCCAGCATACACTACGGGATTTGTTGCTAGCTGTCAGGCAGACAGGAACTCTGTCTGAAAAAGGCTCAGGTGATCGGAGATGATCAGAGAGGGGGTGGACTGTGGGAGTGGTGGTCAGGTGGAGAGCCTGTGTGAAGTTCAACTCTCTCTAGGGAAGACTACTCCTGTGGAAAGGCTAGGAGGGCTGGCAGGACTGAGCAACAGTGGTGAGCTGCAAAGTCTTAAAAAGTACCCATGAATGGTTGTCCAATGTACTGCAAGTTTGCATTCATGTTTGCCTTTGGGTGAAAATAAACCGTAGTTTTGTTTATCGCCCGGCTGCGCTGGTGATCCTTTCCCCTGAACTTTACACTGGTTTAGGGCCCAATGAATTAAGCATGCAAAAAAAAAAGAAAGACATCAAATGTCTGTCCTACATTGATTGATCAAACCACCACCCAGTGTGATCGATTTAAACTGATCAATTCCTTTGCATTCGCATGTACGTCTGTTTACCAGTGTAGTCAATACTCTACTGGCGCCCCCCTGTGGCTAGAAGTGTTATTCCAGTGCATGGGGAATGACGTGCCAGTCTATACTGGCGCTTCATGCCCGCGTTTGGGAGCGGCGCGGGAGCGGATTCACAACGCCCGCACTGGGGACACTGTTTACCAATGTGCGCAGTGTGTGACAATAGATATGTATGGGAAGCAGTATTGCTGTGCCGGCAATACCGCGCCCAAACAGCGGGCAGGCGCTATGGGCACGCACACGCTGATGTGCTCATAACGCCCCCCATGGTTGCTGGGTCGCTGTAGTGTAGACCCAGCCTTAAGCCCCCCATACACGTTCCGATTTTTCGTACGAATTTTGCCCGACCGACCGATCGGGTCGGGAGATTAATCGATCGGGAGATTAATCGGATTCGGAATTATGTATCCGATTTCTCAAAATCGGCCGAAAAATCGGTCGGGACCACTTCGGACCTGTCCGTAAATTTTTGGTCGATCTGCTGTTAATAAATAAAGTCGGGCTGATGGATCGGTGATAATTCGAATTCCGATTTTTCGTGCCAGCCGACCGACCGACCATAACATTTTAGGTGAAAATCGGGTGACAGGATTGGACGAAAAATCGGTCGGGAGAATAATTGGAACGTGTATGGGGGGCTTTAACCTTTTTTTCTGTAATTATACTGATGGTATCCATTGTTTTATGTATCCTAATAAACGTATGTATTTTTATTGCAATATATTTCCTTGACTTTCCTGCTTTAAAAGTCCCAGGGGTTAGCCACCCCAATTGGTTGGTTATGTTTGTCTGACCAACCAACCATCCATAGTGTCTTTAAATTATTAATTTAGGATGTTGGCATAGATTTAGTTAGTTGTTGTGCCCTAAATTATAATGTTTTCTAGACCCAGCCTTAGACCACGTTAGTCCGGATTTGTACGTATTTGTAGGGATTTCCCCCTATTGTTCTTTTATATTTGGAAAAAAAAAATGTTATGTTGCAAAAAAATAAAATACCTATTGTGGGCCGTTATTCCCCATCACATGGTATATATCTATCTATATACAACCAATCTACGACCAGTTATACATTGGACTGGGCCTCCATCTTGAACTATTGCTGGCCTGGCCTCTAAATATTCCTCTTTGAAATGTTTTATTTGAGTACGCCATTAGATGAGTATTGAACTTCAGCAAATTTTTAATCCTTGCTAATCTCTTTGTGAAAGATTTATTTTTCTTCGCAGTCACAAGCAAATCAAATATCGGTTCATCGGGCTGTGATATCCGCTAATGACACTTTAGCAGTTTTTACCGTGACAGGATTTATTCAATGAGGCGCATTTACAGATTAGTTTGTTTATTGATCTGCGGTCTTCCTGCAGGAGATCAATGATAATGTACTTCTCGTTCTTAATTGTTAATCCCTTTCTATCTATTAGCATTGATATGTGGCAGGGCTAGTTTTTTATTTTAAAAAGGGGCATTTTATTTATTTGGCCGGAAAGGAAAAGGGTGTCAGTCATGGGGCCGAGGAAGCCATTTTGTTTGCTGAACCTACTTTCCAATCAAGTGCATCTCCTGATATGTTTCTTACATTATATTGTATTATATTTCAGATTCTAGAACCATTTGGAGTCCTTGGCACATTTGCACTATACACCTTGGAATACCAGTTAGTGGGCTTGGGCCATTATGATCAAATGCCAACAGATTACATCTAGCATTGTTGTGGAGGGTCTTTAAATGAAGGGTATGTGATAGTAAGACGTTGGTGGATACTTTCCTCGCATTGCATTTGGTTTGTGGAACCTCTAAGTGAAACTATTGTGAATCATGTTTGTGAAACTGCTGACTTATCTCCAGGGCTATTTCTCAAGGGTGCGCATAGGGCCCCAAGCTAGTCCCTGGCATGCATATTCCGCACCCTCCCCTAGATGGGTGCCCCTAACAGCAGGGTGTTCCTCCTTTTCTTCTTCTCCCCCCGGTCAAGCAGTGGGAGGGGGGTTGTGGAGTGTGGAGAGGGAAGGAGAGCATCCCCCCCCCCGGATTGGCCTGATCCCAGCAGCCACTGGGCGAGGGGTTGTAGAGTGTGTTTCTTCTTCTCCAATAGCACCCCCCAAGGTCGACATTGGCGCACATAGGGCCCCCAGCTAGTCCCTGGCATGCATATTCCGCAACCTCCCCTACATGGGCGCCTCCGAGCAGCAGACTGTTCCTCCTTTTCTTCTTCTTCTCCCCCCAGTCAACAGTGTTCCAATCTAAGCAGTGCTGGGGGTTGTAGAGTGTGTGTTTCTTCTTCTCCAATAGCACCCCCCCAAAGGTTGACAAGTTCTTGCCTAGGGCCTCTCACAGACAAGAAACGGCCCTGCTTATCTCTATACATGGAGCTATAAAAGAACTATTTGGGTGAAATTTTAACTTATATCTCTGTTTAATCGTTTGATTTTTTTTTCTTCAATCTCAATTCAGGATTTAAAAAATATAAAATACAGTCCTCTATACGCACAGCAAATGTAGGAAAAATGTCTTGACAAAGCCAATGAGATGGCAAAATGAGTTGACCAACCTATATGACTATATATGTGCGGGATGTGTGGTGGACATGTATATATATATCCTCTGTAAATATCTATGTCTTTTGCCGTTTTTGTCTGTAAAGCTCTATTATATCATGTTATTAAGTCTCCCCTGGAAGATCACTAGCCAGATCTTTTATAGTTTTGTGAACCTTCTTTCGGCCTTTTAAATTACTTGGAGGTAGGTACATACAGTAACTATGGCCTTTGTCACAATCATATTATTAATTCCTGATAAATTAATTGGCTGAGTGGCAAAACTTTTTTTTACCTGTTTCTGTTGAAAAGTTTACCTCTCACGTGTATAAGGTAGATACATACATTTTGTAGGTTTGTTGAGTTCTAGAGAATGTGGATAAAAATATTCCAACATTCTACTTAAGAACTTCAGTCATATCTATTTTCTCTTTTTTCTTATTCCTTGACTGAATGACAAACCTTCAAGTGCTACTTGGTGTACAGAGCTTGATTATTGCTTCAAACTCTAGTTTGTAGAGTTCTGCTACATGCTTAGTTGCCAAACCCAAGAAAACATCCTCACTATGCCAAACTAGTGATGAGATGGGAGTGGACCTTTTTTATTTTTGCTCTCTTATAAATACAAATAAATAAAGTTAGTCATTAACAACACTAGGTGGCAGCATGAATCATTAATAGGGAAGTCAATACTTACAAACAGGCAGGAACATACATAAGAAGGAAGACACACAGAGATCGAGAATATTCGAATTGCTCATTTTTATTATGAATATCAGCACTTTGAGAATTTGCGAAGAATCTTTGTAATAACAAATATTCTGGATTGTTTACATCAGTTCCCGGAACTACCCTGCATTGCATTCCCAATATGTGCATGTGCAAGTGCTGATTTGCGTAAGGAAGGTAATACATTATTAGCTTTCATATATAGGTGTTGATCATGCAAATATGCGAATATCTGCACTTTTTATTGCAAAAATGTTTTGCGCAATGAAGGTAATAATGACTGGAGATCACAAATTCTCAACTTTACCAATGTTTTGAGAATATTGGGCGAAATTTTTGCGATATTTTGTGCTGCAACATCCAAGTAAAATGCCCTTTAACTACAAACCAGGCAGTGCTGGTCTTACCTAGGTTGTCATCAAGGCCGTTTTTCCCACTATGCGGAGTATGCGTAAACCCTCTTATGTTCCAACATTCAACTAAAGCACTCCAGTGACATCTATTTTCTCTTATTGTTTTTTTATTTCTTTCCTGACTGACAGACAGACACTTTAAAATGATCCCAGCCAGCCCCCCCCCCCCCCCCCCCCCCCCCCCCCCCCCCCCCCCCCCCCCCCCCCACCTATTGTATACCTTGTTCCCCAACCTATTAGATTGTAAGCCCATCCGGGCAGGGTCCTCTACTCCTCCTATGTCATACCTGTACCTGTGTGTCATTGTGTGTTTTTTATCTCCACTCTAACGTATTGTACAGCGCTGCATAATATGTTGGCGCTATATAAATAAATGATAGTAATAATAATAAAAAAAATGATAAAAAAGCTTACTGCTTACTTACTTTAAATTCTAGTTCATAGAGTTCTACATTCTTAGTTTCCAACCCCAAGTCCACATCCTCATTATGCCAAACTATTGATGAGATGGGAGTGACCTTTTTAATTTTTGCTCTCTTATAATTCTCTCTCTTCCTTATAATGGAAGATACAAATCGGAGTTCATCATTAAAAACACTAGGTGGCAGCATAAATCATTAATAAGGAAGTCAATAATTACAAACAGGCAGGAACATACATAAGAAGAAAGACACACAGACAGAGAAGGCAGCAACCTCATTGACGAACTGGAAGCATTAAATATTTTACAACACCCAAATGACCTTAAACTGTAAGCCGGACAGTGCTGGCCTTCCCTAGGTTGTCATCACACTGTAGAAAGCTTCTGCTATTTCGAAAGTCACAAATTGCTGAGATTGGCTCAGAGAGCAAAAAGGACACTAGGAATGAAAGAAAATCTGTCCTTTGCCCATTCAGCTGAAGTGAAGAGAGTAACAGGTGATTATTATTTTTCCAAAGAATAGATCAGTGGTTCCCAAACCGGGGGGTGCAAATGTATTCCGGGGGGGCGCTGGCCCTCATTCTTACCCTGTGTTTGAATGGGGAGGGAGGCTTGATAATGTTCCTAAACAGAAAAGGGGGGCCCTGCAAGGAAAGTTTGGGAACCACTGGTATAGATAGTGTTGAGCTCAAATATTCAAATTGCAAGTATGTTCGACGAATATCGGCTATTTGAAAATGAGAAATTCTCGCAAATATGTTGGTGGATATTTGCAACTTTGAATATTCGTGATATTATGCATTGGGAAGCTTATTGCCATGATTTTATATTCGCAATGTGAAAATAAATACCACATGTGACCATTCATTTTGAAGGTAATTGCAATGCATGCCCATACACTCAAATTGCGAATATTAGAATTATTTACAAAATATCGGGAATTAAAAAATTGCCTATGCTACTCATCACTGGCTATAGATAGACCAGGGTCAGTACTAGAGCACCAAGAGGGGGCAGGCACAGGCGTCATGGCCAGGCACGGACGTCATGGGCAGGCAATCAGGGGGGCACTCCTATGTCTAACAGGTAGGGTAGGTATAGGAAGGGGGCCCCATCGAGTGGGCACACTGACCTGACTGGGCGGGCCTGGCCCCCATGGCCTTTCCATAGCGCTATGATAGATGCTTTCTCACCAGTGACAAGATCTTCCGCGTTTGGTTATGTTACTGTTACCCCCATGTGTCAAGATGGACTAAATTAGCAGATGAATATGTATAGCTGAGCCACAATGGAATTCTATAAGTAAGCTGGAAAATGAGCAGTAACAAGTTTTGCATGAAAAGAATGTTCATCTGGTGTTCGGCTTTTATTGCAATGGAAACCTCCACAGAGAAAAGCATATTGACTGTCATTACCAATCATCTTGTGAATGATAGTAGCGCCACAGTTGTTCGATGTAATGCTTTGTGTCACTGACCTGAATAAAGTATGCAGTTGGTGAAGTCCAAACCAGGTCAGAGACTCAGAAATGATTAAACCCTGGAAATCATCATAATAGAATGTCAGCTAGCATTTTCTGGATGAGTAAACAAGGGCATAATTTTCTTGGCAAATGTTTCCTCTAAGGGTCCCCACACACGTAACGAGCCGTGGCCGATTTTGCTGCCGATGTGCGTGTGCACTCATAGCCGTGGGTCGGCGGCATAATCGGCCACAGATCACGGGTGCCCACATAGCCCAAAGCTCGGTCGGCCAGAGAACAGACATGTCCATAAATCTCTGGCCAATGCCATTAGTTTGAATGTCCACATTCAAACGAACGGCCGGCAAACAAAGGGGCCCCGCCGATGCTGTGAGCGATGGACAGCAGCGTGATGATGTCATCAAGTTGCTCTCCACATCTCATCTGTCGGTCCCCACTCATTACGTTTGTGGGGAACTTAAAGTCCCCAACACACGTACCGAGTGGAGGACGACAGATGAGCGGTGTAGTGCAGCGTGATGACATCATCACACTGCTCTCCATCGCTCACAGCATCCTCGGGCACCCTTTGTGTGCTGGCAGTTAGTTTCAATGGGGACGCATGTCTCATTGAAACTAACAGCATTGACAACATCAGCAAAGATTTACGGACATGTCCGTTCTCTGGCCGACTGATCTTTGGGACGACTGGGATCTGTCGCCCTATGTGGGCACCACCGATCGGCGTCTGATTTTGCCGACGGCCATGAGCGTGCACGCACATTGGTCGGCGGCAAAATCGGCCTCCACTCTTTGCGTGTGTGGGAGGGCTTAAGTAGTAGTGAAGGGATATCTGATACAATAACTGTGTACAATCACTGTACCCTCTTCATGTGATTGTAGTCACTTGAGATCACAATGGGTCGCTGTACCTTCAACCTTCTATTTGAGATTTTGTATTACATTTGGCTGCCAGTACTTGAAGGGGCCCTTCTTTAATGTTCTCCAGTCCTGTCGGCCCTCCAGAAGTTGTTTGGCCCCAGCTCATTACAGAAATAGCCATTTCGCAGTAGAAATGTTAACAGGATTCAGTCACCTTTCGGGCAACGTGACCCTTTCACTGTCTGCGATCTCTGAGATTTTAAGTCCTTTATCTCCATAATTCAATAATTATTGATGTGCCTAAAATGTTCGTTTGTGTGAATTGCCCTGCGATTCCCTGTAACGGGAGTTGTAGGAAAGTGCTGACAGGATGATTCTGTATGTCCTTATCACTCTATGTGAAGTGAGGACAACGGAGGGAGAAAATGCTCATTTCACAGGTAGTGAGGCTAGAACAAAACATAAGCCTCCATAGGCTAAGGCTCCACTGGGGCGGTTTGGGAGCGACTTGGGTTTGTTTTTAAGATGTACACAAACTTCTCCCATGGTCCCCAATAAGCTTGTCTCCACAGGCGCAATGTGGTGTGACCAAAAAGCTCAGCGTTTTCCGAGCTGCACTCGTGTTCGAAACGCCTAGCCGTGTCCATTGAAGTCAAATCAGGCGCGGTTCTAAATTGAAAATAACCCAACCCCTTAGGTTTGAAATCCTGTTGCTGCAGTCAATATGCATAAAGCAGCCCGGGCATGTGTTATTTGAATACATTTACCTTTGGTGGGTCAATAAACCAAGCATGAGAATGACGCAAATCCGGGTTGCGTTACAATATATTTCCAACCCGCAAAACTAATAAATAACCCAATCATTGAACTCATATTTAAGTGTAATTTATAATGTTTAGTTTTTATTTGTAATATTTTATTATCTGGAGCTTTAATTCAAATAAAACTAATGCCGGCCATAGACCTCTGGCCAATTTCTTCATCACGCACGGCCGATCTCATGGTCGTGCAGAGAAACAGCCGTGCACCCTTTGTGTGCCGGCCATTAATTTGGATGGGGACGCTAGTCGGTTGATTTCCCGGCCGATTCATGGCCGAATTTAGCTTTTAAGCATTTGATTTGCAAGCCGATTTCTCGGCAGATCGACCGCTGTGAGAGCACACGGAGGTCGATCGGTGACCAAATCGTCCACAAATCTAAATGTCGTTGCCCAGCTTAAGGGGTTAAGCCTTGCAGATTTTTGTTTAGACCTTTTGGTAAGGTAATGCTTAATCCACATGTTTAGCCCCCCATACATGCTTAGATTTCCACTCGAAGATCGGGTGGAGATCTAAAGCTTTAAGGGACGAAATGGCTGACAAGTGTCCCTGTCCAAAGTACGGGTATGTCTCCTCAGCTCTGTTGGGGATCTGAGCTAGGACTGTTTGCTGGGAACTTCAAATTCCCCGCCTGTTTGCAGGGAATTAGAATCGTAAAAACCAGAAGTGACATCACGGACGCACAGTTCCCGGTTCAGATCCCCAGACGTGACGTAACTTCTGGTTTTTAAAGCAATTTTCTTCCCCCGAAGACCGGGGTCTCTAGTGAAAGAACTCTTCCTCTAAACCTGATCTTTCTGCGCCTGATCCAGCCAGCGAAACAATAATAAAAGCTAACATGTCATGTTCGCAGCCATAACTATTGAGCATACATCTGCTTTAACCTCTCTAGCGTTAATGATTAGTGATGGCGCGAACCCTCCCTGGGGTGTCCGCGAACAGGGCGGGTCGAACTTCAAAGATGTTCGCCGTCCGCTCTGTTCGCGGACATATTCAAATTCCCCGCCTCTAGGCGGGGAATTTGAAACGGAGAAACCGGATGTGACGTCAGTGATGTCACATCCGGTCCGTGGACCGCAACCTGGAACGCATAGTTCCTGGTTACGGCCGCAGGATGTGACGTCACTGACGTCACATCCGGTTTTTCCGCCGGTCTTCTCACTACAAGACCGGCTTCTGTAGTGAAAAGATTCTTCCTCCGGCAGGATTACACAGGTTGTGATCCTGCCGGAGGAAGAATTTAGATCTTCTTCTGGCCGGCGAACAGTACGGGTCGAACACCCGTACTGTCCGCCGGCGAGGCGAACGGCGAACATGCCGTGTTCGCGGCCGAACTGTTCTCCGGCGAACAGTTCGGCCCATCTCTATTAATGATGAATCCAGCTTGCCAAGCACTGACTTGCTCAAAGTGCACTCGATGAGCTTGACTTGTCCAGCTCTGATCACTGCCGTGTGTCCGCGGCGGCCCCGATTGGCTGGCTAATGCTTCCTGAACGGAATGCTGTATTCAGTTCGATTTCAAAGTACCTTTGAATTGGGGCCTCTCTCTTCCGGTGTGAGGACCTGGTGACATCACACTGAGGGTGGGGGCATCACGTTTAAATGGGAATTGTACTGGATACAGTGATAACTGTATCCAGTACAATTCAAAGTATAAATCAAAACACATTTCCAAGTGAATTAACGTTTTATTATCAACAGAAAACAAATATAAATACATACTGAAATCTATCATAAAAAATTGTATCTTAGAGTTTTTATCATTCAAATGATACTATATATTTAATTTAATTTCGTTTTTTTAAATAATTTTTTTTACATTATTGTTGTTTCATTATATTCAGGATGTCTATAAGACCCTTGTACAGGCTTATTTTTTGTAAGATACATGCCTAAAAACATAAAAAAAACAATTCAATTAAAGTCTATTGTGTTCTTTTGGTACAGAAATCTGGACCTCAAAAGTGTGCTAGGGAGCTTGAAATGCACAACTTGAATCGTGTATGGCTAGTTAAAGAGTGCCGATTTGAGCCCAAGATCCACTGTTGCCACCATCAGGAAACCCGCTGTGAAAATGTAGCCATAAGGTGGCTGATGTAACAAAGGATTAAAAAAAGGGTTAAAACTTTATTACATTTTAAACAAAGACAAGGACTGTACGATATACAGAACCTAAGTAGAGTAAACGTGATCCAGTTTGGGTTTATATTGAATTTTTATTGATCAGGTAGGCGATAAGATTTTTGGGTTATTTTTGAAACAGGAAAAAAGAAAGGATGATACTCTCCAAATCCGTGACTTTAAAATGGCTCCCGAATAAATAATTACAGCAAACATCATTCTTAAAATTCATTTAAAGCGGACCTACCACCAGAAATATATGTTTTATGAATGGCACTAGAAGTGACAATAATAGGGAGGAATGCAGTGAAAAAAAAAATAAACTTACCTGTAATGACCAATTTAGTAAGATAATCCCACAGCTCTTCTCACTTCCTGGTTCATTTTAGGCAGAAATAGGCAACACGTCACAGGAAGCTTTAAAATTCCCATAGAAGATCACTGAACGCCCCCCAGTGGCCACCCGCGATATTGCACCCCCAGTTTCATGTGTTGCCTTCAGCAAACCAGGAAGTGAGGGTCATCTTCTGAAAATGGTCATTACAGGAAAGTTTTTTAGTTTTTTTACTGCACTCCTCCCTATTATTGTCACTTCTAGTGCCATTCATAAAAACATACATTTCTGGTGGTAGGTCTGCTTTAAGCTTTATTAATATCTGATTAAAAGGTGCATACAAAAAACAACACAAATGCAGAAGGATGAAGTTAAACAGTATAAAGGCTCCCATATACCTTACAATCTTACCATACAAGTATCAGGGAGGACCCAGCACTACATAGCAGTGATATATACCTTCCAATCACTATGTATAGGGAGGGACCCTGCACTCATAGCATGTGATATATACTTTTCAATCACTATGTATTGCTATCCGGAGGACCAGCCACATAGCAGTGCTATATACTCTCATCACTATGTATTCTAACAAGGGAGGACCTCGCACTACATAGCAGGGAATATATACCTTCCAATCACGATGTATCTTATCAGGGAGGGCCCGCAGCACTCACATACAGTGAATATACCTTCCATCACTATTTATTCTGTCTGGAGGACCCGCACTACAAATAGCATGATATATACCTCTAATCCTATGTATTCCTAACAGGGGAGGACCCATCACACATGAGTCAGTGATATATACCTTTCCAATCACTATTTATTCTATCAGGGATGGCCCAGCACTACATAGCCGTGAAATATACCTTCCAATCACTTATTTATTCTGTCATGGAGGACCCGGCACTACATAGCGTGCTAAATACCTTCTAACCACTATGTATTCTATCATAGAGGACTTCGGCACTACATAGTCAGTGGATATAACCTTCCAATCACATGTATTATTCTATAGGGAGGACCCCAGCACTACATGCATTGATATATTCGTCCAATCAATATTTATTTTCTATCAGGGAGGACCCGGCACTAACAAAGGCATGATATAATACCTTCCAACACTATGTATTCTTCAGGGAGGACCACACTACATATCATGTATAGACCTTCCACTCACTATTTATTCTGTCAGGGAGGACCCGGCACTACATATCAGTGATATATTTAACCTTCTTAATCACTATGTCTTCTATCAGTGAGACCCAGCAATACATAGTAGTTGGTAGATATAAAGGAAATTGTATGGAGTGATCTAAAGGTGTATAAATTGATGGGATCTATGAAGTGGCTGGATAGAATGTGCAATTAGCACTAATCCTAGATATTACTGTCCAGCCATTTTGAGAATGCTGACATGTTTTGCCCACATTTAAAGGGCTTCTTCAAGGCCGGAGGGGGAAGGATGTCATAACTGTTATAATGAAATCACATGATCCAATACTGATATCCAAACCATAAAGGAAAAGCATTTGTGTTATTTTTTGTATGTGCCTTTTAATGAGATATTAATAAAGCTTAAATGAATTTTTAAGAATGATCTTTGCTGTAATTATTTTTCCAGGGAGCCATTTTGAAGTCCCGGATTTGGAGGGCATCATCCTTTCTTTGTTCCTGTTCTAAACTTTGTGGGATGGGACACACGGATTAATGTATACCCTAATGAGGAGAACCTCCCCATTCAGTCTACCAAACTCCTTTTTCTTCTATGTTGGCAGACATTGGATAAGAAAAAGAACGCCAAAGGTTTTAATGCTGCCCAGCTCTGGCACTCCCCAACATTTAAAGGATATACAGTATATATGACCATTACACGTGAGAAGGTCTGGTCTGTAGATAGGTGGATATCTGATTTATTCATCTCTATCCTGTATGATAAACGCTCGGTTTTCCCAGCTGTAATATTCCTTCCCGTTCAGAAAAGAATTAAGTCGCTGTAACTGTGGCGTTGGCAGAGAGGTCATCTCCAGACCTTCTTTTTTTTTTCTTACCTGATGTCGGCTCGCGTTTCCATTAAACCTTATTTATTCTGAAGGAGGCCTGGCGGAGACCATCTGGGTCCTCTTGTCTGAGCTGATCAGAAGATAATTTCTACTCCCTGTGCCGCAGTCATGTACGAGTGCAGAAGGCGATCTGCCGCTCCTGCCGAAAAACAAGAGCCCTTAATTAGCAGCAGTGTTCAATGATGTCGGTTAACCTGCTGCATTGGCGGGCAGGTCATGCGGCTCCCAGCACAATGAATGGATCACCGGTGAACTTTAACCCCCAGCGCTTTCCAATATTCTCCCACCAAGCAGGGGGTCCCAGATTTACTATTCCCAACAGGAGCTCAGCCAGAATTGTAAAATAAGACTCTGGGGTTTTTTCTTCTTTTTTTGTATTTTTTTTCTTTTTACATTAGAGTAAAAAAAAAATGCTACAAAAGGAATAAGGATTTTTTGTCTATATTACAATTTCAACTGCACAAAAAATGCACATATGTAATGCACATGTAAAATACTATATTTCCATACAAACTGACTCTTTAGTTTCACCGCTTTTATTTTTGACAACTATATAAATATATATATATAATTTTTATTACTTTTCAGACTTAATTGAGCTACGTTGTAGCTTCTTTAATTAATATAATTATAATAAACAATAATCAAGATTGTATTGAAATAAAATTTTATATTATCACATGGCCTCTTAGCTATGATTTAAAAACTATGGCAATCTGGGTGTGCATTTGTACTATTTAAGTATAGTATTTTATGTAGTATAAGTGGAGTATTTTATGTAGTATGAGTGGAGTATTTTATGTAGTGTAAGTGTAGTATTTTATGTAGTGTAAGTGTAGTATTTTATGTAGTGTAGGTGTAGTATTTTATGTAGTATGAGTGTAGTATTTTATGTAGTATGAGTGTAGTATTTTATGTAATATGAGTGTAGTATTTTATGTAGTATGAGTGTAGTATGAGTGTAGTATTTCATGTAGTGTAAGTGTAGTATTTTATGTAGTGTAGGTGTAGTATTTTATGTAGTATGAGTGTAGTATTTTATGTAGTGTTAGTGTAGTATTTTATGTAGTATACGTGGAGTATTTTATGTAGTGTAAGTGTAGTATTTTATGTAGTATAAGTGGAGTATTTTATGTAGTGTAAGTGTAGTATTTTATGTAGTGTAGGTGTAGTATTTTATGTAGTGTAAGGGTAGTATTTTATGTAGTATGAGTGTAGTGTTTTATGTAGTATGAATGTAGTATTTCATGTAGTGTAAGTGTAGTATTTTATGTAGTGTAGGTGTAGTATTTTATGTAGTATGAGTGTAGTATTTTATGTAGTATAAGTGTAGTATTTTATGTAGTGTAAGTGTAGTATTTTATGTAGTGTAAGTGTAGTATTTTATGTAGTATAAGTGGAGTATTTTATGTAGTATAAGTGGAGTATTTTATGTAGTGTAAGTGTAGTATTTTATGTAGTGTAGGTGTAGTATTTTATGTAGTGTAAGGGTAGTCTTTTATGTAGTATGAGTGTAGTGTTTTATGTAGTATGAGTGTAGTATTTTATGTAGTATAAGTGTAGTATTTTATGTAGTATGAGTGTAGTATTTTATGTAGTATGAGTGTAGTATTTTATGTAGTATGAGTGTAGTATTTTATGTAGTGTAAGTGTAGTATTTTATGTAGTGTAAGTGGAGTATTTTATGTAGTGTAAGTGGAGTATTTTATGTAGTATAAGTGGAGTATTTTATGTAGTATAAGTGGAGTATTTTATGTAGTGTAAGGGTAGTATTTTATGTAGTATGAGTGTAGTATTTAGTGTAAGTGGAGTATTTTATGTAGTATA
>CM070033.1:186123512-186139587 GCA_036250615.1 Ptychadena robeensis | reverse complement strand
CACCTCCTGTCCTCCTTACATCTCCAACCTGGACGGCTCCAAGACTTCTCAAGGTCCTCTCCTACTCTCTGCATTTCTCTCCCTCGCCCCATTAGACCAACATCACAACTATACCAGTCCCATCCCCCACGTATTGTATACTTTGTTCCCAATTTATTAGTTATTATTAGTTTCTAGGCACGTCCAGGCAGAGTCCTCTACTCCTCCTGTGTCATAACCTGTATGTACTATCCTGTGTTGTATCTCCACTAATGTATTGTACAGTGCTGCGTAATATGTTAGCGCTATATAAATAATAATAATAATTTTACCCTGCTGGTGCCCGGTGATTCATTACTTGGCTTTCCATTACTGATGTTGGAGAGCATGGGCAAGGTTACATGTATTCCTCTGGGTTCTTTTAACAGGGGAGATGTGGTAACACCAGGTTGGCTTTAACTCGAAAGGCCACCGTTAGTAGACTAATGTTTTTGGTTCTTGTTGTATTGGTATTTTTGGCTACATTTCATCAACCAATTAAATGGTTGCATTTTGCGGGTGTGCAATGGACACTCAATTAAGAAACTATGATATCACTACTCTGAAAGATGTATTAATTAAGCGTGTTATATGATAATATGGTAATACTTCTGTGTCAGTAGGAAGTGATTGTATGATCAATGAAGGAAGCTGTGGATAGAATAAGGCTATGTTCCCATTTAGGTAATTGACCAGGCGATTTAAAAAAAAAAAATGCCACCATTATAAAAAAAAATGCCACCATTATAAAAAAAATCGCAAATCTCCTCCATTCATGTCTATGGGCGCGATTAGAGTAAAAAATTTGCGACCGCCTGCCGTCAAAATGCGGGGAGCTGCGATTTGACCGCGGCCCCAAACGCAATAGCACACGATCCTATCAATGGGACATGCCCATTGAAAGTAGTGTAGGCGATTGGCAGGTGATTCTGCCAGTGATTGAAAATCGCGAGTGAAGGCAATTAATCACCCAAGTGGGAATATAGCCTAACAGTATTTTTCCATGTTTTTTTTTAGGAAATATACTGTATTTTTCGGACTATAAGATGCACCGGACCATAAGACGCACACAGTTTTTAGGGCAGGAAATCCAGAAAAAAAAAGATTTATTACGTTTTCACATGAATTGGGTTAATGCAATGAATCCAATGAAGGCAATATTCAATTCAGCCAACAGGGGTCACTAGCAGCAGTACACTCTCACTCTCACAGTACACTCCCAGCGTGTGCTTTACGCTGATCACTCGGGAGGAGGGAGGGGGAAGAAATCTGCAGCCTTCTCCCTCTGCTCTAAACAGCTGTGAAGATCAGCTGTGATTGTGTCCGTGGTGGGAACTGCCGAGTTATTGCGGTTCCCACTGACACTGAGAGAGGGAAAGATGGCAGTCCATCTCTCCCTCTCTCTGCATTGTCAAGCAAAGCTCTGCTGACAATTTTACAGTACAGCTGAGAGAGCCGACACCAGCCGGCATCTCTCAACTGACAGTTCCCTCCAGCTCCCCCGGCTAATCTCCGTGCCGGGGGAGTTGGCGGGCAGCCAAGATGCGGCCGAGTGGCCGCGGGGGTCGCACATTCGGACCATAAGACGCAGGCACTTTTTGCCCCCAATTTTGGGGGTGAAAAAGTGCGTCTTATGGTCCGAAAAAGACGGTATATATATATATTTTTTTTTTTTTTTTTTTTTTTTTACAGTAAATATGATTTAAGGCCATCCATGGAAAAAATGAATGACATAATAAAGAAAAAAAGGATTGTATGTATGTTTTTGCAACTATCAATATCCAGAGTTATGATTATTAAAAGCTACGGGAGAAATATTTTGGTTGGGGGAATTAAGCCAGGTTGACCTTAGGGTGTCTGGAAGAAATATTGCCTCCGGCATTACTGACTCTGTAACTATGGGATGGAACATACCTAAAAACTAAACCGAAGCCCTCGTTTTGGACGGAGATGGCCTTCATTGAAAGACGACAGTGTGGCTTTATGTGGACATAACAGGATGGTAGTCTTAAAAGAAAAGGAACCTGCCAGCTCTTTTTTTCATATACCACTCTAAGCTTTGCTATAACTACTTAAAATACGGCCATGAGTATTTGGTAACATTTACCTGGCAAGTACATTTAATCTTTTTTAGTACACTTCCTAACGTCGAGCCACCGTGATTATTTCCGAATAAATTCAATTACAGTGTTGAAAGAGGAATCTCTGCCAAAAGCCATGTTACTGGGGATGGAGGTTAGTGAAGAAACTCGAGAGTAATATACGATACTATCTCCTCCGTCCCAGACAACCTGAACGTCAACCGCGGCCACTACGTCTGCGCGGACGGTCAACAATAACGCGCATTCATAGTAAGGCTGTGCAACTTGATGAAGAAGCTGACAGACGTATATAGCGGCCGGGTGCTGGCATCCATGTTTGAGACGTTCTCTTGGAGCCATCAGCAGAATAGAACGAGATTTATACATCTTGGCTGCTTACTTTTGGAACCGTACTGTTTCTTTTTTTATAAATATATTTTTAATGTTCTTTAGCAGAAAGAAAGTCTCCGACCACAGGAAGTGCCGTTCATTGACAAGGGAAATACAAGCATAGTTAATCGAGGGGTAATAAATTAATACATCCGATAGCCGGCTACAACATTTTTGGCGAGCTGCTTGGTTCGGGGCCGTTTTTTTTTTTACAGTTCCGTTAAATATTTCGGATGTATGTTTGATGGCTTTGACTTTTATTTTTTTATATATATAATATATTTTCATGGTTGGTGCAGGTTATATTTGTTTAGGTTGTCATGTGACACCAGGTCCAAGTGCACCCAACACAGTAGCTTTATATTTTTCTTGAATCCCTCTTTCATTTAAAGAGAAAAGATGTCTCAGTTATCTTTGTTAATCAGGCCTCCTCCCTGCCGGCATGGATCAGTTATTAATGTAATTGATCTTTTTATATATATATATATATATATTTATTAGGATCCAATATCTATAATTAGATACATATTGATCCAACCTGCCAGGAGGACCCCATGTTAATTTGCACACATTGCAATCAGAGTAAAGGCCCCCACACAGGCGATACGCCCCATGTGGGTCGGCAGCAAACAATATATCTGTAATAGGTACAATTGATCAACTGCAGGAGACCCCAGGTGGGTGTGTCTTCCAGGGCAAATTAACCCTTTTAAGGTACCTACACGTGCGAGTTTTCGCCCGTTTTACCTGGATCGGTCAGGGAGGGATTCAGAACTTTTTAAAATCGGCTGAAAAGTCGTGGTCCCGCCCGATGCCCGATTTTCGGGAGACGGCAGCTGTAATGACGGCAGCTTGAAGACTATACAAGCTGCGTTTTCCCGAAAATCGGGCATCCGCGTTCGGGAACACGACCGACTTTTGCCGTTTTAAACAGTCTGAATCCTCCGACCGACTACCGACCGACGTCGGAGGGTAAAACGCCGAAAAATCGGCCGTGGATGGTCCGCTTACTCGTGTTATTTAGAATTCCTTTTTATTCTATCTTTGAAATGTATTGTGTCTCCATTTTTATGTCTAATATAATAGGAAAGCGCGAACTGAATCTTTCTTTTTTAACAATGTTTTTAACAATACCCTTTTGGGATATTTGTGACCCATTTGGGCCCCCGTTCTGATAAAACTCTGACACACAAAGTAAACATTCAAACAGAAGAGAGAGCAAATATCCCCACTGGACTAGGAGGCTACCTGAACCATCTTTTCTAGTTTATTCTTTATTTATTTGTTCTAATCTCTTCTATGCACATAGAGGTGATAATGGCTGGGCCAGAAAAGTGCTAACATAACTGCGGAGAAAAGAAAAATCATTGGACCCCACAGCAAGAAGTACACTGTCCATTGGGTGGGGCTAAATTAAAGCGGCCTACCACCAGGAATCTATGTTTTCATGAATGGCACTAGAAGTGCCAATAATAGGGAGGATTGCAGTGAAAAAACCCAAAAACGTACCTGTAATGAGCATTTAGGATATAATCCGGCAGCTCTCCTCACTCCTGGTCATGTCAGCAGAGCAAGGCAGGACGTCAAGGAAGCTTTGATTTTCAGTGAACTGCCTTTGAAAATTCCCATAGAAATCACTGAACACCCCCAGTGGCCACCCCATATTGCCACCCCCATGTGTTTTCATGTGTTTGGCTCCACGAACCAGGAAGTGATGGAGCTGTTGTGTGGGAATCTGTTAAATTGCTCATTACAGGAAAGTTTTTGAGTTTTTTTTACTGCTTCCTCCCTATTATTGGCACTCTAGTGCCATTCATTGAAAAACATATTTTCTGGTGGGAGTCTAATTTGCACACATTGCAATCAGAGTAAAGGCCCCCACACAGGCGATACGCCCCATGTGGGTCGGCAGCAAAATCCAATATCTGTAATTAGGTACATATTGATCCAACCTGCCAGGAGGACCCCAGGTGGGTTCTCTTCCAGGGCAAAATGAACCCTTTTTACTCATGTATATTTAAGATATTATTTTTTCTCTTGTAGACTTGAAATTGTATTGCTTCCACTATGATCTTTCACCAAGACATTTTCCTGACGAAGCCCCCTTGAGGTGTAAAACACATTGGAATATAATTTATATATTGAATCATATCTGGCTATGATTATGTATTAAGTGCTTTTTCTAACTTGGATCTTAATAAAATTGTTCTTTTATCTATCGTTTTGTACAGTCTTAAGTGCCATTAAAGTCCCTGGGGAATAGCCCCCCTACTGACATTATATAGTTACTATTAATATAGTGACATTTGTTATATAATATATTTTCATGGTTGGTACAGGTTATATTGGTTTAAGTTGTCATGGAACACAAGGTCAAATTGCTCCCAACACAGTAGCCTTATATTTTTTTCTAAATAAAAAAGGAGAGTTCTACACTATCTTTGTTAATATCTGTAATTGTATTATTATTATATATATTTTTTGTATTATTATTGTTTATAATGAATGGGTAGTTTCAAAAGTTTTGGCCCTCCTGGATTTAAGTCCCACTCACGATATTCGTATTTGATTGTCTTGGTGACCATTGGCAGCAGATCTCCAACTTAGGTCATGTCTCATCACACGTCACCTGACAAGAGGAGGTTTAGTTAACCTTTTTAAATTCCCATTGTGCTTACAGAACAGAAATCTATCTAGAAGAACATTTGTCAGATACTGATGTTGGATGAGAACGCCTGACTCCCAATTAGCTTTATAATTTTATCTAAAAAAGTCTTGAGTTGGGTCATGGTCAGTGTTGGTTAAAAGTATGCCATACCTGTTTTCCATCACTGAATAAGGGAAAAATAATGTAAGTGATGTCAAGGATGTCACTTCCTGCATTTGGACCGCAGAGCTTCTGCGTTCCAAATAGAGAAAGTGGTGTCATGTATGTCTGGCATCCGTCCCTTCTATTTAGTAGCTGGCTAACTTTGGAGGGTGGGGCCATTACTTTGCCTTTTAACTTCCCACCCTGCACATCATCTGAACAAGCAGGGTTGCAAACTTAGGAGGAAAAGTAACGCCCCCTCCCTCCTAAGATACCCCGATTATATAAAAATTCCGGGGGAAATCCTGGATTTTTTTAAATCGGGATTTAGCTGGGAAAGTCGCATAAGAAACATAACTTTTCTGGCCAAAACAGATTGCTTGAAAGGTAGGAAGTACGCTATGGGGAGTATATAGTCAATGTTGTATTGTCTCCTTGGGAGTTCTGCTGCTTTATGGCCACATCTTATTTTGGGTAAAAAAAAAATCCTGACAAACCAAACATGCATAACTGTAGGTGAGCTTCTTTTAAATATGTCAGAATAGTCATTTGACCAAACCTAGACATTTGAGATGTTGTCCTGTATAGTCAAGTCAAGCTTTGGCACTTCTCTTTCCTACCATCCATATCTGTTGGATGCCCTGGTCATTGGCGGAGCTTCGTTAACGAATCCGTGCACGCTCGTTTTTCTGTCCGATTTTTGGCAAAATCGATCGCTCGGACACTTTTGGCACTTTTTCGCGCGATCGATTTTGTTAAACGATCGCACTAAAATTGAACAGAAAATTGTGTATGCCCAGCTTATGTCTGATAGATTCCCTTTAAACTTTTTTTCCTTGCCATTTAGCTAGCCATGGGGACAAAGCAAATACTTCTGAGCTCCTCCATCCAACATTTGCTCTATAACTCTGTCTCTGGCTGACTTATTAAGCTGCTGGTAGACGGTGTGCTCAGACTGTTCCTGCACTGGATCTCCCTCTATCCCCCACAGAAATGGCCTGTCCAGCACTAGTCGTGTGACTGATTGGTGGGGAAAGCCTGACACAGCGGAGAAGCTGGCGGAACTTCATGTGTTCTGCTCAAATCTACATTCCATTTCTGTTAACACCTTCCACGGGCATTAAACCCACAAGCTGAAAAATGAATCTCCAGACCGCACCATATTTCAGCAGTAATAATATCATCTAGATTTTTCTACAAAAAAAATCCTAATGTTCTTTTTCTCTGAAGTTTTTTGTGTCTCCATTATTTATGTTCTAATATATAGGAAAGCGGTGAACTGAATCTTTCTTTTTTAACAATATGCCCACCTCTCCCTCTTGTTCAAAGCCAAAATGATTTAAGTCTTATATTGGAGAAGAGCTTGAAGCTCTGTAAGCCTTCTTGGGTATTTGTGTCCTGTTTGGGCCCCTTTCTTGTTCTGATAAAACTCTGACACACAAGGTAACATTCAAACAAGAAGTGAGAGCAAATCTCCCCACTGGACCAGGAGGCTACCTGAGCCATAAGCTGATTTTGCATCTTTTCTAGTTTATTATTTCCCACCTAATTATCATGTTATTGATGTTTCTAAAAAAAAAAATTAACTACTTACCTTATTTCGAACCATTTACATTAATCAGTTTCTAATCTCTTCCACCATGTAGGTAGATAATGGCTGATGGGATGGGCCAGCAAGGTGCTATACATAGCTTGCGTAGAGAAATCATTGGCCCCACAGCAAGCCGTGCACTGTCCATTGGGAGGGACTATGCAAACTTTTAAAATTAATTTGCATACATTGCAATCAGAGTAAAGGCCCCTACACATGTATTGCCCCATGTGGGGCGCACGCACATTGGTCGGCAGCAAAATTGGCCGCATCTCGCTACCTGTTTGGGGGCCTTAGTGGAAGTGATGTCAGAGGGATTGATGTGGAGATGGTAGTTGAGGGAGATAGAAGGTGGAATGGTGTGATATTGGTAAATGGAAAGGGATATGGTATGAAGGAGTGATGGAAGATTATTGCCCCCCATACACATCTAGATTTTCTGTTCAATCAACTTAAAAAGATACATTTTTGGGGGTCAGGGAAATCTGTTATTGATTGTATGTTTGCCAACTGTAGTAACAGATATTTGATCAACTTTTTGGGGATTGACTGAAAGTGTAATGCATTTCAATACAACCAATTAAAATTTACCAGGACGTCCAATCCTTTTTCAATAAATTTTTTCCCCAATTTTAATTGATCTAACCATGTGGGCTGGCATAGATTTTCAATCAATCAACCAAAAAAATGTATTGAATTAAGTTGATTCGAGGAAAAATCTAGACGTGTTTGGGGGCCTTAAGTGCTTGGAGACGGTGGAGGAGGAGATGGATGAAGGAGTAGCAATGGTAGATGGGATTAAATATGGATTGATATGGAGGATTCAGTAGAGAAGGTAGTGGTGTTGATTGAAAATGAAGCTGCATGATAATGGTGGTAAATGGCGGAGCATTGTTTATAGAGTTGAAATGAAAGATTAAGTGGTTAGAGATGGTAGTGGAAGAGATGGAATGAAGAGCGGTAATGGTAGATGAAGAGGGATTAAATATGGAGTGCATATGGAGGACTCAGTATTTTGGAGAAGGTAGTAGTGATAGAAAATGGAGTAGCTTGATATTGGTAGATGGTGCTGGGATTGGTTATGGAGTGAAGATTAAAGATTCAGTGTTTGGGGATGGTAGTGGAGGAGATGTATGATGGAGTGGTGTGGTAATAGTATATGGAGAGGGTTTATGTATTAAGTGGATATGGAGAATTCAGTGGAGAAGCTAGTGGTGGTGATGGAAAACGAAGTGTTTTGATAATGGTTGTTGGAGAGGGATCAGGTATGGAGTGGAGATGGAGGATTATGTGGTTTAGAGAAGTTATTGGGGGTGATGGCAAGTGGAGTGTTATGATAATGGTAGATGGAGATGGATTGGTTATGGAATGGAGATGGAAGATTAAGTCTTTGAAGATGGTATTGGAGGTGATGGAGTGGTGTGCTAATGGTAGATGTAGAAGGATTGGGTATTTAGTGGAGTTGGAAGATTAAGTGCATTGTAGAAGGTATTGGAGTTATTGGAAGATGGAATAATGTGGTAATGATAGATGGAGAGGTATCAGGTATGGAGTGGAGATGGAGGATTATGTGGTTTAGAGAAGTTAATGGTGGTGATGGAAAGTGGAGTGTTATGATAATGGTAGATGGAGAGGGATTGGTTATGGAATGGACATGGAAGATTAATGGTTCCCATACATGCACACATATTAGCTGCCGACCGATTAAAAACGATAAATTTTTAGATCGGTCGACTTAAAATTGGTGCATGCCCACATGGTCCGATCAACTAAATTTGATCGTAATTGTGAAAAAAATCGATCAAAACATGATCGGACATATCAGAAAATTGTGATCGGTTGAGTACAAATTGAGTACAAATTATTTTGTAACCGACGGATTTTGATCGTTCTTGATCATTTGCATACTAATACTTCATTGTCATCAAATGACCATACACTCTGTACACAGCACTTCTGATAATCGCCCGATTAAACAATCAATTTCATGGCCGATCAAAAAAAAATCGATCAAAAACTGGTTATTCCATGTGGCGTATATTCTATTTTCCATCAATCAATCTCCGATTGTACGACTGAAATAAATTGATCGTTTTTAGTCTGTCCGATGCTAAAATCTGTGTATGTATGGGGGGGGGGCATTAGTCTTTGAAGATGGTATTGGAGGAGATGGAGTGTTATGACAATGGTAGATGGAGAGGTATCAGTTATGGAGTGAAGATGGAGGGTTAAGTGGAGTGGCGATGGTAGTGTAGGTGATGGAAGATGTGTGTGTACTGGTAGTTGGAGAGACATCGGAATGGAGATAGAAGTTTAGGTGGTATGGAACTGGTAGTGCAGTTAATAGACAGTGGAGTGGTGTGGTAATGGTAGATGTAGAGCCACAGGCAATATAAAGAGAGATTTTTCATGCTACTGTAAACCTATGGAAACCTCACGATTGTTACTCGTTTTTTTCCCACATTCTATGGTTATATTTCCATTCCCTGGTGTTGATTATTCGTCTACTATTTACACCACAGATTAAACTTCACACATACATAAAGAATGCATAGCCGAGGTTCATGTGTACACACCGAGTGGGTCGTGACCTCCTTTATCTGATCTGTTATCTGTAGTTGGAGTTTTACGTCTTCTCTGAGCTGAAGTGAAATGGTTTGCAGATTAAGTTGCCGCTGTAGGCTTGGTTACTTGCAAAGTTTCTGATAAATGTCTTTTGTTAGTTTCTTCTCATGTTTAGATATTTTTTCTCACGCAGATTACCGGTATTTTCTTTTTTATTTGTATTTTTTTTATTACCTTTGCCCCAATACAGTTTGATGGAAAGCATCTGAATGTATTCAGTTCAGTAAATGCTCTGTAGACCAGACGTTCCCACAGATAGCAAGCCTCCTCAGTTTAAAAAAAAATAAAACCTGGAAGAATGTATGATTTCTTATCCATTCTTCACAGACTATGAACGATAAATGATAAAATGTTACTTTCATTTATTGTCAAACAACTGTGTTTACTCTTTTTATATCATAATAGCAACACAAACTGCGCAAATGACCCTGATCAAAATGTTTTACTGTGTATTGACCTCTTTCATCAATGACAATGTGAAGTCTTTTGTGGTAGTTGTAGATGAGGCTCTTTATCTTCTACTAAACTCAGACTAAAAAACTATAAAACTGCCCATTCATCCTGCTTTATTTTGACCTGCAAGTTGTCTCCATTTTTGACCTGCATTTGGCCGCCTCCTGTGATGATTGGGACCTCCCTCTGAAGTGTTGTTGACCTGCAATTGGTCTTCTGAGGTAATTTTGACCTGCTGTGTGTTTGCTAAGTAATTTTTTACCTGCAAATGGCCGCCTCTTGTGATGATTTTGATCTGCAGTTTGCCTCCTTCTGAGGTGATTTTGACCTGCCGTTGGCTACCTTCTGAGGTCTTTTTGACCTGCAATTGGAATCCTTTTGAGGTGATTTTGGTCTGCAGTTTATCTTCTGAGGTGATTTTGACCTGCAATTGGCTACCTTCTGAGGTAGTTTTGACCTGCAATTAGAAACCTCGTGAGTGGATTTTGGTCTGCAGTTGGTCTTCTGAGATGGTTTTGACCTGCAGTTGGCTACATTCTGAGGTATTTTTGACAACAATTGGAATTCTTCTGAGGTATTTTTGACCAGCAATTGGAATCCGTCTGAGGTATTTTAGACCTGCAATTGGAATCCTTCTGAGTTCATTTTGATCTGCAAGTTGGTCTTCTGAGGTGTTTTTGACCTGCAGTTGGGCTCCTTCTGTGGTGATTTTGACCTTTAGTTTGTCTTCTAAAGTGTTTTTAACCTGCAGTTGGCCACCTACTTAAGTATTCTTGACCTGCCATTGGTTGCAGTTGGTTTGCACCTGGAGTATCCAGAACATAGATAGAGATAGGGACTGACTCATCACACCAGGCAGAAGATTTGGAGAGCCTATTTGTGTATTGAGCCATTCTTGTCAGAACTGAATAAGATGAGTTCCCTTTAAAGCATACCAGCTATTTATTGTAGCGCTGGGTCAGTGTTGTAATGCCTCCAGTTACCTCGGCTTGCAGGAATAAATCTGTCTGCCTCCATCCATCTCCCTCGCTGCATTACCCGCTTCCCCAGCCTTCCATCCCTCCTTACGGAGTTTCCTCTTGGCCTAGAGGAATATCCACTCAGCTCATTAATATGGTTTGCAGACCCAGCCAAGTATTTACAATCATCAAAGACATCCCAATAAATGCTACTTTCCTTATTCATTCCTTTATTGATATGTGCTTTAACCCATCTTTGTCTGCCACTGGTTAACCACTTCAACTTTAAAACATAAAAAAGAGACATTACAATTAAATTTATCTCCCTTCCATTTCTTTAAGAGCTACTGTGGCCAAATTTTTTTGGGGGAAAACTTCTAAAGCTAGCCATACACGTCTAGATTTTCTGTTCAATCAACTAAAAAAGATCAATTTTTTGGGGTCAGGGAAATCTGTGATTGATTGTATGTTTGTTAACTGTAGTAACAGATATTTGATCAACTTTCTGTAGATAGACTGAAAGTGTAATGCATTTCAATACAACCAATTTAAATTTACCAACATGTCCAATCCTTTTTCAATAAATTTTTTTCCCAATTTTAATTGGTTTAGGTTGATCTAACCATGTGGGCTGCCATAGATTTTCAACCAATCAACCAAAAAAATTGATTGGATTGAGTTGATTGGATGAAAAATCTAGTCGTGTATGGGGGGCTTAAGAGTGTTGGCTTTCTGCCCCGCTAAGAACTGTGGTTCCATCCACTTCCTCTTGATGTAGAGGCTGATGGATGGAACCGCAGCACTCTGGGGGTGCTGTGACACTTCTTGTAAGGTCACTTACTGGTTTAAAGAATGTGTGTATGTATGTATGTATGTGTATATATATGTATGTACACTGCCTGGCCAAAAAAAAGCCCCTCCCCCCCAAAAAAAAGAGGTCACACACTTTAATATTTGGTTGGGCCGCCTTAAGCTCTGATTATGGCACGCATTATCTGTGGCATTGTTTCTGCAATGTCACAAGATTTATTTCCATCCAGTGTTGCATTCATTCTTCACCAAGATCTTCCATTGATAGTCTGACTGCTTTGCAAAGCCTTCTCCAGCACATCCCACAGATTCTCAATGGGGTTAAGGTCTGGACTCTGTGGTTGCCAATCCATGTGTGACAATGATGTCTCATGCTCCCTGAACCACTCTTTCACAATGTGAGCCCGATTAATCCTGGCATTGTCATCTTGGAATATGCCCGTGCCATCAGGGAAGAAAAATCCATTGATGGAATAACCAGGTCATTCAGTATATTCAGGTGGTCAGCTGACCTCATTCTTGGAGCACATACTGTTGCTGAACCTAGACCTGACCTGACCAACTGAAGCAACCCCAAATTTATCCAAAAGGAGGCTCCTACCTATTTGCTTAGTTGAATCCAGGTCACAACTTTTTTTTGGCCAGGCATATATATATAGTTATGAAACCATGTTCAGGGGTTTGTAATTAACTCAAAAAGTCAGCAATATGACATCCTGGATCGTTCTTAGTTGTAAGGGTAGATTCCATGGGCTTTAAGCAGGGGTGGTCTAATGCTGGGCATACATGGGTAGATCCCTGACCAAGGCACATCGCGTTGACGTCATTAAGCTTCATCTTTATTGCCTATCCAAAGTATGGATGGAAATCGAACAAGGTTTTCCAAATGTTGGATACCTGTCCAGCCGAGCCTTTTGGAGCTTTATGCTCCCTGGCCCTCAGCTTGAGGGCGGGTTTATGTTCTTTGTCTGGGTTTCTTTGTATTGCCTTGTTATGTAAATAAAGATTTTACAAAATAAATAAGTCAGCAAGTCGGCAATATGGCGCCCTGGACATTCTTAGGCTCTGTTGGCTAGGCTGTCAATCGCCTACACTATTTTGAATGGGCTTGTCCCCATTGATAAGATCGCATGCGTTTTTTTTTCCTGATTGCTCCCATAGACTTGAATGGACGGCAATTCTGCAGGAGACCCAGGCAAAGCATCGGACATCACAGTATTAACGGTAATGTCCGATAAGGCTGTTTTTGAGCGGGATTGATTTGTCCCACTCGAAAACAGCGCAAGGGGCAGATTATATGGGTCAGATAGATGGCCGTGAGAGCGTACGGTGCTCGAAATGACCATCGATTTGACCCATATCTCCACGTCCATACCCTACTTTAGCCTTATTTCTAAGGGTGGATTCCATGGTCACTGATGTGCCTTGGGGGGGAGAATAGGAGCCTAATCTGTGTTATGTTCTTAACTATGTACGCTTTAAGGCTGCCATACACCCACAGACAGGTGCCGACAGACGAGCTCCCATGAGCCCTGGAATGCAGCGTGATGACATCATCACGCTGCATTCCCAGGCTGACTCCATCGGCCGGGCATCCTTTGTGTGCCGGCCATTAGTTTCAATGAAGACACCGGTCTTCATTGAAGTTAATGGCATCGTCCGGCATCGGCCAGGGAACATCGCACATGTCCGTTTTCTGGCCGGCCGAGCTGTGGGGCGACAGGGATCTGTTTTCCGATTAACGGCCGATTTTGCTGCCAACAGACGGCGCGAGCGCGCACAGGCCCGTCGGTCAGCGGCAAATTCGCCCACTAATCGGCGTGTATATGCCAGGCTTTATTCTCCCTGGCCCTTGGCTTGAGGACAGGTTTATGGTCTTTGTCGGGGATTTTGTTGTATTGACTTAAAAAGTCAGAAAGTCGAAATTTTCTTTTTTTTTACCATCTTCAATGGAAGCAGTGCTCTCTCTATAAGAACGAATACAAAGGCCACTAATGAGTTATAGCTGGCTATAAATTAATTTTATAACTTAACCTTCTCTTTGCCGGATCCGATCCCCGTTCAAGCAGATCCTATTCCTTGAGTTACTAAGCGCAGTCCTTAGCACATGCTACGTCGCTAAGACAAGCTCCCTGTTTCGATAATAAATGTTCCCCTCCGTCCCCTTAAGGACCTTTTATTGTATAACGAGCCATTACCGTCAATCTCAGCATGTGTAGGCCATTCATCACACAGTCTTATGTTAATGTTATTAAAGTCTAATTAGACCTCTCGGGAAAGCAATCCTTTTGAAACCCGTTTCTCGTTAAACTTTGGCGTTCTCGCTTTTTAGAACTCTGCAGGTACGACGCGGATTGTGTAACGCAAATTTTGCAAACATCGGCGAATTCCGCCCGATCATATTTTCTTCTGTATTCATATTTCATTGCCGTGCCATGTTGGTATCGCCCGTATCGAAGGCTTGTGTTTCTGATTGTGGACCCTTGTTATCGTTATTACGGAATGCGTTCGCTTTCTGTGCGCCTGCCAAGTATAATATACACTCTTGTTAAATTCAAAGGATGTAATCACCGAATGTACATAATTTGTTAATGTTTGTTTATTTTTATTTCCCTCCCTTAAGGTTTCCATCTCCGGTTTCTACTAAAGTTTATACTACAATAAACACCAATCGCAGTTTTATGCTGGACGTGTCAGGCTGATCCCTGCTTTGGCTGCAGATATTGGGGTTTTGTTCAATTTTATGTTTTAGACGTGGTCAAAACGGGAGCAGATACTGGTTTTTATTTGTGTTTTATGAAGGTGGAAGTGTGGGGTTACTTAAAGCCCCCCATACACGTCTAGATTTTCTGTTCAATCAACTTTCAATCCCAAGATCAATTTGGAAAATCTGTGATTGAATGTATGTTTGCCAACTGTAGTAACAGATATTTGATCAACTTTTTTGGGATCAACTGAAAGTGTAATTAATTTCAATACAACCAATTAAAATTTACCAGCATGTCCAATCATCTTTTAATCAATTTTTTCCCAATTTTAATTGTTTTAGGTTGGTCTAACCATGTGGGCTGCCATAGATTTTCAATCAACCCAAAAAATTTATTGAATTAAGTTGATTGGATGAAAAATCTAGACATGTATGGGGGCCTTTAGTGTCCTGCAGAGAACCCCTGCCATAAGGTGGAAGAATGTATTTCATACTGCTGGCCTATCTCTTGGTTTGACACCTCAATCTTTGGTTCCGTTGTCGTCTCTGCCGCTTTTCCAACCAATGGTCTTCATTGGTGGCCAAGTTATTTATCATTGCTTGATGATTATTGTATCCCAGAAGGTCCATATGCCAATAATGGGAAACCAACTTAAAGTGGACCTTCCATTTTTAAATTTAGCTTCCCTCCCAACCCTCCCAAACAAAATCATCTGTATATAGAACTTTTTAAAACGAGTTTGCAAGTAAAGAAAAATAAGTACAAAAGCCTCGTGTCCACAGCTGATGGACGTCAAGGTGCGCATTGGCACTTTTGCCGGGCAGATTCCCTTAGCTGCAGTTTGCACTATTGATGCAGCAGGGGAAAGATGCGGCTAAGGGGATCTGCCCGGCAAGAAGCTGTTCGGCCATGTTTTCCAGCATCTTGGAGACATCTCCAGCTGCACTAGTAGTGGCCATTAGCCCTTACCCTGATTGAGCATATGTAAAATTTCATTGCTTTACTTGTTCTGTAACTTATTTACAACTTCTTTGCCTTGCTGGAGGGTCATTCCTACAACTTTTCTTTACCTCTCCAGCAATTTTGGTGATGAAACTATGTTCAGGAGTTTGTAATTAACTAAAAAAGTCAGCATCCTGACATCCTGGATGTTCTTAGTTGTAAGGGTGGATTCCACAGGGGTGGGGTTTGGGGGTAGAGAAGAACTGGTAGCCTAATGCTGGGCACCAGTACTGGACATTAGCCCTTACTCTGATTGACTATATGTAAAATTGTATTTGTTTTACTAGTTCTGTAACTCATTTACAACTTATTTGCCTTGCTGGAGGGTCGTGGGAGCATTCCAAAAAAAAAGTATTGTTTTAGTGTAAATTAGTAAATTATTGTTTTTGAAATATCTTGACTTGATTGTAAAAACTAGGTGTGCTTGAGCAATAGTTTATTTGTAAAGTTCCTACAACCTTTCTTTACATCTCCAGCAATTTTGGTGATGAAACCATGTTCAGGAGTTTGTAATTAACTAAGTCAGCAACCTGGCAATATGACATCCTGGACGTATTGCTTTAGTTGTAAAGCTGGCCATACACCTTTAGATCTCTCTGTCAGATATCCTTTAGATCAGTGTTTTTCAA
>CM070033.1:186095415-186107442 GCA_036250615.1 Ptychadena robeensis | reverse complement strand
TAAGTGGAAAGGGTAACACATCCCTCCTAACTTTCCACCCCTCACACCCTCTGGATAAGTAGAAAGGGTAACACATCCCTTCTAACTTCCCACCACTCACATCCTCTGGATAAGTGGGGAGGGTAACACCCTCTCACTTCCTGCTCTTTCTTCCTCATGGATTAGTATTCCTGAGAACTCTCATAGGCTTACTTGAAGAGTTCACAGGAGATTTCCATGAAAAGTACCTATCCAGGATGGGGGCGGGAAATTTTCCTGGCTAAAACAGAGTACTTGACAGTTATGCTGCAAGTTCAGTTATTTTGATTTATTAATACAGAATAAGCCCTGAAACCACCTCTTCAGTCTGGCCTGCCCATCGTCACACTCCTAACATCACCACCATACCAGTCCCATCCCCCCCCACCTGTTGTATACTCTGTTCCCCAACCTATTAGATTGTAAGCATGACTGGGCCGGGTCCTCTACTCCTTCTGTGTCATTACCTGAACCTGTGTGTCTCAACTCTAATTTATTGTACAGCGCTGCGTAATACTGTATGTTGGTGCTATATAAACAAATGATAATAACTTTCACTTCATCTCTTCTGAGAAAACATAACTTAGCTTAAGTTTCGCTTTCTGAAAAGTTTTGAAGAGCTTCAGAATCATAACAGGGTGCGTGCCATGAGTATTGTACAACATGTTCCTGCTACAAATTGAACCTGTTAATTGGCTACTGTTGGCAAAGTTGACTACACAAACATAATGATACCGCGAGTGGTGAGCGCACTACATCATTGTCTGAACTCCGGACTTGCCTATGTTGTTTCTACTGGCATCTGATTCCCCCTCGTTCCTCCTTTGTTCCCTCCGTCCTGAGATAATGGGAAACAGCCGTCATCAATTTAGCATTGCGTTTATTTGAAAACGTTATCATTTAATTTCCCTTTTACAAATGAAAAAGAATGGAGTGTGGAGAGGTTCCAGGGCACGTCAATCCTGCAGGAAGGTCCCTCGGTGATGTCACCGGCTTTTCTTCTCTGGAATTCCTGGAGAGAATGAATACAACCCAGTCCAGGCTGATCCGGACACAGCGGGTCATCCACAGAGGTCCCCTTTTCTGAAGTGACAATGGAAGTTGCTGGGCAACTGCAACGTTATGAACGAAACTTGGCTAAACCCGAGGAACAGATAACGGATATATATTCGATGTGGTGGCTACATTTTATCTTCAGCCAACATTTATTAAATTTCATAGGGTGGCCATAGTCTTTCACTCTTGTTGGTCAATGCGATCGGAAAATACTGATTGTATGCAAAGACCAGAGCCGGTGTCAGGGGTGGACAGGGGGGAATCCCGTCCCGGGCCCGGGCAGCTAGGGGGGCCAAACGCTCAGCACAAAGGGGCCCCGGATCGGCACAGCAGCCTCTGCTCACTGTGAGCCTGGACTGCCACTGTGTACGATGTGCTGTAGTCCGGGCTGATAGGCTGCTGCACCGATCAGGCAGCACGACGGGAGGGGGGTTGTGATATTTCTCTGCTAGCACATGATTTCTGACGGCTGCCCTGAATCAGACACAGCAGCCCTTGTAGCAGGAAGTGTGTTAATGATATAGAACACCACAATCTCTTCTTCTTTCCATAATGTATGTCTAACAGTTCTCAACACAGTGTTGCAGCTGCCATGCATAGTGGCCAACTGTTGTTGGATAAAATTGCTCACTAGTGCATAGGGAGAAACGCAGAAATAGGTCACATGGCCTTTTTTTTTTTCTTGAATGAGCAAATGGAATGTAAATGATAAGGGTATGGGGAGAGGACTAGGGGCAGCAGGACTATTATGCTGAATATGCATGTGCATAGGGCCCCAGGGGGGTGTTAGCTGAAGGGGGAAGGAGAAGAAGAAGAGGAAGGAGGAGCAGTGTGTACCAGCGTGTTCCATCTCCCCATCCTTTCAATGCCGGCAGTTCCACCAATAGCACCCCCCTTGACAGGGGGACCTAAGCATGAACTTGCATTGGGCCCCTGAAAGACAAGAAATGACACTGAGGGGTAGGGCTGCTGTCAGGTCCTGGTCCACTGCCAGGTCGGTGGCAATCCCACCACTATTGTTACAATGTCGGCATGGCTGCCTCCTAACAGCAACCTACGGAGCAGGTAAGCATCCTGCGGTGGCCCTGAAAAATGAACTAGTATAGGGCCCCGAAAATTTCTGATGGCACCCTGACTAGGGGTACCAACTACTTTGGGAGATACCAGTACCAAGTGGGTTCCTTGGGAGAGTGGTGCAATGCATCACTGTTAAGGCCCCCATACACGTGTCGGATTCGCACCGGATTCCGGCACGATCGGTCCGATCGATCAGGTCTGATCGTTCAGGGGCTCAGAATCGGATCCGACGGAGAACCAACATGTTGTGAGGTGGAATCGGAGGTGGAATCGCACACGGAATCGTGCCGGAATCCGCTCGGACAAGGTGGTATGCTGCGATGGATACTCTTAATTGGCCAATTGATCACACCTGCGATTCCCGGCAGAATCGCCGGAATCGATCGGATGATGAATCGATTGGACATGGAATCCGACACGTGTATGGCTAGCTTTACATGTTTTTTATATGTTTTAACTTCCAAAAGAGTTTACTTAAAACTATTTGGTTATGTTACGTTGACAGTTCCAAGGTGGCTACAATGGGGGAGTCAACACCCATCCCTATGAGGGAGTGAATGGGATGGCCGTCCAGCTGAATGTAATTGTAAATATTGGATCAATGTGTTGATTGATCATTGATTGGAATGCTTGGTCCAAATTAAACAGTGGGAAGTGTTTCCTTACAAACACCAGCCAATGATGAAGCTTTTTACTATAACAACACAGGCTCTGATTGGCTGCAGAGGATTCCCCATAATTTACCAGTGAATGCACCTATAGAAACATATATATATATATATATATATATATATATATATATATATATATATATATAATAGCCAATATTGATCATTTAAAATAAATAAGCACACTATAAAGGACACCATTACGTTGCAACTTGCACGCAGTTGTTTTTTTTTGCCCCTAATTGCTTCACTTTGAATAATTACCCAATAAAAAATTAAAACAATAATTTTGGTGTCTAAATAATCCTCTGCGGTTTGCCATTACCAAAACCACCAATTAAAAATCAGCCCAAGTACGGGATTATAGGGCTGCACATTCCTGTTCCTCACCTTGTATTGCACATTAAAAAGATAAACATCCTGAGTTCAGATAGATGTTAAATCCGACAACAATTCCGTTTTCGCTTCCAAAAATCTGTCACAGCTTCTCTGAGTCGTCATCAGTCATCCCTGACTGGCGATCCTGCGGTTTGTCTCTGCGCACACTTCCTAGCTGGATTCGGTTCAATCTGCTGCCTCGTCTTGTGGTAATTGATGGCAGCGCCTTGATTCCAGTTGCACAAGTTTTGCATGATAGTTGGCTGGGGCGCTGTAAGGGAACGGAAACAGTATGGGTAGTATGATTTAGAGATGGGGTAATAAAAAATGCAATATTTAGTAGTCACGGGTGTGTCTTACCTCTCCTCGAAGGAGCTTTAGTGGCGCCAAGTAAGACACACACGTGACTACTATATGTCGCATTTTTTATTACCCCAATCTCTAAATGATACTACCCATACAGTTTCCGTTCCCTTACAGCGCCCCAGCCAACTATCATGCAAAACAGTCCCGATGAAGCGAAACATGTCGACACTCCTTGCATGAACATCTTTATATAAAAAAAATTTGCCATTTCATCGTGGAATTACCTTACCTGTATGAACATCGGTTTTTGAACCTACGCATAAAATTGGGACTTCACCTTTGACTCTGTACTCATTGATGTGTGCTATAATCACTTGTTGTATACTGTGTTACTCTAGTCTGCCTGAAAGTCCATCTTAACGCACACGAACATTGGTTCCAGTACTTAAGTTTCTTGGGTGCAACTATTCCTTTTGTGTATTTTGTATGTTGATCAAATATCTGTTACTACAGTGGCAAACATACAATCAATCACCTGACCTCAATTTCCCTGACCTCAAAAATGTATCTTTTTAAGTTGATTGAACAGAAAATCTAGACGTGTATGGGGGGCTTTAGTCTACCTGTGTTCAATCGCAGAGGACCCGGCACTACATAGTTGTTGGTAGATCTAAAGGATATCTGACAGAGAAATCTAAAGGTGTATGGCCAGCTTTTTACATATTCAGATACTTTTTTAGGATTGTAACTTGAATATATTCAAGCCGGTTCCCATGCTCACTGTGTATGATTGGTGTCACAGTCTGCATACATTACCTTAAGTGACCCCAGGCATGTTAAAGGGAACCCCAAATCCTCAATTAGTCCCACCCACAGCCCCCCCCCCCCCCACACATCAGGTCAGGATGTGGGTAAGGGGCCCCCTAATTTCAAGCTAGGCACACACGGCTTGATTTAAACACAATCGATTTTGAAATCGATTTTAGATCTTGATCTTTTCAGCAGATTCCGATCGTAATTGAAGCCAAAGTAGTACCACATGGAAGGTTCGATCGTAATACGATCGTAATTCGACTTCACATATAGATTTTTGCACAATTTACGATAGATAGGCATTATATATTTGTTCGACTGAATGAAATTTTTTTTGATTTTTGAACAAGAAATAGATTTATTCAAATGTATTAGATCGAACATAAATTGTAGAATAAGCAATGGTACGTTCGATTTACATTCGTTTTTTGCAGGAAAGATAAAAATTTACCAACATGTCCGATCAGCTCTCAAAAGATATTTTGTTCAATATTGTTCACTTCTGTTCGATCTTGGTCGAATTAATCCTTTGTTCGGTTTTAGACTTTCATTCCAACGATTAAAAATCTATATTTTTGCAAAAAAACGAAAAAATCGAAGAGTAAAGCTGGCCATACACCTTTAGATCTCTCTGTCAAATATCCTTTAGATCTACCAACAACTATGTAGTGCCGGGTCCTCTGCGATTGAACACAGGTAGACTTGATGGTTTAGAAAGTCCCTCATCTTACATGGTTTTGGTAAAACAAAAGGAGATCTAAAGGAAATCTGACAGAGAAATCTAAAGGTGTATGGGGACCCTATAGCTGGTCATACATGGGTCGATTTAATGTTTGATTCCTTGCCTGATCAAGGTGATCATTCGGCAACTGATCATTCAGGAATCAAATGCTGCCCACCTGGAGTGGTCAATTCCTCTCCAAGAAAATGTTGGTCGAACAGGGATCCATCGTGTTGGTAAATCCCCATTACCAAGGGTCCCCATTCAAAATATCAATTGCCAAAGGCGGTGGAATGATCGACAAACAATCATTCGATGATTAGTTGCGTCACCGAGTTGCAATCCATCCATGATGTCAGGAATGGTCTGGACAGTGGGTCATGGCCCTTCGTGTTCCCCCTTCCCAGGACTACCAGACCCCATGCCCAGGGCTTCCTTTCAGAAATCATTTTGCCCCCCTCCCATGACAGTTGTTGAGGGGCGGGGGTTGGCTGTGGTAGCAAAAAAATCTCACACCCCCTTTCCATCCGAAGTTGTTGAGCGGTGGGAGGGGGTGCTAGCCAACAGCACCCCCCTTCGTGCTTCTGCTTCCAAAGTGAGCAGACTGGCATGGTGAGCAGAGGCTGCCGTCAGTCCAGGGAACGTGGCAGCTATGCCGATCAGGCAGCCCGGCATGCTATGGCCCCTTGATGCTGACCGCGGGGCCCCCATTTTTCTCAGCTATGAATGCATTTATGGATAAATAATAATAATTGATGTTATATTGTTATATATTGTAGAATATTATTATACGTCAACTCCTGGCTCCATAGCTTGTCCTGCCTCTCAACTGTTTAGGAAACAATATATATGTTTAATGTTTTAATACATTTATTTTAGGATAAAAAATGATGAAAATGAAAGCCGGGCATACATCTTAAATCAATCTTATGCTTCACTTACATTTCTAAAACCCGCTTGCCAGTGTATGATTGACCTCACTGGGCAAAGTGGTAGAGCCTGAATTGGCTAACATTGCTGTTTTTATTATTATCAACTATTTACATAGTTCACAGTGCTATAGCACTCAAGCAGGAAACACACGTGTAGATATGGGCTGGATCGATGGCCAAGCATCGAGCATCGTGCGCGCGAGCCATATCCATATCCATGGTCCATATCATATACAGCCATCCCTTTTTTCGAGCAGGACCAATCAATCCCACTCAGGGGAAAACAGGGATATCGGACATGACGGCAGACCACAGTCGATGTCCATTGCTTTTCATATGGACCACGAGGTCTCTATGCAAAGCATCGTTGGAGCTGGAGACACAGCAGTCCTCCTATATCGGGCAGCAGCGTGATGAAGTCATCGTGCTGCTGCAGAGAACCTCAAATGGCTCCTATATCGAGCCATGTGTTCCCTGCTTTAATGTCTCTCATTGGAGCTCACAATCTAAGGTCTCTACTATATGTTACGCCCCTGAGAAAGGGGTATCTGAAAAGGGGATTTCAAAGGTGAGAGACTCAGGCATGATGCTTTCTTCATCAGAAGAACACTGAGAATTTATTAACACATAATACATAACAAACATATAAACTTTCTTTACACATACATAAAATCAATTACTATACATACAAACTGACAGTGCAACAGCAGTTGGGACAATGCTGGCACACCTATGCTGTTAATCAGTGTCACTAGAAAAATTTTCTTAAAATGGCCGCCCAGCCATTAGGTGTGACACACATGTGAGGGGGTCTCATATTACAAACAGGGGAATACTATAACTATAAACACTCCAATATGCATCTAGCATTACATTACACACACATAATACACTTTGTCTGATAACAGAACAGTTACAGAACAAGGGAAATGTTACAAACCTGAAAAGGGGATTACAGAGGTGAGAGACTCAGGCATGATGCTTTCTTCATCAGCAGATCACTGCGAATGAGGCACCATGAGGTAACTCCCCCTTCAGACTAAGGCAGACACAACTAATCAACAATGAGCATCAGACTGAAGAAGTGGATTGCTGATTACTCATGTGTAAACAATGCTAGTTTACTGTTTTTGCAAGCTTATATAAATCAATATATTACACACTCACCTGCAAAAATAAGATGTTGTCCCGACATCCAAACATGTATGACTTTAAGGCTTCTGAACCTGTAACATTCCAGTTTTTATTATGACCATAATAAGAACTTTCCTTTACTAAATCTAGTGATCTTTCTCTTTTTTTTGTAAAACTATCTCACTTAAAACTACACAGCAATTCTGTCTCATATGTAATGTGTCTAAATAAATGGGAGTTGGTAGACTTGCATCCAGGGGCGGTCCTAGGGAGATCTGCGCCCTGGACACCCCCTCTGACGCCCCCCCCCCTTGAGTCCAATACAGTTTCACCTGCACATCAACCCCCACCCCATTGCACTGGAGTGAGGTGAGACTCAGGATCTCTGAGTCTCATTTCCCCTCACTCGTGGGGTCCTTCCCCCCCCCCAGCAAGCATCTCCACTCCCGAGGAGAGAGAGCTGGGGGAGGTGACTACTCCTCTCTCCCCAGGCGAGTGTGCGGGTAGGGGGGCACGCTGTGGGGGAGAAAACATTTCTGATGCCCACATGCCGCCCCCAACATGATGCTGCCCTGGGCAACTGCCCAGGTTGCCCATGCCTAAAACCGCCACTGCTTACATAGCCTAATTTGTGGGGAAATACAATTAACCAACATCTTTGTGAGAGGAAACCCATAGGGACAAGGGGAGAAGATACAAATTCCATGCAGATAGTGCCCAGGCAGTTATAAGATAAATTCATGGTGTGGCCCCCATCCTCCCCTGACCTCAATCCTATTAAGAACCTTTGGAGCATCCTCAAGCAAAAGATCTATGAGAGTGGGAGACAGCCCAAACATCCAAACACCAGCTCTTAGAGTCTATTCTGACATCCTACGTTATTATTTAACTTGTCCTGTTTTTAATTGAAATAGTCAGTAATTAGCATTTCAAATGCTCTCCACCATCAGACTTGTTTTGCTGACGGGTGGACTTCTCACCCCAAAACTTTCATGAGCTTCTTGAGCTGGTATAATGAAAGAGGATAACTCTACTTCTCTTCTACGCAGGAATACATAGTGTTTTACTAGATCTGTAGGCCAGAAGTAGGGCACATTCCATAGGATATAAAAAGTTGAGGCTCTAACCCAGTTGAAGACATTTTCTGAAAAGCGAGTGAAGTCCCAATGCACTGAATGAAAGGGGAATTCCTCCATTCTGAACCACTAGCCTGGTAGGGAAGCGACACTCACCTTGTAATGATGATCTCTGCGGTCCCTAGGCCTGGTGGAGAGGCCCAATCCCACAGGGACGACCTGGCAAAGTTCAGAGGAATTTGGCACAAGAGCTTCAAGATGGCAGTTACTGGTAGAAGACCAGGAGCCCCTCCCATTGATTATTTTTATACCCTGTATGACACATTAGTGCCTTTCTTGTTACTGAACAGATACCCCACTATATAGGTGATTTCCAGAACTTACTAGAAAAACATTGACTGTTGGATTGCCAATCTAACATGAAAATATTTGTACATTCTGTTACACTACACACCCTAATGCCCATAGATTGATGCTGGACTTTACCATGGTGGGTGTGATGTCTTCAACTCCTACAGGCAGGGCCATTTCTAGCTTGGAGGGGGCACCATGCAGATCTTGCCTAGGGCCCCCTGTTGAGCAAGGGGGTTGTTGCTATCAGCAAAGCTGTTTACCACGGGGAGGACTTTGGTGTGCTGTTTGAGATCAACCCCCTGCACCAACCCCCCCTGGCAGGTCTCTCACTCAGATCGGGACAGAGATGGAGCCTCTGCTAATTGGGTCGAAATTGTTGACCCGAGGGTGGGGGCAGGGTGCTAGTGCCTGTTGACTGGGGGCAAGTCACGCAGCTCTGATCGGGACAAGAGGGTGCTGATTATGCGTGGGCAGGATGCCGGGGACCAGCTGGGGCATCTGGAGTTGTTGGAGCCCTATGCGCACGCATTTTCTGCATAGCGGGAGAAACACCTATTTTGTTTTGCCTTGGCTGCTACATATAAGGGTGTGTAGATAGGTGAAGGGAGGTGCAGGGGGAGCTGGGCAGTGAAGATAGTAGACACTCCGATCAAACTAGAAGGCCATGATGAAGCGAGGTGGCTATGTTAAAATTTTAAAAATATTTAATGTACCCCACAAGTAAGCATTTCATTCATTTAATAGTTTTATATCTAAGCCGGTCCCTTTAAGTAGCCTGGACCTTTATTTAAATTGCATTAGACAGGAGATTTGAGAGAGGCCAGTACTGTTCACCGGTTATCTGGCGTTTCTAAAATTTGAACAAGCTTTTTATATGACAGAGCTGTCCTCGGCTGACTTTGGTTCGGAGGCGAGAGTGACAAATGCAGGGCGGGGCCTGTGTGTTTATTCACGGTGCATTGTGGGTATCCTGTCAGATGATTACGCTTTCATTAATAACGCGGAGTCCTCGCTGATTTGCATGCTGTCAATGCCAACATTCCTCCTATCAGACTTTGATAAATCGTGCCTTAAGTTGTTTGGAAAGCTGAAAGCTATTCTAATGCTCCCTGTAAGCTTAAAATAGAATTCGGGGAAGAGAAACATGAACCTGCCTTTCCAAAAATGTAACACAGAGCGTAGAGAGCGCTAAAAGATGTAAGAAGGAAACAGCGTGACGGCCGCATCCTACAAGATCCCGGCAGATGGCAATCTGAAGGGTAGAAGTGTGCGCTCAGTCTCAAAGCCGTTGAAGTTTAATTTAAAGCGCACCTACCACCAGAAATCTATGTTTTTATGAATGGCACTAGAAGTGCCAATAATAGGGAGGAATGTAGTAAAAAAAACTCAAAAACATTCCTGTAATGACCATTTTAACAAGATTACCACACAGCTCTTCTCACTTCCTGGTTCGCTGAGGGCTACACATGGAACTGGGGGTGCAATATCGCCGGTGGCCACTGGGGGGCGTTCAGTGATCTTCTATGGGAATTTTCAAAGCAGATCACTGCTTCCTGTGACGTCCTGCCTATTTCTGCCTACAATGAACCAGGAAGTGAGAAGAGCTGCCGAATTATCTTCTTAAATTGCTCATTACAGGTAAGTTTTTGAGTTTTTTCACTGCATTCCTCCCTATTATTGGCACTTCTAGTGCCATTCATGAAAACATAGATTCCTGGTGGTAGGTCCACTTTAACTAAATGTCAAATTTAATGGACCCTCCTCCTCGACTTCCTCATTTATTATGTTTTTGCTTTTTTTTTCAGGCCTTGTCTCAACTACTTTCTCTACTTGCGTTAACCACCCTAGCGCACTGCTGAGGTCCACATTTCTGTACCAAAAGTGCACCATAGACTTCAATGGAATATTTTTTATGTTGTAGGCCTGTAACTTCCTAAAATATGTCCATACAAGGGTCTAGTAGACATCCTGAATATAATAATGTTTGAAACACACAATTATGTAAAAAAATTACATTTAAAAAATGATATATATAATAAAAGGTATCATCTGAATGATAAAATCTCTAAAATACTTATTTTGTATGATAGAGTTCCAAACTGTATGTATTCATATTTATGTTTTTTTTATATTCATAATAAAATTTTTATTCAATTGGAAATGTGTTATGTGTTTTTTTTTTACTTTGAACTGTATTGGATACAGTTATCACTGTATCCAATTGGCACTCTCTGTCCCCTGGTGTGATGAACACACCAGGGGACAAAGGGATAACTGCAATACTGACAAGTCAGCGCTGGACGAGATGGAGCCGTCAGGAACGGCAGAGGTGTTAAAAGCGGGAATTGTGGTTCGTGGCAGACTTGGCCCATTGTTGAAAATTCAGACAACCAACGATCCCCTACCTACTGACCCTTGCAGACCCTTGGCCTCTAAAGTCCCCAGGTCCCTGCTGTTCAGGGAGAATCCTGTGAGGCGGCTGTGTGTGAGGAACTGAGGATTGGGATCTAGGTCCTAGGTTCATCAGTCCCCACAGCCCCCTCCCCCCTCGTTATACATTGTTGACAATGTTAACAATGTGCCCACAGAGCCAGACCCAGAAGGTGTAGGCGGCAGTGGGGCTTGACCAGGTTGTGATGGCCACCGAGGATAGGCAGGGCTAGGTAAGGAAGTCGGGGAGGAGTTTTAGGAGACAGGGTTTAGCTTTTATGAAGGGGAGGAACAGGAATTGAGGGTCTCTTTGGAACTTCAAGAACCCACCCTCCCTCCCTCCCTTTGTTTTTGGGTTTTTATATGTGATTTGTTGCTTTTTGTTCTTTCTTTTGTGTTGCATTTATTTGTCGCAGCAGGCGGGTCCTCAAGGTTTTAATGTATAAGTAGTTCTGGTGACGTGCTTATTTAGGGATGGCATCAAAGGTGGAGAATATCATTATTTTATAGAGGGCTCAGACCCTAGGTTTTGGTATTATTTTCCTGTCTTAAGCCCCCCATACACGTTTAGATTGTGACCCGATGTTTTAGCCGATCGACTGTGCGCAATGATGTCATCACGTGCAATCAATCAGCCAAAACATCAGGTCACAATCGGCCCGGGCACCCTTTGTGTGCCAGTGCTGTCTGGCTGGTCCCTTTAGCTGCTCGGGCCGTCAGCTAGGGAGACCCGGCAGACAGCATCTAGGGACACCGGCTGTGAGAACAGTCAGCTTAACATGAAGGAAGAGGGAGGGCTGCTAGCACCCCCCCCTGGAAGTGTGTGTTATGTAGGCAGCTCAGCTCTTCCTGGTCATGTCATTAGCTGCAACGTGTCAGGTTAATGACACCAGAATTCCCTAATTTGCCCATAGGAGCAAATTTAATGACACCTACAGGCCCTCAAATATAGCCTGTTCCCTCCTTTAGGCGTCGTGGATGCATCCATGGTCCCAATGGAGATAAGGCCTTAAGGTGGGTTTACACGTCAAGATTTTTTCGGCCGACAGATGGACGATGAACGA
>CM070033.1:186062207-186095315 GCA_036250615.1 Ptychadena robeensis | reverse complement strand
TCTAACAAAAAATCGAATCGGAGGTTGGACGAAACAAAAATCTTGACGTAAACCCACCTTTAGTGGTGTCATTACTGGGTCTCTATGCTCCTCTTCTTCTAAAAAAAATCACAGCCCCCTCCTTCCAGCCCTGAAGCAAATGGTTAAGGCCCGCATACACATCTCGATTTTCCCGTTCGACCAAAAATCGATCCACATGGTTGATCAAAAAAATTGATCGAAAAGTGATCGGACATGTCGGAAATTTTTTGATCGAACGAATGTACATTGAATGTTATATTGTTGTGCCCGACCGATTTTGGTTCAATTTAAATAATAAGCATACTATACATCCATTGGCAGACATTTTGGTGTGTTTACGATCGACTTCCTTCAATTATTCTTTTGATCGATAGAATCAACATCTATGAAACATTGGTTTCTTCATGTGGGAGGTAGCTCGATCGTACTTTGTTCGATCGAACCAAAGGCGATCATAAATTATGAATCTGACATCGGTTGTAGGGAAATTGAAACGTGTATGGGGGCATTAAGTATACTTATACATCCTTTGGCAGACGTTTGGGTGTGTTTACGATCAACTTCCTTCGATCGTACTTTGATCGATTGAACCAACGTCGATCAAAATGTAAAATCGAATCTGATATCGATTGTTGGGAAATCTAAAAAATCTTAAATTGGCTCCTGGGAAAAGTTACAGTATGCAAATACAGTTGATGGGCAGGTGACAGAAATCCATATCTGCATGTAGACCACTAGTGATGAGCGGCATAGGCAATATTTGAATTCGCAATATTTAATTTGACTAATATTTGATACGATATTCGTGAATATTCAGAATGAATGGTCACATGTGGTATTTATTTTTGCGTCGTGAATATATAATCGCAATGAATGGACATTACCTTCCCAATGCATATCGCAAATATTCAAAATCAATATTTCTGTTCAGTTGACTATCGATTTTTAAGTCGAACAAAAATCGATTCCCTCCCACCTGATACGATCAATGAAAAGTGATTGATATTGATAAAAAGAATGATCGGACATGCTTGTAAATTTAAGTCGATCATACAAATATCAGACGGGTATTAAATCGATTTGTAGGTGATTAGACTATGGAGCATGCGCTCCCACCTTAATGCCCCCCATACATACACAGATTTTAGCATCCGACAGACTAAAAACGATCAATTTTTTTCAATCGTACAATTGGAGATTGATTGATGGAAAATAGAATATACTCCACATTGAATAACCAATTTTTGATCGATTTTTTGGGGTTTTTTTTGATCGATTTTTTTTGGAATCGTAATTTGTACTGAATTTGTAGTCAACCGATAAAAATTTTCCAACATGTCCGATCATGTTTTGATCGATTTTTTTCACAATTACGATCGATTAAAATTGATCGGACCATGTGGGCATGTTCCGATTTTCAGTCGAGCGATCAAAAAATTGCTCGCTTTTCATCCGTCGCCCATTAAAATCTTTGCATGTATGGGGGGCATTACCTACTAATGCTAGCCATACACATGCCGATAAGCGGCATCTTCATTGAAGCTAATGCTGGCACACAAAGGGTGCCGGCCGACTGAAGGGGCCCCATAATGTACCAGGGTGCAAACGTGATTATGTCATCACGTTTGCACTCCGGTGATTATCGGGGAAGGTCTGTCTGCACCCGTCGGGGTGTGTATGGCAGCCTTAAGGCCCACTGAGGCGATCAGCCGCAGGACGGATGTGCTTGTCCCCACTTCAACTTAAGGGCGTGATCAGTTAGATTGCGGGCCATGGGCGGACGCGATTTCTCTGCCCTGATCTCACCCATAGACATAGATGGATGTCTCTATGGGCGCTTTTTTTTTAACTGGGGCAATTGTTTTTAAAAATCACATGTAAAATTCATCAGGTCAATTGCGCCCGACGGGTCAGAAATCGCACGTGATCGACTGTCTGTGATACTTGCGTGCAATTAAATTGCGGCTATTTGCCTAAGGGACATACACCTTTAGATATCTCTGTCAGATTTCCTTTAGATCTCCTTTTGTTTTACCAAAACCATGTAATATGAGGGACTTTCTAAACCATCAACTCTACCTGTGTTCAATCGCAGAGGACCCGGCACTACATAGGTGTTGGTAGATCTAAAAGATATCTGACAGATAGATCTAAAGGTGCATGGCCAGCTTTAGTGGGAACATGGGAGCAATTTTTGCACAGATGAACACAAACGATGTTTGGCTGTGCTAAAATCTGTGAAAAATTCGACCAGTGTATTCATAGCATAAGGGTTTTGCATCAATACCTATAAAGCCTAGTAAAGGAACTCCATGATAAAAATGTCAGTGGGATTGTAGTGATCAGGTTATCCTGTATGACAAGTAAGCCCTGCAGCAGTGTGAAGGTACATGAGTTCTCTGCACGCTGATTTAGATTAGATTAAGATGTTTGGATAAAGCATGGAAGCATGAAATACATTCACGATAAGGATGGGCACTGCCGCGGAAACGTCCCTGGGTTGTAATTCTTGGCCTTGATGGCGCATATATTATAGAACTTCCAGATTACTTCAGTCATGTTTGATAGTTACACTTAAATCCTTTGTGTTCTGCAGCAAAGTAGAGTCAGGTGGCTTAGTTCTATAGAAAGGGAGACAATACAATTACCCTGCATGTATGTACTGTCATCTTATATAGGGGAGCGGATGTGGGGACACCAGTAGGTCTCTCAACTTGGACATTACATTGGGTTTAAGGAGGATTGACCCCACTCTATCCCTGTATTTGTGCCATCATCCCAACAAAAATATAGAGAGAGGAAGACTTAACTTCAAAAGGTCCTACTAGTCCATTTATCATGTCCTTAGTAGGTAAAGGGATTTTTAAGGCATCATCATGGTAAACACAAAGGTACATATAAAGGGTAACAATAAAAGTCCATGTATATTCGAGTCCTTTTTCGTATACAAACGTTCACACACGTGAATCTTATATGTAATGGTTGCTGTCTCAACGCGTTTCACGATTAATTCGCTTCATCAGGAGATTATAGCAAGATATTTATAGTACTCGTATGTGTGTAGTTCACAGGTAGATCACGAAAAGGTATAGGAGAAGTTCTATGGAGGAAGGGTACCCGACCGGGCACTTGTTCGCTGGGTGTATTACCCAGTAACTTCAGTTCAAAACGCCTTCCCACATGGTTCAAGCAGACCACCTGTCCTTGTGCAGAAAGGTGCCTGGATACCCCAAGGTGGTAGTCGGTGCCTGCTAGTAGTAATGGCGTTAAGCCAGTGCGAGTCCCCCCGGTGTTTCTGCACTAACAGAACCAGCACCGGCCACCCTCGTTACAGCACCCAACCCAGCAGGAGTCTATTGGCTTTAAGCTAGCCATACACAGTTCAATCTTAGCGTTCGATCGACCTCAAACGATCAAAGTTTAGATCGATCAGATTTGAATCGTATACTGCACACATAGTCCGATCGACAAAAATTGTTCAATACCGATCAAAACATCAATCAGAAAATGATCTAACATGTTGGAAAATTTTCGCCGATTGTACAATGATCAAACTAAAATTGTAGCATTGTGTGTGTTGGGATTGTATTCGATGACACATTTATATATGACTCTTTCTTGTGTTTTGTGATCGAAACTGAAATCGGCGATTTTGGTCGTATTACTATCACATAACGGTCGGACCTTCCATGTGGTACTACTTTGGATTCGATTACAATCGGTGTCCGATTAAAAAAGATCAAAAATCGAATTGAAAATTTATCATACTAAAATCGAACCGTGTATGCCTAGCTTTAGTCTACAGAAGGCAGGAAACCCAATGGGGTTATGCTGAATACCCGGCCTGGTGATAGTGTCTCTTTCCGAAATGTGGTCTCTAAATAACAGACACATAAAACCACACAATGAAAGGACCCGAGACAACGTTGTATGACTTTGGTTTATTGATATACGTAAAGACTAATGTCTGGATGAATTGGTTGCACATTAATAGCTGCATAGTCAGCCCTTGCTGGTATAAATACATATTCTTACTGCTTTAGGTCATGTCTACCTTGTTCAGAAGAATCTCATTGTTCATTGCTGAACCCCCAGAGCAGCTGCAGTCTCATTCTACAGACGAGATCTGTCCTTGGAAAAAATGTCTTTGGTACTTGCGTTTCCTGTCCTGCCAAAATATTGTGTTATTATAGGATGAAGAGACAAATCCCCAACTGTCTGGTAAAAGCAGAGCGGCTTTGTGAGGTCATTAACATTATTCACGACCTTAACTTCTCCCACTCCGAGGAAATGGGAGATCTTAGCGCGCAGGCCTTTCCATTAGCATGTTTTAATTTAGACGATTGCCCAACATATCTGGGAAAATAAGCGGCACGCTTGCCTGTGGACTGCAGGCGACATTCGTGAATAAACCGAGTTGCCAATATCTTAAAGTAATTGCAAGGGACTCTTCTGCTGAGCTGATGTTTCATTGCTAATAATACTAGCGTGGAAAGCGGCACGGCAATGTAAGAGCGAGAACACGCAGGGTTAATGGGATCAGTTAGGGTCAGTTTGTGCTTTCCCTTTGTTCCTTCATATGTGAGAACACATTTCAAACACTTCTACTACAAGAACCCCAAATCTGATAGGGATTCGTTATTTTTAGGGATTCGTTAGAGACTCAGAATGTAATTACTTGTGTTCCCATCTTTGGATTCTCCTCATTTCTTGCCGGGGGGGTTACAGGGGAAGAAAGTAATCTCTAGATAGACAGCATTAAAAACTTAGATCAACTTTTGTTCTACCAAAACCATGTAATATGAGGATCTTTCTAAGGGTCTCCACACACATAACGAGCGGCGGACAATCTTGCTGCCGACTGATGTGCGTGCACGCTTTTAATCACTATGTTTTCTATCAGGGAGGACCCGGCATAACATAGGAGTGATGTATACCTTCCAACCACTATGTATTCTATCAGGGAGGACCCGGCACTACAAAGCAGTGATATATACCTTCCAACCACTATGTATTCTATCAGGGAGGACCCGGCACTACAAAGCAGTGATATATACCTTCCAACCACTATGTATTCTATCAGGGAAGACCCGGCACTACATAGCAGTGATATATACCTTCCAATCACTATGTATTCTATCAGGGAGGACCCGGCACTACATAGCAGTGATATATACCTTCCAATCACTATGTATTCTATCAGACCCGGCACTACATAGTTATTGGTAGATCTAAAGGAAATTGTATGAAGTGATCTAAAGGTGTATGTTGGGGGCCTAAGTCATTATTATTCTACTAAAGAGGGTTTTTTATTTTTTATTGTTGTTGGCCAAATGGTTCTACTTTACACCTTCTTGAAAGCTCCTTAGTGCATCATGGGAACCCCTGGACCCCAGATCATAGGCGTTCAGGAAGGCCAATCTTCTGCTTTGACGTGGCATGGTCGACCAATGTCCTATTGTGTAATTATATGGGTTGGGTGCCTAAAAACACTTGTCACCATTTTAAAGGTTTACAGGAAAAAGTATGGAACAATTTGAATTGGGGATATTTGGAATTGGTTGAAAATCCAGCTACAAAAGTTGAGTTGGTCTACAACAGTGGTTCCTAAACATTCCTTGCAGGCCCACCCTTTTCTATTTAGCAACATTATGGAGCCCCCCTCCCCATTCATATACAGGTTCATAAGGAGGGCCAACGCCCCCCCTGGAATACCTTTGTGCCCGTCCCCCAGTTTGGGAACCACTGATCTATTAGATCAGTTCTCTTGTCTACTTGAAGTGTCTCATTGTGATCTTTGCTGGATTAACTTCTAAGTAGTGATGAGCTGCAATATTCAAATTCGCGATATTTCTCGAATAATTCTACTAATATTCGTGAATATTCGCAATTCAAGTGCATGGCCATGCATTGCAAAAATATCTTTGTGATTCGCAATTACCTTCAAAATGAGTGATCACACGTGGTATTCGCATTGCGAAAATAAAATTTCAATACGTGGCCATAAGCTTCCCAATGCATAATATCGCGAATATTCAAATACTGTAGAGTGTCCCTTGAGTGACAGTATGTCAGTCTACTGAGACTCCTTGACATAGTGTTGGCCATAAACGGTGTCTTATGGATGCCACACAATGGAGGCATTTACAGGCAAATGCCATCAAATACATGCAATATAAGCTTAGTGGAAGATACTGGTCAGATCATGCTCTGGTATCAGGGTCTCATCACCAGCCAGTAGACAAGTCATGTATTGTTGAGAGGAAGGGTGTACTATGGGTGTACTATGAAGCACAGGTAGGGCTTTGAGAAGGTAACTCTGATTTAAGTTATAGGCATACAACCAATCCAATTCTAATTTGACTGATCATGCCTCCATATTTTTCCTGCCTCTAGAAAAACTTTGTGGTAAATAAAAATAGTTTCATTTGGAATTCTGTTTTCTATATTTTGTTGCTTTTTCCAGTAATAGTTTTAATTTTAAATGCCATCGCTAACCTTCTACTTTCTCTTCTATATTATTGGGTTATGGACCATTTACTTTAGCGATGCATCATGGAATTTAAAGTGAACCTGCCTAAAGGCCCCGATACACCTTACAATCTTTTCATACAATTTCTGTACAATCAAGTTTTGTTCTACCAAAACCATGTAATATGAGGAGCTTTCTAATCCTTCCAATCACTATGTGTTCTATCAGGGAGGCTACTATACTACACAGTTGTTGGTAGATCTAATGGAGATGGTCTCTGATTAACTTGATGATACAAAATTTACTGAATTACAAGATATATGAGTGAGATCTGGCCTGAGATCTGTCAGGATAAGTAGAAGAGCGATAAAACTGAACTTTCATTGAAAAAAAAATGTCAAGCAAGTAATATGAAGGTAGCAACCTGACCAGGTCCGATGATATACTCATCATCTACATGAAGGGGCTTCTTCTCTAAATAAAGGGCTTTGTTGTGTTTAATATCTGTCCTCTGGCTTCTATTGGACCTACAATGATATATTGCTTTCTTTTCTTATTCATCTCTTAAGCTAGCCATACACGTGTCGGATTCCATGGCCAATTGATCACTCACCCAATTGATTCCAGCGATCTCAGCGGGAACATGTTGGTTCTCTGTCGGATCCAATTCTGAGCCCCCGATCAATTGGACGCGATCACTCGGACAAGGTGGTGTGCAGCGATCGGATCCTCTTGAGTGGCTGATTGATTGCAGCTCCCATTCCCGCTGAGATCGCCGGAATCAATTGGGTGAGTGATCAATTGGCCATGGAATCCGACACGTGTATGGCTAGCTTTAAAAACTAAACATATAGTAGTCAATTGACTCAATGTTACATCAGATATAATGAAAATCTAGAGAACATTGGGGCATTATTTATCGATATTTATCACCCAAACGCAACAGTGATTGGAAACCTCAAATCATTATGGAACCTCCGTATTTTGTTGTCATATCAATAAGTTATTCGGAATCTGAATTCTTTAGGAAACTGACATATTTATGTATCAAACCCAACATTGATTGGGAATCCCCATTCTTTATGGAACCGCCATATTTGTCTATAATACCCAACATTGATTGGGAATCTCCATTCTTTATGGAACTGCCATATTTGTCTATTATACCCAACATTGATTGGGAATCCCTATTCTTTATGGAACTGCCATATTTGTCTATTATACCCAACATTGATTGGGAATGCCTATTCTTTATGGAACCGCCATATTTGTCTATCAAACCCAACATTGATTGGGAATCCCCATTCTTTATGGAACCGCCATATTTGTCTATTATACCCAACATTGATTGGGAATCCCTATTCTTTATGGAACCGCCATATTTATTTATCATATCCAACGGTGATTGGGAATACCCATTCTTTATGGGACTGCCATATTTATCTATCATACCGAACAATGATTGGGAGTCCCCATTCTTTATGGAACTGCCATATTTATCTATCATATCCAATGGTGATTGGGAATCCAAATTCTTTAAGGAACTGCTATATTTATCTATCATACCGAACAATGATTGGGAATCCCCATTCTTTATGGAACCGTCATATTTATCTATTATACCCAAGAATGATCGGGAATCCCCATTCCTTATGGATCCGCTATATTTATTTATCATATCAATCAGTGATTGAGAATCCAAAATCTTTATGGAGCTGCCATATTTATCTATCATACCCAACAATAATTGGGAATGGCCATTCTTTATGGAACCGCCATATTTATCTATTATACCCAACAGTGATTGGAAATTCCAATTCTTTATGGAACCACCAGCAAATTGCAGCACTCCTCATTGTCCATTATAACTCTCATCCATCCTCTCCAGAATGGAGGCTCAAACTCCTGGACTTTTAGGGCACATTTTAGAATTGATGGTTGATATTGTATATAGAAGATTTTTATTAAAGACAAGGGACATACATAATTGTTCAAAATTCATGTACATGGTTATTAATGTCATATGATACAAAATACACTTGACAATTCACATTCACAAAATTGCTGTTACAAACATATAATCACTTACAGTTTCGCCGTATCGCGAGATAATGCCCAGCAATAGTATAAAGCAATTGCTTATGTAAAGGATTATGTGTTTGTAAAAGCAATTTTTATGTGAATTGTCAAGTGTATTTTGTATTATGTGACATCTATAATCATGTAGTGATGACATCAATTTTGAACAATTATGTATGTACCTTGTTTTTAATAAAAATCTTCTATATACGCCCTTCGGTCAGGTGAAAAATCGGGTGCTTATCGGCATGTGTATGTCTTAAATCTATAAATATGGGGGTCTTTGTTAACTATCCAATCGATGTGTCCAATTAGGGAGGCCCTTGCACTACATAGCTGTTGATGTAAAGTTAATTGGTTTTAAAGTAAACCTATTGGTAACAAGTGAACTACAGACAACTAATTACTTTATTAGGAAGCAGGGCACATTGGCTAAATGTAAAGCTAGGAGGTAAAGCCTTGAGGCCTCCTGGAACGCCTAAGCAAAATCACATAATCTTAAAAAAATATTTGTATAGGCACGCCTGACTTCCAATTGCCCAAGGAGACCTACATTATAGCTGTGGTTATTCTAAAATTTTAGGGGGTAGATAGGCTGTTGGGTGACTGGGATAAAAATACAACATATACCCCCCCTCCCCCCCTGCTTATGCCTAAAATTGTGGAAGAGTAAGTAGACAAAAATATGAAATTGTGTTCAACCGTTCCGCAAGTTGAAGTTAACACTAGTTTCCCTTTAAGAGGGTTTTGGTTTTGTCTGTGTGTAGCCTAATTTTAGGTTTTCGTCTGGATTTACTCATTGAAAATGAAGTTCTCTCTGGGGTACCGGGGGATTATATAATATAGGTTGTTTGAGGAGAGGGAGGAAACTTTTCCTCTATGTAATGAAGTATGAAGGTGTACATCTTATGATTTGGCCTTTCTATTCATCCAGAAGTGGAGTAGGGGAAAATATGATCTGGCACACGGCTCCTTAAATGGCACGGCCTACAACAGAGATTAATCTGTAACAATGCCGCTCTCAGGCTAGTTGTGTATTCCTGACCTTTCAGGTTCTATTACACTTGGCTTGGCAAGAAAACATGCACGCCTGTCCTTTGACGACCTTGGGCTACGCTTGGTAAGGATTGGTCACTGGTCTCACTCATGCTTCCGAGTAAATAATTCCAGTCGGATTGGTTTTTTTTCTCCTTTCCAATCAACGAATTGCAAAAAAAAAGAAAAAAAACAAAACCCTAAAGACCGCTGTCACCTTCCATTGGTTATAATAACAGAAGTCCCAATATAGTGGGGAAGTGCATTTTCACGGTGGGTTTCAGGAGAAGACATGGACGAAGGACTTTGGTTTTTGTAAATAAATGAGTTAATTTCCTCTGAGGAATAGCCATAGTTTTCTGTCCCGTGTTCAGGCTCTGTGCACGATGAAGCCTGACAAGTCCCGTGTTTGGATAACACATGGTGGTAATTAAGAGGTACGTAGGGGACTTGGCCGCGGGATTTGAAGTGCTCGTGTTCGGAGTTGTGGTGGGGATACTTTTGCGTCGTTCTGTCATTTTCCAGTTCGTGATAGCCGGTCTGATGCAGACCGACAGGCCCATATCTAGGCTCCTTCATACAAATCCTTCTTGATTGCTCGTAGACCACAGGCCTGGGGAGCAGGTGGCTCAATTGTCCTACAGTCTTGGCGTGAAGGCATTCGGATTTGGGCAGCAGGGAATTGTTTAACGTGTTTGAAAAGTGCTTTTCACTGACATACATTTTCTCCTGCTGGTACCTACTGAAGTCCAACTTGTTCTCCTCCTTCACTGTGTGATATGTGGCGGCGCCTCTGTTCTCCAGCTTGCTGGTCTTCATAGTTGCCGAGCAGTAGAGCTCATCTTTATAACGGAGGTTGGGTCTGGAGGATGAAGAACAACTTGTGAATCCGTCGGATGAGCTTTCCCCGGAGCTGTACCGCTTGGCCGTTGCTAGAGTATAAACAGAAACATTTTGGTAAATAAGTCACATTAACATGCTAAATGCTAATTATTTTTAATTAAATGTAAACCTGAGCAACTAACTTCTCTTATATTTGTCCTTTTTGGTCTTTGTTAACTATGTTAACCTCCTGGGCATTACAGGCTTTTCGCGTCATTTTTTATGGCAATCCCCCTGGCCCTGGGGAGAACAGTGACACTTTTCCCTGCATTGTTTCCACTTGTGCGGAAGCCTGCGGTTGACTACAGGGCGGACGAAACTGCGCCCATGTAGTTGAATGGGCTAGTTCATGGCCACGGTCAGGGTGCGGTCAGGGGGCGGCTGCCGCCTAAAAACTCGGTCGACCGTGCACTGACCGTGGCCATAGTGGTGAATGGCCCCAGCTAACAACCGCATACGATGCGGTTCTTAGCGGGGGCAAATCTAAGCGACTGCAATCGTGCGGTCGGCAGCCGCACAAGTGGAAACAAGCCCTTACACGCCGAAGACATGGGGCCGGAAATGCTCTGTGAGTCTGCAGCTCTGCAGAATTGCTGCAGGCTCACAAAGAGCCGGCGGTTGTGCCCAATTCTGGCACGTGCACAGTTTGATTCATAATCAAACTGCACCCATACTGGCTTCGGGGACAACACCCAGGAGGTTCATTTTGTTATATCTATCCAGTAAAAACACAGTACACTACATGCCCTGGATGATTTCTCCCTTCGAATCGCAATTTTTTATTGTGAATATCGGCACTTTGAGAATTCATGAAGATCTGGAATATAGTGCTATATCGTCATAATCACGAATATTGAAGATTATCCAGTACCCGGAAATATCCCAATATGCACATGTGCAAGTGCTGATTTGCACAATGAAGGTAATAAATGATTCGTTTTCATGTGATAGTGTTGATTGCGAAAATATGCAAATATCAGCACTTTTAACATATTTTTCGCAATGAAAGTAATAATGACTCAAGATCACGAAGTTTCATATTTATTGTGAATATTAGTCGGAAATTGCGCAATATTTTGCGAATACAAATATATCCTGTGCTATTCATCACTAAAAATCACCAGCCGGAACCCTTACCACAGCCAGTAAAATACTCCAAGCTATTCCCTCCTCAAAGTCTACACAATAACACCCCCCAGTCTGGACAGTAAGAGCACCTGTCCAATATTTGGGGGGTTAGCGCAATACTATCCCCAGGTGTTCAGCAGCTTTACTGAACTGGTTCATACACTCTATACACTAGTCTCTTTACCTCCTAGTTGCCATTCTCTCCATCACATGACCAGGACAAGAAAGAAGTACCCAGGGTGAGACTCCTAAATATATAATGGTGAAAATAAATTTCAATGGGGACAAGTGTCCGCCTTGCTTATTCAATGGTAAGGGGTTATAACCCAGTCCATCCATCCTACTCAGACTTAATACATCCCCCTCCTGAGGAGGCCAAAGGTGGCCGAAACGTGTCGAGGGGCGGATGACGCATTTGGACATATCGATAAGCTAAGCTAAGCTAAGCTAAGAGTTTATCAATCTAATACATTGATTTTTAACTTTTTTTGCTCCTTGTTATTTACTCATGATATTGATGGACATGATCTGATTGAGGAGGAGGCTGGTTTATGTTCAAATGGCTCCCAGCCGTAGACCAATTCTCACCTGTTGGCGTTTTTTTATTATATTTATAATGAATAAAATGTCTAACTTTACCGTTGGCCGTTACCCTATCACCTCGAGCTCCATTTTTCCCTCATCTTCCAATGTAATGGTGACAATGAACGTCAGTGGGTGCCCACCCTGCTTTTTTCCTGGGTATGCCAATGGCTGTCACCCAAGGTGAAGTAAGAAGTGTCCAGGCTAAGACTCCCACATATGTAATGGTGACAATAAACTTCAGTGGGGGCAAGTGCCCACCTTGCGCTTTCCTGGGTATGCCAATGGCTTTCACCCAAGGGTAAGAGAGAAGTGCCCAGGTTGAGACTGCTAAATATGTAATGGTGTCAATAAACTTCAATGGCGACAAGTGCCCACCTTGCTCTTACCCTTGGGTATGCCAATGGCTGTCACCCAAGGGTAAGAGAGAAGTGCCAAGGATGAGGCTCCTAAATATGTAATGGTGACAACAAACTTCAATGGGGACAAGTGCCAATCTTGCTCTTTCCTGGGTATGCCAATGGTTGTCACCCAAGTGTAAGAGAGAAGTGCCCAAGATGAGCCTTGCTCTTTCCTGGGTAGCTGTCACCCAAGTGTAGGGCCACAAGGTGGAAATAAGGGTTAAAAAAAGCCTGATAACCTGAATACTAATACAGACCCCACATGAGGAACAATATATTACATTTTGTGCATGGGTATACCTTCAAATTTTAAATAAGGAAAAGTCTGATACTCTGAATCTTTGCTAAGCAGAGACCTGGGCACCTCCAGTCAAATCCGGGTCTAATCGGCCCATTACATCCAGCACTTGTGTGTTTTAGTTTTACCATGTACAATTTAAAGGCTGTTATGATACAGCAATCTGCGATAACCCCATCTCTATACAGGTCCGCTCTGCATTACATTACTCATTCTCTGAATTACACTCCTCATCAATAATTACATCATGGAGTGTTTGGTCAAGTCACCACGCCGTGAGAGTTTGATGGATGCTCAGAGGTTTTCCATTTGTAAAATTAGCTGGAGGATGCTTTATCTGCTGCGTTTGTTTGGAGGAAGCTGAGAGGTAACACTGATCAAATATTAACCCACAAGTCACAAAACCACTGCTTTGCCGGGTAATGAATCGTGTCCAGGAATCTGACAGTTTCCATTGCTTAAATATGACAGTGAGTAATAGGTGCAACAACAATTCAGCAAATTTGCTGATGTGGAACAATTACAGGAAAGATTTACTTGTAGATATAGTTTGACGTGAAAAGAAGATAGACAACTTTGAGGACGAAGAGGCGGGCAGATCTGCAGGGTTTCCTTCTTCTGTGACTTACAACCCGTACCCCTGATAACCCCAATATACAGCTTATGCTAATATCATATGCCAACCATGCTTGCTGCCAACTAAAAATCAAAATCTTATGTTGGCTTATGCAACACGGAAGCAAGAAAGAGTTCCTGACACCATACCAAGTATGTCAACAATCCTTCCATAACATTATGTGTGCATATTTGTATTATATGCATGTTACTTGTAAAATCATCCCTTTACAGCCCTTCCTTATCACTCCTCCACCAGCAGCTACATGGTTAGGTCATGTAGAGGGGTTAAGGCAGTGGTTCCCAAACTGGGGGGTGCGAAGGTATTCCAGGGGGGCGCTGGCCTTCATTAGAATATAGAAAAGGTTTGGGAACCACTGGGTTAAGGATAGATGACTTGGGACACCAGCTATGGAAGATGGGTGCTGACAGATAGCAAGCTCAATATCAAGGAACAAGTTCCACCCCTACTGTCTATGGCCTCCATGGGGTACACCCTAACAAGGGCCAATTTTGAGCTCACTGCCTTATAGAACTACTGCTCTTCACCTTGACAGCTACATAGAAGTTTATATACCAGTCCTCCAATAAAGTAAAAGGTAGTGGGGCTTACCTATGGTTTCCAGCATCCAGCTTCACAGGTCTCCCTGGAGGGATCGCTGGATGCTAGAAACCATTGGTAAGCCAAGCTGTCTTTTACATAATGGTAGGACTGGTTGTTTTCAAATCACACTTAAGCTGGGCACAGACGGGTCACTTTCCCATTGACTGCCAAGTCGACCGACTGGGCATGATGACGTCATCACGCATGCCCGCTAGTGCCGAGAATCAGCCGGGCACCCTTTGTGAACTAACGGGATCGGCTGTGAATTAACCAGCATGAACCTGCAGAGATGCAGCGGAGCGGTAGGCGGGAGCGGGGCGTGACCGGGTCGTGATGGAAGCCGTGAGTGACAGGATGCAGGATCGGAAGGGACGTAGCTTAAACAATATAAGGGAGCGCAGACAAGAAGTAGGCCTCTTTGGACCTTTAAGCACCCACCCACCCTCCCTGATTTTGTTTTGGTTTATTATGCTAATGTTGTATTTTTCTGTGTACTTTTTGTTCTTATGTATGTTGTCGCAGCAGGTGGGTTCTCGGCAGTGCCTAAAGTGATCTTAAGCTTAAATTGTAGGGTGATGTGCTTATTTAGGGATGGCAGTCATCAAAAGGGGTAAAATATTTGGAGGGCTCAGGCCCTAAGTTGGGGTTTATTTACCTGTTTAACAGGAACTTTATTGGGAAGTTGGAAGTACCCACTGTGCTGGTTATAAGGGCAAGTGGCTGGTACGTATGGTGTTTTTTTGCAATGTTATAAAAGTTATAAATGTTATTTATGATATTTAAATTTAATATTTAATGTAAAGTTTATTTGGGTTATTTATATTGGCACTGTTGAGGGATTTGTGAAGTATTTTGATAAGCTGTGGCCTTTTTATGTAACATCCACCTAATACAAATAAGTTGAAAGAATGTATTGTGTTGTGTCGTTATTTCAAAGGGGGTGAGGGGTAGCAGGTGGTAAGCAGGCAGCTCAACACTGCCCGGTCATGTCTGATCCCAGTGCAATCCGACAGGCGGCAGATTCCTGGTCAATATGATCAGGGGGTGCACCTGATTCTCTGCCGACCCGACCACCGATCGATTGCAGGAACGTGCACGGTGGCCGATCGGCTGTCGAATCGGGCAGAAATCTGTCTATGCCCAGCTTTAGTTATAAAGCTCTAATGGACATACCTATTCCTTCTTTAATGGTCCAGCACCCTCTTCTTTGGGCAGATCTGCCCCATTCTTTACCATCTATGTCTGCAACAGACCAGCCCAGGGGACCCTCTTGTTATAGGAGGCTCCAACTGGGTTTGGTGTTGTGCAACCCCTCTCCAACTGGGCTCCAACTGGGTTTGGTGTTGTGCAACAGTGTTGATCATGAATATTCAAATAGTGAATTTGTATAGCAAATATTCACTTTTAGAGAATTCTGGAACATCTCAAAAATATTACTATATCTTCGTAATTGTGAATATTCAAGATTCAGTACCGTGCATTGAGTTCACAATATGTGCATGTACAAGTGCTGATTTGTGCAATAAGGTAATAATGACGGGAAATCACAATTTCTCAAATTTATTGGGAAAATATAATTATTATTATATTAAGGGGAAAATTTGCGATATTTAGCAAATATGAATATTGCCTGTGCTGCTCATCAATAATACCCAATGGAAATACAAAGGGTTAGTTGGAGGTGTGTTCTGGGTTTACCTCAGCCTGCCTATGGTGGGTCCTGTGTTCCTTCTCTTATTGCCTCCATTGCTTTTGCTCACATCTATTACCCTCCTGAAGGGTATGAGTAGTCCTACATGTAGATTGAACACTGTATGTCAGTGGCGTAGGAACCAACATAGCTCCCATAGCAGCGCTATGGGGCCCACAGCCACAAGGGGGCCCGCTTGCAGATGCCTCTCTGATCAACAGGCAGGGCTGAAGTCAGGTCGGAGGGGAGCAGGTGAAATGGGACTACTTTTTTTCACCTGCCCGCTCCCGACAATGAATTATTTGCCAAGGAGGAGATCCTTTACTTGCAGGAGATCCATCCTGTAAGAGGATCCATCTAGTAAGCAGATGGACAGACAGAAGAAAACCACAGGTAGGGGGGCCCATAAACAATTTGCTATGGGGCCCAGTGATCTCTAGCTACACCCCTGCTATATGTATTATTAATTTGGATGTATTGTTTATAAAATGTAAATATTTTAGGCTTATATATCTGTCATACAACAACTGTGATATCCTGAGGAAGCCTCTGAGTGGGTGAAACATGTTGATTGTACATAGACGACCACATATCAAGCCAGGCACCTATGGAACAATTTGCTTGTACTCAGGGACACCTAAAGCCTCCCATACACCTTAAAATCATGCAGTGCAATTAACATTAGATCTACCAACAACTATGTAGTGCCGGGTCCTCCCTGATAGAATACATAGTGATTGGAAGGTATATAGCACTGCTATGTAGTGCCGGGTCCTCCCTGATAGAATACATAGTGATTGGAAGGTATATATCACTGCTATGTAGTGTTGGGTCCTCCCTGATAGAATACATAGTGATTGGAAGGTATATATCACTGCTATGTAGTGCCGGGACCTCCCTGATAGAATACATAGTGATTGGAAGGTATATATCACTGCTATGTAGTGCTGGGTCCTTCCTGGCCCATATCTATACCTGTGTTCCCTGCTTAAACCTTCTTCCTGTCTTAACTATCGCACGTCTGGAATAAACATATAGACAAAAAACTTACCATCGTAATTCTGAGGGATGTTTTGACACGCCTGACTTGTAGGCTGTTCGTGAACCGTTTTTGGTGGTGAATTTGGCACCAATGGGTTAGAGTAATGCCAATGACACTCTCCTCCAGTTTGTATCGCTCCAAAGAAAAATCTGGCCACCTCACATGGTGACCCTTGGTTCTGTCCAAACCTAGAAGGCATCATTTGTACTTGTTTCTTGCTACCTAACATGTGGGAGTCCATTGGAAAGTGTCCATAGTGGTAAGGGAATGGTAGACTGTAGGGTGCGGGATATAAAAGTTCATTGTTTTCCACGTGGTTGCTTGGTTCTTGGTTAGTGGTGGCGTTTACTGTCGGATTTCCTTTCCAGTTTCCCAACTGTGCAAAGTCCACCTTATCTCCGTGGTAGGAACTGTATGGCTGGAAGAAAGAAAATGCATTGATGAGGATTAACAGATAAAGCCTCATTGAATGAGTTTTAAACAATTCATACAGAGAGAGAAGAAATAAGCTCAATGTTGTTTGTTGTGTTGTTTATCACCCAGTTAGTTGCCTTGGTTTGGAACCCAAACCAAGGCAACTAATTACGCAAAGAATGCGTAATTAGTTGCCTTGGTTTGGGTTCCAAAATGGCGGCTATTTAGTAGCGTTTAGTCTGTTTCTATTGAACTTGTTTTCTAGGGGTGAAGACATTTTCTAGGTCATAGAAGCTGCCTCTATAGCTCTAAGCTACTTGGATGACCAAGATTACTTGGATGGCCAACATTACAAATAAGTGCAGTTGCAGGTGACCAAGTACTTCCAGCTATACCAGGGGTGGGCAAACTTTTTTACCCACAATGGGTTAATATGACAGAGGGGTCAGACCAATGGCCACCTGGCATATGAGTCACAATTTTCGTTCCCAGTCACACTTGAATAAACTTACCTGATATATTTCATTGAAAAGGTGGGGACCTTGGTGGCAAAATGCTCTGGCTCCTCTTTGCTCATTCACTGAAATGAGCTTAGATCATTCCCAAAGGTAGCCCACCGTTGCTAGGAGCATGCACCCACATTATCATCACAATATATTGCCACTGCGCTACCCCCCCCCCCCCCCCCCCCCAAATAAAATTGGGTGCCTCTAAGCATCATGTATTCTCATTGCAGAGAACGAGTGGAGGGAAGCCAGAGGGGCTTTTCATCAAGGTGACAACGGGCCGGAATAAACAGGACGCATCTGGTCCCGGGCCTTAGTTTGCCCATGTCTGAGTTATACTATGACCTAGATCAGGGGTGTCCGTGATTCAGAATCATGGAGGCCTGAGGATCAGAATCAGGTAAGTATGCCCGTTACCTGCTCAGGGTGAGTTCATTTTGTAAACAAACTGTGCTGGAACTGGGTTCAGACAAACCGCCAGGTAGTTGACTAGACCTCCTGTTGTTAGATACACATGATCTCACATAATAACCTGCTCAGTCACACCTAAAGACCAACCCTATTGGTCACTTGTATCCTGGCTCTGCCTAATGCCAAATTATAATTGCATTAGTCAATGATTTCAGGTTATTGTAGAAAGGACTGGAAAAGAAAAGGGATTTTTGTGAATATATTTTGTGCCCCTTCTTCCCCTTTAGATCCTGGGTGTCCTTGTTGACAGCGTGATGTGCTGAAAAAAGTGACTCCTCCTCCTTTACATGGAGGTCAATGGTATCAACAATGACATCATCAAGGCAGACCCATAAAGAACAGCGGGTTCCCACCAGACAGGTGAGTATGCCTGAGGTAAGCTTGTGGTGAGTATTGTTTGAGAACAAACTCACCACAAGCTGACTCGGGCTAACTGCCCGGGAGGTTAATAAGGCACAAAGTAATTGTTAAAAGTGCCAAGTAAGCCTACCGTGGTAAGTACATAGGTACCAGATGATATATCCCAAGCGCATAACCAACTCACAAAGAATATTCTTGAAACGCGTCTCAGTTTTCAGTATACTGTGACGAGTAACTAATACACCAATAAAATGCTTCATATCTCATTATATACAAGCGAGTTACGTTCTACGCTCTATAAAACCATCATATTCAATGTCTCAGGGACTTTTCCCCATTAGTAATTTATGGTGGGATGTAAGGTTAGCAGCCAGTGACCAGGAAATGCCGCCTGTAATTCTGTGCGTAGAGCAACTCATACTAACTGGGCCTGAAATTCAATCTGTCTCTCAGCGGAGCAAATACGAGGTAGTTTCTAAATATAGTCTGACAGCTGAAAAACCCCATAGTATCCGAAAAATTCCAAAAATAGGCATAACTGTGTTTTTTTTAGGAGACAAGGTTCCAAGTAAAGAACAAAACATAGTAATGAATACTTTTCTGTAAAATAACTTGAAGTGAGCAAGGTTGTTACTCTAGAACAGTGGTGCCCAACTGAGTTGATGTGGAGGGCCACAAGTGCGGCCCTCAGCACCACTAAAGGGCCGCACATAACATTTTCGATCTATACTGACTTGCATAAGCATTTTTTAACGAAACAGACATTATTTTACATTTTTAAATAACACATGTCACCTTTGCCATGCCACCTTTGCCATGCCACTTTTGTCATGCCACCTTTGTCATGTCACATTTGCCATGCCACTTTTGTCATGCCACTTTTGTCATGCCACCTTTGTCATGTCACTTTTGTCATGTCACCTTTGTCATGTCACCTTTGCCATGCCACTTTTGCCATGCCACTTTTGCCATGTCACCTTTGCCATGCCACTTTTGCCATGCCAAGGTGGACAAAGGCCACGGGCCAACCTTAAAAATGTCTACAGTTGTGGAAGTTTTTCCATCTCATCAGATATAACCAGGGCTTTTTTTCTCAGAGAAAAGGTGGTGGAACTCACCCCCCTCCCCTGGCCACGCCCCTACCCACCCTTAGGACTGCCCCCTAAAACCGCCCCTTTATGTCGGGTGTCCGCTCCATAAATAGCCAGCGCAGGCAGGCGCGGCGCCTCCCTCAGGACGGCTAGAACTCCACCCCCCAGTCCACGCTGAAGAGAAAGATCTCTCCAGCATGGACGGGGGAGGAGACGCCCCGTCATAGGGCCACCATCCATAAACAATGGGAAGGCGCCACCTCTCCCTCACTGCAAGGAGGGGAGGCACAAAATCACCCACCCGTGGCGCGCCCATAACCCGTGCTGAGTGGCCAACACTCCCCCCACTAAACAAAACACATGGGGCCTCTGGCGGGCCACCCACGACACACTGCAGCCAGTGCCCTTATTTTGGGGCCAGGCTTAAAATAGGTGGCGGAACTCCGTTCCAGTGCGTTCCCCCAGAAAAACAGCCCTGGATATAACAATAAACCTTTTTATATGGAAACAAACTACATACTGTATACTACATGCACATATAAGTTTTGGATAAACTGAATCTGGAATAAGAAGTTTGATGTTTAACCTCCTGGGTGTTACGCATGTGGCAGGCTTTTTCTAAAAGCACACCACGGGGGATCGCTTTGCCGCAATTTCGTTCCCAGCCCGGAGGTCCCGTGCCCAACTCCAGCACCACTGGAGATGCCGGAGTTGTGCAGGGAAAAGGCAATGCTCCCTCCATTACATGGAGGTCTTTGGCGCCCCCGCCCCCTTCGCGTCACTGGTGACAGATCCGGAAGCATCGGCGGCAGGTACATTTCTTATGAGTTTTATGATGGATGAAACTCAACCTGAGTTAACTCGGGACTAGCGCCCAGGAGGTTGTGATCTCCATTATTGGCTAACTTAGAGAAGCAAGCTTTTGGGATGTCTTCTTCAGGCTTAACCTCCTGAGCGTTCACCCCAAACCCAGCTTGGGGTACGTTTGCTTACCCCGCAAACTCACCTTGAGCTGCGATCGGGGTTACTCACCTATCCCCAGCAAGCCTGTGGTAGACACACCGATCTCTTCCATGTGATCTGTTACGCCGAAGAGGTTCGGGGGAGGTGCCATTTACTCCATGTCATGAAGGTGGCGCCAGCTTTTTACATCACACCCTGATTTGTTGGGAGTGGAGGGAGAGAGGAATACCAGCGGATTACGTTGTTAAAAGGCGTGCCATGGGTGAAACGCTCAGAAGGTTAAAACAAGTAGGGATCTGAGACATCCCGAAACTTGCTACTCTAATGACTTCAGTTAACTAATGAACGGTAGTACTTGAATGCCAACCTCTCTGTATTCAACTATGGCTGACAAGGTACAACATTCTACTATTGCTAATCTGGAACAAGCAAAGTGTAATACTATAACACCTGAGATATCCAATGTCCAAGAAAAGATGCATCTCTCTTAAGCCCCCCATACACCTTAAGATCGATTCATACAATCTCCATTAGATCTACCAACAAGTAGATGTGTAGTATAGTGGCCTCACTGATAGAATGCATAGTGATTGGAAGGTATATATCACTGCTATGTAGTGCTGGATCCTCCCTGATAGAATACATAGTGAATGGAAGGTATATATCACTGCTATGTAGTGCCGGGTCCTCCCTGATAGAATACATAGTGATTGGAAGGATTAGAAAGATCCTCATATTACATGGTTTTGGTAGAAAAAAATGTGATTGTACAGAAATTGTATGGAAAGATTGTAAGGTGTATGGGGGGCTTTAGATCATTCCAAATATAATTACACTGAGGGCCAGATTTGCCCCTTGGGCCGAAGCACTGAGTATTTTGGATTACTAATAAAGGTTTTTTGCTTTGCTTTGTTAAACGAAATCAACAAAAACATTTTGAATTCAATAACCCTAAAATTGCAAAACAAAACCCTAAACTCAACAAATTGTCAAATTTAACTTGTTCGGTAGATGACCATCCATATTTTCAAGTATATGCTCATGCAAATATATGATCATCTACACCAGTGCTTCTGAATCTGTGGGTTGGAACCCCCTTGAGGGTCGAACGACCATTTCACAGGAGTCATCACATTCACTGAAAGCATGTGGACAAATTCACGGCCAACCTTGTTATCTATAATAAAAGTTTTTCCTTTTGATCAGATATAATGAAGAACCTTTTTATACGGAAACAACTTAGGTTTTGCTGAAACATTGAATCTGGACTGGAATACTAGAACCCATGTGAAATCAAATGTCAGATAAAAAACATATTTGTGATTTCCTTAAATAAAATGTTGGGATAAATACAAGTGGTGCAAGGTGGAAGGCCAAATTAAATTACACCATGTGTCGGATTTGGCCGGAGTTTGGCACTGGGGCCAGAGTTTGATACCCAGGCCGGAGTTTGATGGCTCGGGTGTCAAACTCCGGCCTGGGTATCAAACTCTGGCCCTGATGCCAAACTCTGGCCAAATCCAACGCGTGGTGTAATGAAACCCGGGCCAGAGTTTGATACCAGGGCCAGAGTTTGACACCCATGCCAGAGTTTGATACCAGGGCCAGAGTTTGACACCCGAGCCAAAGTTTGATACCAGAGCCAGGGTTTGATACCAGGGCCAGAGTTTGACACCCGGGCCAGAGTTTGATACCAGGGCCAGAGTTTAACACCCAGGCCAGAGTTTGACATCCGGGCCAGAGTTTGAAACCCAGGCAAGAGTTTGATACCTGGGCCAGAGTTTGATACCTGGGCCAAAGTTTGACACCCAGGCCAGAGTTTAACACCAGGGCCAGAGTTTGACACCAGGGCTGGAGTTTGATACCTGGGGCCAAAGTTTGACACCCCTGATCTAAATATACCATTATCATACATTATAATAACCACAGAACCATCCAGCTTGTGTTTCCCCTTATAATATCAGGTAAGTCTATTGCCACTCCTACTCACTTGTGGGTATGGGGTTGCTCTTGGCTGTTTCGTTTTGACTTTTGCAGCTTTTAGCTTGGTTGGCTTCCTTGCCTCTTGCGAGGTAGCGGCTGAATTCCGGCATGGAAATGGCGCTTTGGATACAGTCATTTGCTCTAGAGAGAGCTGCAGTTCCTTGTACTCTATATCTCTGTGGATGAGACAAAGGGCCAAATTTACCAAGAACCAACCGTACAGATGTCAATGTTCTCTCCACTCCGCTTTGTATTGGAAAGGTCAGTCTTTGTAAATGGTCACAAACCATGTTAAAGGATCAACATTGCAGGTCACCCATATAGTATCACAAGTGTATCCTTCATTGTCATTCACAATTATTCCGTTCAATGAGGAAACAATAACTTCACTACATGTAAAAAAAAATGTGTTGAGGTGTGTACTTTTGCAAGGTACTTGCTGTATACACTTGTCCAATATGTTCTAATAAATTACTGTAAAGTACTGTATTTCTTGGACTTTCCCCAAAAATAATCAGGGGTGGGGGATAAACCTGAGCATCTTATAGTATAAATGTACGCCCAGCCGCAGCCATTCGGGTCAGTGCCTAGCCAGTTAAGGTGGAAAAGCTGTCAGAGGGAAGATCTAACCATGGTCAGATCTTCCCTCTGCCTCTACTATGTTTTTATCAGTGGAGCAAGACGTCTGCTTCTGCGTGTGTGAGCAGCATGAGGGTCTATGGCAGTGTCTTTGGGTAGACATACTGGAAGGTGGTGACGTCCTCATGGTACTTACAAGGGTCAATGACCCAATGGTATGTTGGTAAATTGTGTCGGAAGGCGTTCAGGTTTGCAGGTTGGGTTGTTAGGGTAAGGAAAAGGGTATAAGGGTCTTATTAGGTAAGTGAGGCCCCTTCCTTCATCACCCTTGCCCAAGTCATGCATAAGCCAACAATAAATGTTAATCACCATTCAAACCCGAGGATCCAGCACCTTTCACTGTATACTCTTTGTATCGCAGATCATATCTTAACAAAGTTTCACTAGTATAATAAATGACAGTGAAATCCCTGACAAACCCATGAACTGCGGCTTTTTCCTTTCCTCATTTCCCTGCTGGTATCTGGGTGGTTGGCTTGGATTTTGGAAGCGCTGGTGTTTGCAGCGAGTCGGTATGTTTTAGATTAAGCTCTCAGACCCCAGTGTACATGTCGGAATGTCCAGGTGAGTCATCTGATTACTCCATTTCTATAACATTCTAATTGTCCATGATTTCATAATTATAGATTGATTGCACTGTTTATGTGATACAGCACAGCGCTCCTCACTATGAGTTTGGGGTGTTTTTTTTTTTTTAAAGTCGCGTTTAGAAGTTAAAAGGGAACTCTGCTCAATGTAGAGCTTTAGGTGAGGCAAATGACAGATAGGCAAATCCAAATCAATTAACATATCAATATACTGTGTGTTTTATATATATAATGTTTGCTGGTGCCGGTGTTCTGTCAAGATGAGCTACCCTGGTACCCGCATCACAGGCACAGAGTGATCTCTGTTGTCAGTTTTCTATTAACAGGCGTAGAGATATTTTTTCAGCATTCTGATATCAGAAATATATCCCCAGGAAGATATTTTTCTACCCAGTGATATTTTCCTACCCTTACAACTGCGCATGCACAGATAGCCCTAGTTTTTAGGAGTTACAGGGTTAATCTTACGTTTTTTTGGGTACTTAGGGTTCATCCCCACCGCTACTGGAACCGGAGTCAGAAAAACTATCTGATATCAGAAATATACCCAGGAAGATAATTTCCTACCCCGTGATATTTTCCTACCCTTACAACTGCGCAGATAGCCCTAGTTTTCAGGAGTTACAGGGTTAATCTTACGGTTTCATGGTGCTTAGGGTTCGTCTCCACCGCTACTGGAACCAGGGTCAGAAAAACCTGATATATCCCCAGGAAGATATTTTTCTACCTCGTGATATTTCCCTACCCTTACAACTGCGCATGCGCAGATAGCCATAGTTTTCAGGAGTTACAGGGTTAAGCTTATGGTTTTGGAGTTTAGGTTTGTCTCAATTGCTACTGGAACCGGGGTGGGAAAAACCTGATATGTGGCCATTTAGAGCATTTCTGGGGTTCCAGCACCGCTCGTTCGGCACGGTAGGAGCTGACTGCTAAGGTGCTTTCGGTTAGGGGTTTGGGTGGGGTTAAGGTTAGGGTAAGAGGCCACAAATTCCTCTCGGGTTAAATGCAATAATCAAAGACCAACCAAAATCTGGTGCTGGCGCTTCTTAAATACCTTTCAGTATACAATCCACACAAATGGTTTTGAAGTCCGCACTCAGATGTTAGGTACTTTAAAAAAACGTCAAAACTTTATTCAAAAATTCTTGAATAAAGTTTTAACGTTTTTAAAAAGGACCTAACATCTGAGTGCGGACTTCATAACCATTAGTGCGGTTAGGGTTAGAGGTGCTAGGTTAAGCTAGCCACACATGGTTCAATTTTGGTTCAATCGATGCTCGATTAGATCTCAATCTGTCGAATCGCAAAATCGATCTAACGCATCAAGCTACAACCCCACATTGAGTTTGGCGATTGTGGTGAGATTTCGCTTCTCCAAAAGATTACTAAAAGCGTCGATTTGGTATTGAAGGACGTTTGAATCCCGATTGAACTGGCTATGTATGTCAAATCCTAAATCTAATCGACTCCGAGAGACCACCACAACCATCGACGATGTATAAAACGATTTGCGCAATCGAACGATGATTTTCCCAACATGTCCGATCAAAATTCATTCGATTTTCCTTCTTTCTGCCTTCCTCTAACATTATCGCATCGATCGACCATGGGGGCATTCCTCAATTTTCTTCAATCGATTAAAAATTAATCTAATCGAGCATCGATTGAACCAAAATCGAACCGTGTGTGGCTAGCTTTAGAGTGGTGCTTGTACTGAAGAGGTGAGTTTAGGGGTTTGATGAGTAGTTGGGAGGTGCAAGGGGTTGTGGAGGACAGCTCAACAGGGGGTCCTAGGCAAGTGTTTGCTTAGGCCACCCCCCCCCCCCCCCCCCCCACAGGCTAGAAACAGCAGCGTTTAAACTTCATCTGAGACTTACAGAAAGAGAGAGAGAGAGAGAAGAGAAAGAAGAGACTCAGAAAGATAGAATGAGAGACACAGAGAAAGAAAGAGATAGAAAGAGGAGGAAGGTGAGGCGGCGAGAAGGAGAAGAGTCAAGTTTTGACATTTTGAAAGAGGACCTAACATCTGAGTGCGGTCTTAATAAACATTTGTGCGGTTAGGGTTAGAGGGAGTGTTGCTTGACTGTAGGGGTGAGCTTAAGGGGTTGGGGGGTTAACCCTCTGAACCCGCTAACCCTAATCTTAACCCACCCCTAACCTTAAGCACCCAAACCCTGTAAGCGGAACCCTGTACCAATCTGCATGTGCACAGTTGTAAGGGTTTCTCAGAACACTGCAAAAGAGAATTCAAGGATGCATGGAGAAGCCAGGGGTCCAGGGGAGGTCAGGGAAGTCATGACCAAGAGAGAGAAAAGTCTCCGGGGAAAGTGTCCGGGTGACTTAAGTCAACACGGACACTGATATCTCTTTCACATGGAGATGAGATGCATTGCTTACCTGAGCCAGACCTCCATGAGTGTTTACACATCTAGAAAGATATTGAGTATTTAAAATTAGAAATGTATCTCCTAGGTGGGTTGAAGCAGGGAATTTGGTCAAAAACAAGTGGCATGTTTTTCACCCTATCCTTATGCAGCAGGGGTATCACCCAGTGTGGACTACACCCCCCCCCCCCTCACCACCCGAGGGATGCCAGTATACAATTACATGATATGGGTGTGGTGGGGTAAAGAATGGTTGGACAATTGTCTTTGTATTGTTGATGCTTGAAGGAATGTTACAACTTTTCAGGTTGAATGACCACCAATACAAGAGAAAGATTTGACTTTACGTTTCATAAACTATCAGATCTGATAATTTTTTTTAGCAATAAATGGTCCATTGTAGGCAGAAGTGAGAAACAAAATGAGAAAAATATCACAGTAAGGTTGGTGGAATGGTGCAGCCATTGGACCCCAGTGACCCTAGGCACCATCCCACCGAGCGCCCCCGAGCATCGGCACATTCGTAGTAACTCACGTTAGGACATAGTTGACGCTCACGATGCAGTGAGGTCTGGAAGATCTGCTGTTGTGGACAATGGTGGCGTAGCTCTGGACCCACACCCATCCTCCATGCTTGGAGAGCAGCCTGTAGTACTTTGTGGTGACCTGGCCTTTCACTAGCACTGCGAACGGGAAAGACAAAGAGAGGAAAAAGTTAACATCATCGCTGAGGTAAGGCGGCACAAGGGAAAAATCGATGTCAATATTTATCAATAGAGACAATCTGCAGGCGCATCGGAGGACTCTAATGAAGCAATACCTAAGTCAGCAAAACCTACCTCCCAACTCTGGAAGCTGTAAGAGGACACATTAGCCCAAAGAATGTAGACAAAGGACTTCAAAAAGTTTGTATCTAAATAATGATAAAATCTTAAATGTAAAGAAATTTACATTTTGTCCAGGAAGTCAACATTATTGCTCACTCCCCTACCAGCCTATCAGACATATTTATCACCCTTCCCGATACGGGTGGCTTTGACGAGTAGTTGGGAGGTGCAAGGGGCTGTGGAGGACAGCTTAACAGGGGGCTCTAGGCAAGTTTTAGAGAGAGAGAGAGAACAGGCAGGAGAGACTGGAAAAGGATGAGAGATAGAGAAATAGAGAGCACAGGAAGGAGAGAGGCTTACAGAAAGAGAGAGAGAACTAAAGAACAAGAGAGAATGAGAAAGCCCTGATGAAGGGAGACTTGAACCCCTGAAATGTGTTGGGTTACTTTCATAAATAATTTAAAAAAAAAATGAAATCTGAACTTTCTATGTTGTCTTAATTTTCCATGAAGAAAAATACGGCACTGGGGTATCAGGGTGGGGGGATCACTAAAAATGACTCAGGGGGATCAGAGGGGGGAATCAGAATGGCACAGGAGACTTAGAGGGGGGATTGCCATTTTAGTTACCCCTTCTGATCTTCCTGTGTAAAAGCCCCCATACACGGGTCCGTTTCCCAACGGATTCGGGGACGATCGATTCCGGGCGCGTGCACTCCAATCGATCGTCCCGGAATTGTGTGAAGCCCACCTTGTCCGACCGATCACGTCCGATCGATCGGGGGCCCAGAATCGGATCCGACAGAGAACCAACATGTTGGTCTTTCTGATCCGATTCAGCACACATCAGGGGGAGTTGCCATTTGTGAAGTAAGCGCTCGGACACGGAATCGTCCAGGAATCCGTGGGCCAAGGTGGTAGGGACAGGCTTAATTGGGCGATCGATCAGACATCCAATTCCCTCTGGCATCGCGGAATCGATCGGATGGGTGATCGATCGGCCATGGAATCGGAACATGTATGGCTAGCTTAAGGGATGCAAGGGTGCCTTTTTTCGGGGAAACAGGGTAGTAAGTTCCGGTAGCAGACAGAATAAAAGAACACAGGGAATAGTATAGCGACACTTACAGAGATGGTGGGCGTAGCGTAGATGGAACGCGTCGCAGCCGTGTACGTGGTGGTACAACGTTTTCTCTATGAGATCCTGTGGCTCATAACCGGTTAAATCAGCTACTCTGCAGAAAGAAAAGAGGACAAATGACTGATAATATCTCTAAATCCCCCCCAAACAATGTACGATTATTGATCACAACATCTGCATTCTCTGGACGGAGAGTCACATCCTGGAATGGACTCCGCTGGTGGGAAAGCCAAATACTGATTGCAGCCGCTGGAGTGCCGCCTTCACACAATTATTACTGATAGTAAAATAAATAATGGCGACTCTGCCAGCTGGATCCTCCGTTTTGCAGGAAGAACACCAGGACGGGGATAATTTTGGCCCGGCGGACGTAAACAATATTTAAAATCATGAAATCCAGACCAGAGCTACTTCAGGGGGAAATAAAGTCATTGTGTATTGTTTGTAAATGAGGATTCTCATTATAATGCACGGTGATGTTAAGGTCTCCATACACACATAGATATGCGCTAAATTGATGGCTGATTCGCGTTCATGACCATCTATCTAGGGCCCATCTAATGTGGGCACCCCTGTTTTTGAGTGGGATCAACCGAATGTCATACTTTTGGATAGGGACCAGGGTAAAGTGGTGCACATTGATTCATGTCCAATAGACGGATGCCCAAGGGCAGCGTGGTTATGTCATTGTGACGTCACCACGCTGTGCTTGGATGGGTCATCCGTTGCGCGCCCGCCGTACCGTGTATGGGCACCTTTAACCTCCTGGGCGTTTCGGGCTTTTCACTGCATTTTCTATGGCGCGAAAAGCCGCGGCAGAGTACACTATGATTGCTGGCTCTTCCCCCGGCCCTCTTCACATCGCCAGTGTCAATAAGACTGTTATCCACACCTCCTGAGGCGGCAAGGGGAACCGGGATCCGGGAGAGGAGTCTACGTCCGTAGAACCAGGGTTTCCACCCAGAGCCCCCCTAATGGGAGATGGGCCGATGCCCCTTGAGGGGACACCGGTGGTGTTTCTGCGGCTGGTAGGACGAGGTCTCTCCCTTCTCCAGGAACCCCCAATGCAGGAGGGTGGCAAGGGCTGGGCTGCCCCTCTGTGGAGGTTGGCACAGGCTGAAGTGAACTTAGGCATAGCGATGTCCAAGGACGAGGCAAAGGTCGAGGCAAGCAGAGTTCATGCAAAGTCAAGGTACAGGCGTGGATCGGGGTAGGCGGCAGACAAGCGAGAAACCAGGAAACAGGCGAGAGGTCAGGAGCGGAGAAGTCAACGTAGTCGGTGGGAACAAGCAAGGTCATACACAGGAGATCAAAACAGCAAGGATACTCAGGCAAGGACAACAGGGTAAGAGAGCTGTTCAGGCAGCACTAGCTTCAAGCACTGAGCAGCTTATATAGCCAGTCTGCCTGAGCTGGCTCCACCCCTGGGCTGCACCCGCATCAGGTGATCACTCCTCCAGCTTCTCAGCCAAACTGGAGAGACAAACAAAAGCAAACAAAATGGATCTCCATGCGCGTGCACAGCTAGAGGGCTGGAGAGGCCGAGCGTATGAGGGGTCTCCCCTGGGACCCCATGGCAGAACTACTGGCACGGCGAGACCTCTGCGGTAAGGGGGCACTGGCAGGAAGGGGGAGCTCACGGCGCCCCGGACGCACCGTCGTGTCAGAGCCAGAGGGGGGGTAACATAGACACAGGGGAAAAGCGATGCCCCCTCCATCAACATGGAGGTCTATTGCGCAGCCCCCCGCCCCCTTCGGAATTAATCCAACTGAACCCTACAGCATCTGTAACCAGGAAGTGATCTCATCAGTTACCAGGAAGTGACCTCATCCTCGTTACCACACAGCCGAATAGATCACTCCTTGCTAAGCCTGCACTCTACCTTTTTTAATGTGAGTATTTTATCTTTTATTTTATAAGTTGCAGTACTTTACTTTGTTGCACTAGGTTGAGTTGTCCTTGTTCCTATTTGTCTGTTACAGCGGGTCACACTCACCTTCATTTTGGGAGCTACACTCAATCTTATCACCCACCCTTCAAACTGACCCATTTTTTACATTTGCCCCCTACACCTACTGAGGGCCCTTCTGGCCACTGATATCACTTCACCTGTGTAACCATCACTGACCATTGTGTGTTTTTTTCTTGGTTGGAATCTTGGGGTCTGCCTGGTATCATTTTTATTTTCCAAATGATTCCTTTCCTGACTAATTAAAGATGCGGATCTATTGATTGCTAGACATTCCAGATATAGCGAATTCACTTTTTAAACTTTATTTATAAGCATTTGTATTTCACATTTCTAGCTTTATTTATAAGCTTTTTAACAACCATACATTCATATATTGTCTGTCAATGGAAAGCACAGAAGTCTACAACAGAATGGCAACCGTAGGCATATAGTAATGAAATATCTTACCTGGAGTCCAGGAAAATGAGTTTGAGGTCCAGACTTGCTCTGAACATAAACATGTTACTGTGGAGTTTGATCTCTGTGATGGCGCTCGGCGGCAAAGACTGACCCACAGCCACGAGCCCTACAATTTGATAGCAGGAGTCATATAAAGATATGTCCAGCATAAACTGCCTTATTTTCAGATACCCACTGCAGTGAATGACCTGTCGTATAAAGATAAAACACGTCACATGTATACTCATCCATCCAAACAGGACACATGTACTTATTACCAGGGGTTGAAACCACCACAGGGGCTCATGTGTGAGGAATGGATTAAGTATCCCTGCTACTCACGGCAATCCAAACAAATGGTTTATGTTAGGTGTGGTGGATGCATTAGTCTTCTTTTTTTTACCATTTCTTTTCACCTGGTATTCCTGCCAGTAACACTCTTTCTAGGTGGCGACAAGTATTCAGTGTACAGATTCTACGTAGTGTTGTCACCTTTACTGATTTGGACAACAAACCCCTCCCCTTTGATTTTGGAAAGTTGATAATATTGTTGGATATTTCAGTTCAAGTGCCAGCATGATCATTAATCCTGAATTAAGCTAGCCACACACGGGTAGATTCCCGTGCAATCGACCACCAAACAATCACAGCTTGGTGACGTCACCACGCTGTGATTGATCGGGGATCAATTGAACGGAAATCAATGTGCACCACATGGGCACATCGATTACCGTTCAATGAAGACGGCTAGCTAGAGTTCTCTACGGCATCCAGCATGTAAAGCCGAAGAGAAATCCAGCCAGCTTCTCTCCCCGTAAAGCACGGCTGCAGTTAAGAGTGCTGACTCCTCCCCCTTCACACAGACTCTGCTCTGACAGCGCGGGCTGTCAGGTCTGTGTGATGATGTCGGCTTTCCCTGCACTCTACATGAAAATTCTTTCATGTAGAGTGTTGGTGATTGAATGTGATTGAATGTGGTTTTCCAACATGTTGGAAACCCGTTCAATCGAGGTACTTCGAGGGGGCTCTATTGAACCCCCTCGAAGGACAGCACACACAGGAAGGATTGTAAGCAGATTCGAGTACAATCAATCACCGTGACCGCGCACGTTGATTGATTGTACTCGAATCGTTTTACAAATCTACCCGTGTGTGCCTAGCTTTACAGACACACACGGCATACAGTGAGATAAATAAGTATTTGATCCCCTGCTGATTTTGTATGTTTGCCCTCTGACAAAGAAATCACCAGTCTATGGGAGGGTGAGGGGTAATGTGTGCGTTCAGAAGAGGGAGAAGAGAAGGGGCAGCCCAGGGAGCCAATAAGCAGCTGAGTTCTGTGGTTATTGTTATTTATTTATATAGCGCCAACATATTATGCAGAGTTCACCCCCACTGGTATAGGAGATCAAGCTGTGAGTCTGTACATCTCCCAGCTGGGGGGGGGGGAATATTCACTACAAGATGGAGTTTAACAGAAGGGTCATAGGTCGGGGACCTAAATTCTGAGTCATCATGCAGACACCAGTGTTGGTGTCAGAAGTAACTAAAACCTAAAGTAAAAGGAAAGTGAATGTCAGATGAAAGGTGGTCTTCTACAGTTTAACCTCCCTGGCGCACTGCTGAGGTCTAGTGATGAGCGGCATAGGCAACATTCGTATCCGCGGCATGCCGTGAATCTTATGGAAAACATTCGGAAAATATTCGCATTCGGCAATATTCGGGTATTTTTTTTTTATTGCGAATATCGGCAGTTTTTATTGCGAATTTTGCGCGCGCAATATATGTTTAACATGGCGCAAATTTTTAATGCGAATTTTTAAAGTGACGATTGTCGCAATATTCGCATCACCCCAATATTTATTTAAAAAACTGTTGATGGTGTTGCTAAGCTCTTGTTGCAGCCTTCCCATTCGTCCACTTGCATTGAGAGGCGTGTGTAATGGATAAAAAATACCGAATATCCGGAATTGCGAATATTCGGCAATATATTCACCATCTTCGTGAATTTCCGTATTGCCGATATTCGCGATTAATATTCGGAATCCGAATATTCGCGATCATCACTACTGATGTCCAGATTTCTGTACCAAGAGCGCACCATAGACTTTGTTTTTTTATGTTGTAGGCCTGTAACTTCCCAAAATATGTCTGTACAAGGGTCTCATTCTCTAGAGGTGGATTCATTCGCAATGGTTGATGTGAGTCAACAGAGACAGATTGACAATGACTCATATATCACTTACCTTGTAGCCACTGCACGTCAGACCTGCGTTCCGTTTGGCCAACACACACTTCATTCGCAGAAAGAATGATCTTTCTATTTCACATTCTGAAAAAGATGTATTACAATTTGTAGATGTGATTTGCCTTGACACAAGCCCATATAACAATTTTACTGTGAACTTACCACTCGCAGCCAAGCACTGGCGCACGGGTGCCTGACTGGGAGGAGTTGCAGGGAAGACGGCGTCACCGGAAGT
>CM070033.1:186046429-186057676 GCA_036250615.1 Ptychadena robeensis | reverse complement strand
TTTTTTCACTGCATTCCTCCCTATTATTGGCACTTCTAGTGCCATTCATGAAAACATGGTGGTAGGTCCGCTTTAACTACAGAGACATTGCTTGTAGGGTCAAGACCAGGAATGGCCAAACTTTTTGACTCCTGGGCCACATTGATTTCTTAAATTTAACAGAGGGGGCAGACCACAAGCGAAAAAACAGCCTACTGGTCCCACACGGCACACGGCAAAATATTGCGAATTTTTCAATGTCAGATATTTGTCCAATATATTCAAATTTTGAATATTCTTGCTCAACACTATTGGCAACATGCAAAGACCATTAAAGTGAACAATTAGACGGCTGAGCTTAATTAAAAACTATACAGGCCAGATATGGCCCCATGCCATAGTTTTGCTATGACAGGACTAGACAGTGGTTGGAGGTGCTTAAATCAATACAGGCATAGATATGCACTAGATCGATGTCCGCTTTGCGTGCCGTGCATGCTCATCGCCATCTATCTAGCGCATACCTAATGCTGCCACCCCTGTCTTTGATTCATTGATCCCACTCGAAAACAGGGTTATCGGACAATGTCCATTACTTCGGGTCCCAGCAAAACATCTGCTGAGCTGGATGATGCAGCAGTGCTGCGCCTCCAGCTCCTTTGATATCGGACTCAGCACGATGGCTTATCCATCTCATGTATGGCAGCCTAAAGCTTCCATCAAAACCATTCGCTAGGCCATTTAAAGTATAACCAGTGGCCGTGCAGTACCAGGTATGGCAGGTGATGGGTACTCGCCTCTCTGACATCCACCTGGATAACTGACTTTGTAGGAACCAATGAGTAAAGAACAGAGGAGGCCTGCAGGGCCTGAGGTCTAGTCTCTATTGAATTGAGCGTTAGTTTTAAAATGTATGGACACTCTGGTCAGATGTTGGTCAGTAGGGATTTTGCTCTTTTTGTTGTGTAGGTGACCACAATCAGAAAAGTCTGCATGAGGATGAATAGTGTGACAACGCAGATCAGACGCTCCCCAATGGAAAGGAATGTAGTGATCAAGAATAATGTTGTGTCATCTTTACATCAAATCCCAACAGCTGCTTTCAATTGCTCCGTTTGAGAAGCGATATCTCAGGACTGCGATTATCAGAAGCCCCCCCCCCCCCCCCCCCCCCCCCCCCCCCCCCCCCCCCCCGAATCTGCTGCCTTCTGTGGGTCCCCCTTACTATTCATAGAGAAAAATCATCACAGATACCCAGTGACAGCAACATCAGGTGGAAAGGCAGCTGCTGGCAGCGAGCAATGAAAACTTTTATAAGGTTTTCTGAGGTAAAAGTTCTAAAGAAAATCTTGGTAATTAAATATTTAAATACAATTAAGAACAATAACCTAATGCAATCAATAATATTCCATGTATTATCTTCCTAACCCAGACATGAGCGAACTACAGCCCGCAGGCCATATCCCCTAGGTGCTGCCTGGCCCGGGAGCCCTTTGGTCATTCTTCAGCGGCCCACCTCTGTCCTCTACTTGCGGCCCCCCAAACCCAACTGTTACTGCATAGGGCATAGGAATTCGCCTGTCCACCAATCCCCCACTGATGCGTCCTGGACTGAAATCTTCTTAGAATGAGATGAGTAGGAGAGTCAAGCCACAATGACCCAGACGGTGTCTGAGCAAGTCTCTTGCCTCTGCTACTCTTTCTGCCCAAGGAAGATCCCGGGCAATGACATGTTGGCAAGGGATTGGCGGACAGGTGAGTGCTTATGCTCCCACTATGCCAACGAATGGGGGATGATTGTGTAATATATATTACGCCACATAACTTCAGTATAGGGACATATAACCTTTGAATTAAATGTTATGTGCCCATAGATATTATAAAAGGCTTTGATTTTAAAATGTGCATTACCATACTACAGTGTTCCCGAATGTTTGAAGTTTTGTTATTGAAAAAAAAAAAACAGCTCTGCCTGCTGTCCTCTGCCGCTGAGCTTATTTAAGTGTAAATGAGCACATTTTCTTAATTGAATTCTATTTTTTAAGTTTTATATTGTAAAAATGATGTTTTTTGCGATATATTTATATATACATACAGGGCCGGGCCGACACAGAGGCTGAAAAGGCTCCAGCCTCTGGGCGCTGCTCAGGGGGTTAAACTTCTGACGGCTCCAACTCGTCCTGCACTTTCTTCTCAGTATTGCAGATGGAGCCATCCAGCTAAGCTCAGATCAGCTCTAAGCTGGCCGATGTCACCCCTCTCCCAGCCCAATTTGCATATGAATGTCCCGCGCCCGGGACATTCATATGCAAATTGGTCTGGGAGAGGGGTGACATCGGCCAGCTCAGCCTCTGTTGTTGGTGGACCTTGTCCCGGCCCTGTATACATATATTTATATTTTTTAACCTTGCTCTCGGTATAATAACTATTCGTTTTTGGGGGGATATGGGAACTTTAAACGGATTACAAGCCCTTGCTCATGGCCTGGCCTGTCAAATTTAAAACCCATTGTGGCCCACAAGTCAAATAGTTTGCCCACCCCTGCAGAGTGAATTCTATTTGGTTGCTTTGCTGCACCAGTGACTGTTCTTCATTAAAAACAGTTTTGTATGGACTCCCTGGATGACGTTAGAAGTTGGCACCACATCTGGTGCATGACGTGGTTGGAACCCTAGCCCCGCTAGTCCACTAGTAAGAAATAGCCTGTACTAAGCGTGTCCCCTTCCTGGATATTACTGACCTTTCTTCATGTGAAACCAATGCAAACTTAAACGGGCCATGTATATCTTTGTACTGTGTTAGAACATGTTTCCACAGTGTTCTGTGATCCGTCGGGACCCCTACGTTAAGGCTATGTTTACACTGTGTTTTGCGATCTACTGGGACCCCTACGTTAAGCGCAGTGCTTGGTGGGGGTCCCGACGGATCACATACACTGTACCTGCCCCCTGATGCAGGATTAATGTTCAGCACTACATTAACCCCTGCATCGGTGGATTGGCTTAGCGCTATGAGAACGGAGCATCCGCTGAGCAGGCAAAGTGTATGTGATCCGTCGGGACCCCCGCCTAGCACTGCGCTTAGCATAAGGGTACCCGACGGATTACACAACACTATGGAAACATGCCCTAAGCGTAGGGGGTTCCAACAGATCACATACGCATTACCTGCACGGCAAAGGCTCTGTTCTCACAGCGCTGAGCCAATCCGCCCAAGGGCGGATGTCTGAACAGAGCATCTGCCGGGCAGGTAATGTGTATGTGATCCGTCGGGATCACATACACATTAACACAAGCACTGTGCTTAACGTAGGGGTCCCGACGGGTCACGCAATGCTGAGGAGACATAGCCTTAGGCTAAATTTGCCTTTATCTGCCTGCGAGCTCCTGCAAACTTGTGCAGTCGCTCACAACTCATCTAGATAAGGACCCTATGGCAGTTCTATCAGGGGGAAAGGTGACTGGTGGACGCCTAATGTTCCGTCCGCTGGAAGGTTGCTGTTATTACTCATTTTAAAACTGCCGGTGTAAATGAGCCCTTAGGTTAAATTTACACTGTCGGTTCTCGAGCTGCTTTCAGTTTAGGAACCGACAGTGCACTCCCACAGCCGGGGGAGAAACGACTCCCTGCGAGCATCTGCAAAATAGAGCAGACATTCGCAGATCGTCTAAATTAGTACCCCATAGAGGTCCTATCGGGCTGGAGCCTGAAAACTGACTGGTGGACACAACATTTGGTCAGTTGCTTTAAAGGGTCGTTTACCTGGTGGTTTTTAACTGTAAATGAGTCCTTACTGATTTGTGCCTTATCTAATATCTACTGAATTTGAAAAGTTTTACATGGGATGACACAGCTAGATTCAACAAAAAATACACAGCTCTAAAGGCCCCCATACACGTGTCGGATTCGCACCGGATTCCGGCACGATCGATTCCGGGCGTGTGCACGCCAAACGATCGTGCCGGAATCGCATGCAGCCCACCTGGTCCGATCGATCACGTCCGATTGATCAGGGGCTCAGAATCGGATCCGACGGAGAACCAACATGTTGGTCTTTCTCATGCGATTCTGTCCGGATCAGGGGGAGTTGCCAGTTGTGAGGTGGACAATCGGACACGGATCCGTCCCGGAATCCATTGGACAAGGTGGTATGCTGCGATGGATACTCTTAATTGGCCGATTGATCACATCTGCAATTCCCGGCAGAATCGCCGGAATCGATCGGATGATGAATCGATTGGACATGGAATCTGACACGTGTATGGCTAGCTTTATACTTAGAAAAGTTTATCTCTAAGTTAACTCAAGCAAGCAGCTACAGCCGCCTATATCTCGGAAACTGCTGATGGTTTTGACATGTTGGGTCTAATCCCAGTGTTCATACTTGTCACCATTTGTTAGCCGGAATTGCCGGGTTTGTGTTTAGTTTACTCCGTAGATGTTGTGCCTGGTGCCAGCAGAAGACTTTTACATTTGGAGTGCTTCTGTGCAGATAACAAACTAAACACACGTCACTTGTTTTCCTGACAGTTTGGCTGCAGATTCTCCTTGATAGATTCAATGTGTTCCAACAACATCCCCGAGCCATGTATTATTGGAAACTTTACAAAGTTTTGATTGATTCTGTTTGGAAATAATAATACATGGACCAGAAATAACAGCAGTCAGCCAGGCCAGAAATCCAAAACGCAAGCCGAAAATGAGCCTAGGTGATCAATCCCAGGAATAGTGAAAAATATTTGATTGACCCCAGAGCAAGAACCACTTTACTAATGATGACATAACTTGCTTCCTTGACTCCGCAGTATGTACACACATATTCTTCTTTCCCAGTCTGAGAAAACTGAATCATATTTGATAAACCTGCCATAGCCATCTATTTCACCGGGATGTTTGTGTACATGAAAAAAAGCAAAGCACCGGTATAAGGATTTACATGCTATATTTATAAGTCAGCAAGTAGATGATGACTATCAATGATTCCAGAACATAGCTGGGTCTTCTGGGGAAATACAGCGTTTGTAAAAGGTAATATGAGGGTAGGTCTATGTTGAGTAGAGAATATAGGAAAGATCTAGCTTCCTAATCCCTATGTGTTTGTGCCACATCCCAATAAACAATTTTGTAGCAAGAGAAGACGTTTATGAGAATGAGGGGCGGGTGCATATTGCACCAACGTCCTCACTCTCTACCGTCAAGTTTAAGGACTTGAGGGGGACTTTAACGGCACTAATGTCAACAAGGAAATGTATCTAATATGCATAGTTTATTATTATAGTGTGAATACAACAGTACAGTACACATGATACTTGGTTAATCAATACATTATTATGGTTTACATACGTAGTTACATTAGGTCCATAAAAGATTTTTATAACATATATCCTCGCCTCCAAGTATAATTGTATAAATTATTGTGCAAAGTAGGGAATCATATGCTACCGTTTTGCCATCGGGCTCATCAGGAATTTTTGGTTTTCCCGTGCTGACACTATTAAACATATTACCATCATGAAGTATTGCTCAAGTAATTACAATTCTCTCGGTATTAAGACATTTTTACGTGTACATTACATTATTATGAGTCAAGTTTTAAAACCATTGGTTGGTCTCATACAGAGCCCGCCCCCCCAGGCCTGACTCCCATGAGGGGGACAAGACTCGCTAGAAACCGGGGGACTGCATGGGAACATTGCCCCGGGATCACGCCACCTGCAATAGGATATTGCTATTTGCGTTTTCTAGCGAGCTCTGTCCCCTCATGGGACGAACGTGGCTTGGGGGGCGGGCTCTGTAGAGCTCAGGGTCCCTCCCATCGGGGATGATGCTCGACCCATCCAATTGGTTTTTAAAACTTGACTCCTTAATAAGTAATTACATGTACACATATGTCTTAATACTATAGACTTGTAATTACTTGGCAATACTCATGATGTTTAATAATGTTTTAATAGTGTCAGCAACGGGAAAACCAAAAAATCTCCTGATTAAGCCAGATGGCAAAAACGCGTCTCGATATTATTCCCCTACTTTGCACACTAATTATACAATTATACTTGAGTGGGGGGGGGGGCGGAGGATATATGTTATAAAATCGTTTTTATTGACCTAATGTAACTATCATGTATGTAACCATACTAATGTTTTAGTGATTAACCAATGTAATCATGTTACGTAAATAGACTGTTGTATTCACACTATAATAATCAACTATGCATATTAGAGTACATCCTTGTTGACATCAGTGCCTTTAAAGTCCCCCTCAAGTCCCTAAACTTGACGGTAGAGAGTGAGTAGAGAATATAATTCGGCTCCTTAGAAAAGGATATCTATTTATGTTCCCTTTACCCTTACCCCCTTTTCAACCTACAAAGTCTGATCAAAGGAACTAAGGAGTTACCAAGGCTGGGGAATAGGTGATCAAGAAAAATCCCTTAGACATTATTAGCACTTAAGTGTAGTGTGAGTCCTCCTTACATGACACTTACATGGCAATGATGATCTTTGCGGTCCCTCAGGCCTGATGGATAGGCCCAACTCCACAGGAAACTGGCACAGGTGCTACAAGCTGCCAATGACTGGCAAAGACTATGGCCCTTTCATATCAATCAAATGTATATATGACACCTCAACACTTGTGAGACTATGTGGGGTACCCAGTACAGGGGATTTCCAGACAAACCTTAACTTTATCATTGCTAATCCAACATGAGATTTATAGCAAATTTTGTTGTAAAAAGGCAACTGGGGGCAATATGTCTCATCAGGTTCAGAATAATTTAAGAAGGGGATTGATACCTCTCAGTCTGCTACATGTGGCTAGTTGGAGGAGCGGCTATCTATATTTAAATCATCTTCTTCCAGCAGATTTTGAAGTTTACTTTTCTTATTTTAGAAAGTCATCACCTCTAGCATATTTTTCCTGTTACTGATGATTATGTTCACATGTTTGGTATACAATGTGCTGAGAAACTGTTTTATAATTGGTTCCAATATGAATGCAGTCTTTTGTAATGTGAATAAAGAGAATCAAGCTGGCTTGGCCCGGTAAGCATTGTTGGGCACTCAAATGGACTTACAAGGGGTGCTTGTTGAAGCTTGTCCCAAATGAATTGTTTCTGGTGGTTTGAGTTTTATTTGGGTTGGTTAAAGTAGGTGACAGGTATCCGCATGTTCTATGCATAACATCCAGTCCAGTAGCAATATGGCCTGGCACCTACAGCATATCTATGCTGGATCATTGCTTCCTATACATAACACACATGCAGCATTGGGTTACCTTGGAGTAAGTGCGGGTGGAGGGGTTGGTGAGCGGTAAGCACTGCTGTCATCTCATCATGATCTGAAGGATGGATATACTCATATATGCTGTTACCAGTCAGTTCTACCTATACGGAGATAAAATAAAACATTATCAGGAAGATAAGCATGGACTTTTTTGGTTAAAATAATATTGAATGGTGAAGTACCTATATATATATATAATGCTATTATTAAATTGTGTATCTACAAAGTGCACAGATGCAGTCCTATGTGTGACCGTTTAACAATTTTGCATACAAATCATAGGCGCCAGGTCATCTTTTTGCTTGAAATGACAAAGAGTGTTTGTAATCATATTAAAGCTAGCCATACAGGGGTCAACCTATTTTAGATCGATCATAGATCCCATTGTACTTATTCAATCAAACCATTGAAAATACAAGCATGCACATATGGTACTAGCCAATTTTGGAACGATAGATCCTTTGCCCAGACTCAAAGGTTGTATGTACGTCTTTAATTTAGAGGATTTATTTTTTTTACTTTTGTAATGATGCATTTATACGCTGCCTGTCCAAAAACAAGGAACCACCAAAAAAAGGTCACGCACTGTAATATTTCATTGGACCGCCTTTAGCTGTGATTACGGCACGCATTCGCTGTGGCATTGTTTCAATAAGCTTCCGCTGTGTCACAAGATTTATTTCCATCCAGTGTTGTATTCATTTGTCACCAAGATCTTGCATTAATGATGGTAGAGTCTGACCGCTGCGCAAAGCCTTCTCCAGCACATCCCACAGATTCTCAAAGGTCTGGACTCTGTTGTAGCCAATCCATGTGTGACAATGATGTCTCATGCTCCCTGAACCCTCTTTCACAATCTGAGCCCGATGAATCCTGGCATTGTCATCTTGGAATATGCCCGTTCCATCAGGGAAGAAAAAAACCCATTGATGGAATAACCTGGTCATTCAGTATAGTCAGGACGTCAGCTGACCTCATTCTAGGAGCACATACTGTTGCTAAACCTAGACCTTACCAACTGCAGCAACCCCAGATTCATCCAACAGGAGGCACCCCCTAGCTCAGTAAAGAAGTCACACTAAATTGGCAGTGATGATATTCGCGGTCCCTCGGGCCTGATGGATAGGCCACAGCAACCTGGCACAAGTGCTCCGAGCTGGCAATGACTGGCAAAGAACTTGGGCCTCTCCTATCAATCAAATGTATACAGTGTATGACACTTATTATTATTATTATTATTATTATCATTTATTTATATAGCGCCAACATATTACGCAGCGCTGTACAATACATTAGAGTGGAGATACAACACATAATAACACACAGGTAATGACACAGGAGGAATAGGGGACCCTGCCCGGTTGGGCTTACAGTCTAATAGGTCAACACCTGTGAGACATGGGCAGCTATGTGACAGTTAAGGTTTGTCTGAATATCCCCTGTACAGTGAGGTATCTGCCCAGTACAGGGGATTTTCTTCTGACAAACCTTAACTGTCTCTAATCCAACATGAGACTTAAAGCTAATTTAGTTACACCACAAAGGATTATAATCAAGGATCAATGACCCCACGTCTTTGATAGACAAGGTGCTGAAGACTTGTTGCAGACTTCTCAGTTTGGCCTGGTCCTTGCTGATAAGTACAGCTTGATGGTGGTATGAATTGGAGAAACTATTTTGTAATTGGGTCCAATATGAATGCAGTCTTTTGTAATGTGAATAAATACTGTTGCTGAACCAAACCTGACCAACTGCAGCAACCCTAGATTCATCCAACAGGAGTAGTGATGGCCGAACATTCGGCGTGTCCGTCCGCGAACAAGCGGAGCGGACTTTTAAAAAAGTCCGCTGTCCGCCCGTTCGCGGACAGACGGATGTGTCGTCAGTGACATCACATCCGGTCCTGGAACGCATAGTTCCTGGTTGTTCTAACCGGATGTGACGTCACTGACGTCACATCCGGATTTACGAGCCGGATTTTCACTGATAGACCGGGTTCTCTACCCGGTCCAGTGTTCTCCCCAGAATTTTTTTCCAGCCGGGCGGCGCGATGACGTCATCGCGCCGCCTGCATCGGTCCGGCGGCCTCTCTGATAGGCTGCCGGCCAGCGGCAGCACACAAGTGTTCTGACAGGCGGCGCCTCCCCATTCTGCAGGAGCGCGCCGCAGCCACTGAAAGACTCCAGCCCGCGGCTCGGTTAGTGTGCCGCGGGCCGGAGTCTTTCAGTGGCTGTGGCGCGCTCCTGAAGAATGGGAGGCGCCGCCTATCAGGCTGCTTGCCGCGGAGGACTTGTGTGCCGGGCGGGGACTAAAATCTCCCGGGCGGGCCGCCCGGCCAATCTGCTCTGGGGAGAACACTGCGGTCTTCAGTGAAATAGTCTTCCTGCGGCGGGATCTCGCGGCTAATGATCCCACCGGAGAAAGAATAGAGGGATCCTTCTTGCTGGCGAACACGGCGGGTCGAACACCCGTACTGTCCGCCAGTGAGAAGGAGGGCGAACATGCTTGTTCGCGGCCGAACTGTCCGCCTTGCGGGCAGTTCGGCCATCACTAAACAGGAGGCTCGTACCGATTTGCTTAGTTAAATCCAGGTGGCGACTTTCTTTTTGCAGTGTATGTTAAACGTTCAAATTGATAATATCTTAATAATTTTTTAACAATTGGTTACAAAATGGTGAGATGAAGGAGTTATCTTATTATCTTGGTTTTGAGAATAGGTTAAACTTGAAAAGTTAAACAAAAACTTTAGACCATAATCACACTAATTGGGTATGTACACACAAGTATGTATTGAGTGGCCAGAACCGTACATCAGGGAGGTGGGAGAAAACCCTGACACAGGCAATGGGCGTGGTAGTTTAGAGTAGGCGGGTTTACGTAAGGAAGTGACGTCAGGGTATGGGGGTGGACGGGGGGTTTAATGTGGCACCGGAAAGGGACGGGTCCTTTTCAGACCAGGAGCGGCACACACCCTCCCTCCCCTATGTAATGTGGTCCGGTCTTGTTATGCATGTTTTACTGTATTCTTGTTTTATTGTGACATGGCGGAAGTTTGGCAGTGCCGCAGGGAGAAAGCAGAGCCTTAAGGGGCTCATTGTCAGTACACCAAGGGCAGTCACAAAAGTACTGGTGGGGGGCTTAAACTCCGGTTATGGGTATATACGTTTTAAGGTACCCACCGCGCTGGTACTTAAGGGCTGGTGGCTGGTACAGTGGTTTTCAGGCAAGATGGAGAAGTGGTGCACTGTCGGGGGACCCCAATTTAACTTCTAATGTTTCTAATGTTATAATGTTTACAGGCTGTGGCCATATATTTATATAAACACTTTCCAAAAGAATAAATGGTCTCTCTCATTTTTATTGGCAGCGGCTCGGTAGTCCTGGGGTCAAGACATATCTAACACCCAATGTATCTAGTAATATAATCTCCATGTATGAAACATTGGAGATTATGTTTTGCTCAGTCAGCCCTCATGAGAACAGGTGGAGGGCATTGCTAGAAAAAAATGAAATTTTTGGGCTAATTTAGGAGTGTCTGGCAGAATTTTCAGCATTCCCCAGAACTTGACTGCCCTCTTCTGATATCTGATTTTCTATATTACGACTGACCACTTTCCAATGGCAGTCATTAGCATTGTTGAGGCTGGCCATAGACGGCTCAATTTTTCATGCGCTTTCCGAGAGATCGACCGATGCATGCAAAATTGAGCGATCGCTGAAATGACGAGAAATCGCACAAACAAAATGGACTGAAAGTTTTAGACGATTGAACGTGTATCAAAGGATATTTTTAAAGTCTTTGCGATCATTTACAGTGGCTTGCAAAAGTATTGAACTGAACTTTTCCACATTTTGTCACATTACAGACACAAACATGAATACATTTTTGGGGAATTCCACGTGGCCAATACAAAGTGGTGTACACGTGAGAAGTGGAAGGAAAATGATACATGATTCCAAACATTTTTTACAAATAAATAA
>CM070033.1:186032871-186046329 GCA_036250615.1 Ptychadena robeensis | reverse complement strand
ACAGATTCCCCCACCTAAGCTGTAGATCTCTGCAGCTCGTCCAGAGTCACCATGGGCCTGGTGACTGAATTTCTGATAAGCGCTCTACTTGTTCAGCCTGTGAGTTTAGGTGGACGGCCTTGTCTTGGTAGGTTTACAGTTGTGCCATACTCCTTCCATTTCTGAATGATCGCTTGAACAGTGCTCTTGGAAATCTTTTTGTAGCCTAAGCCTGCTTTACATTTCTTAATAACTTTATCCCTGACCTGTCTGGTGTGTTCTTTGGACTTCATGGTGTTGTTGCTCCCAATATTCTCTTAGACAACATCTGAGGCCATCACAGAGCAGCTGTATTTGTACTGACATTAGATTACACACAGGTGAACTTTATTTAGTCATTAGCACTCATCAAGCAATGTCTATGGGCAACTGACTGCACTCAGACCAAAGGGGGCTGAATAATTACACACACCCCACTTTGCGGTTATTTATTTGTAAAAAATGTTTGGAATCATGTATGATTTTCCTGCCACTTCTCACCTGTACACCACTTTGTATTAGTCTTTCACGCGGAATTTCAAAAAAATTGTTTGTGGCTGTAATGTGACAAAATGTGGAAAAGAAGCAAGAATATTTGAAATTCTAATATATTCAATGAATATCTGTTAGTCGAGAATTCGCAATATTTTGCAAATGTGCGCTCGGATATTCGCCATGGTGGATAGTCGTCATATTATGCTTCAACATTGTATACCGGCATACATCACGCATATGTGTGCGCATTGCAAATGGATACGTGCAATACACACAGCGCTCGTACTGGCTGAGATCACAGAATGAAGAAGAGAAGCTGTTATGCAACAGGCGCGCACAATGGAATACAGTCGAATCGAATATTCGGATATACTATATGCTGCTCAACACTCTTTAGTCTACCTGTGTTCAATCGCAGAGGACCCGGCACTACATAGTTGTTGGTAGATCTAAAGTATATCTGACAGAGAGATCTAAAGGTATATGCCAGCTTAATAGTCAGGATGGATTGAATTGCATTCCTTAAGCTGGGCACAGACGTTTAGTTTTTCGGCCGATTTCCTGGCAGATCGACCGAGCGTAATGACCTCATCACGCTTGGTCAGTTGTTCCGAGAATCAGCTGCGCACCCTTTGTGTGCCAGCATTTACTTTGGATGGGGAATCTGGTCCCCATTGTAACAAAATTTGGGGTGATATCATGGTTTTCCAGCACCGTGTGACACCAAAACTACTAATGTCACTTCTTTATGCCGGGGTTCAGACATACAGAGCGTGTACTCAATACTCCTCACTGCCAGAGACAATATTAAAACCCTGTGCTGGCTCTCCTACTATAAATTTATACGAGATCCCTTGCAATCCCCCCATGCGGTCTGAAGAAGTCAAATTCATCAAACAGACCTTTATCTGTTTTTCAGCCACACAAATGTAATATCGTTCTGCTGACAGGAGGAAAGATTTATTATAGCTCCAAATCGCTGTTGTAAAGACAAGAGGTTTTACTGAACATGACAAATCGTCAGGAGTACAAAACACAGGCCTCTCCCCAGCCGGAGGGAGGGGGGTCCGCTTTATTGTTGGCTGTTCTGATCTCCCTTATTATCTGGGCTCTGGGGGGCACGCGCAGATTACCATATAGACGTGGAATCACTTCCAGATGTGATATGGTTGGACACAGTGCCGATATTCAGTGTTCTCACTTATTTTACACAGTCATTTCAATCATCTTATTGAACCAAAATCGAACCGTGTGTGGCTAGCTTTAGATTTCTCTTGCTTCAGATATCCTTTTGTTTTACCAAAACCATGTAATATGAGGGACTTTCTAAACAATCAAGTCTACCTGTGTTCAATCGCAGAGGACCCGGAACTACATAGTTGTTGGTAGATCTAAAGATATCTGACAGAGAGATCTAAAGGTGTATGGCCAGCTTTAGAGTTCCCTCAAGGACCTTAGAATTGAAAGCTGACTTTCCCTCAAGCTATTTAAATGTTATTTCAAAGTACAGAATGTCCTTTAAAAAGTCTAGCGCTACCGGGTTTTGACTCCACTAAGTTTCTACTAATAGCTAAAGCATGACCTGGATGACCTTCACAGACATAATAAAATGAAATAATTTTACACAATTAAAGCATTTTATTTACATTGCAATGTGTTTATCATTAATAGTTATCTGTATCTAGTGACAAATACTTTCCAGCACTTGTCTTGGGAAAACTATTGCCCTTCCTTCTGTTTCCAAAAGTGTCCAAACTTTGTACTTTTAGTTAGGAAGCAGCGTACCCATCCCCTCCCCCTTCATTAAATCCCCATTGTGTTGGAGTGAGCTTGTATGCCATGCAGTTGTTTATATCAGTACTTACCTGTGACAATCCCAGATGTACAGAAGCTGTCTCTGAAATGTACATTATTTTCCCATCCGAGGCAACCACGAAGACAAATCCATCTAGAGTCTGTCGAAGAAAGAGAAGCTCAATATTAGCAAAGATGTCTATCAACAGCAGAAGGGAAAAAAGAAAATAAGCCATCTTAGGTTTTCATGTGACCAGTCTAGTAAATCATGTTGACTAAGATCCCCCACACACGTAGCGAGCCCGCGGGTGCTCACATGGGGCAACAGATTCCTGTCGCCCCAAAGCTCGATCGGCCAGAGAACGGACATGTCCGTAAATCTTTGGCCAATGCCGTTAGTTTGAATGGGGACCGGCATCCCCATCCAAACTAACGGGCGGCACACAAAGGGTGCATGCCAAAACTTTGAGCGATGGAGTGACATCATCACGTTGCACTCCATCGCTCGTCTACCGCCCCCCGCTCATTACTACGTGTGGGTGGACCTTAAGATGGTCTACATAGCATTTCGAAATTATGATTTGAGTGATATAAACATTCTATAGGTTAGAAGATATTTGCTCCTTAGTTACACCCAATGATGATATAATTTTGTAGAAGCTCTGCCCCTTATATTACGTGTTTTTATTTGTGAAAACACATCTGGATCATATAAACACATCATATTGGATGTAGAATGCAGTCCAGGGCCGATTCTTTCGCAAAGGCGACTATGCATGCTCAAAGGCCCCTTACCGGACTCGGGTGCTCTCCCTCCCATGCAAAAGAAGAAGGAACGGCGACACGTGTTCCTTTTCTGCTTCTCCTCCTACAACCCCCACCCCCTGTCAGCAGCTCCACCTCTAGCACAACCCCCCCCCCCACCTGTTGTAAGCCCCACCTATACACCTATAGCACACACCCCCCAGTGGACAGAGGGTGCACTAAGCAAGAACGTCCCCTGAGATGCTAAAAAAACGACACTGATACAGTCTACTGTAAATAATATAGTAACCCTTTGTCTACATAGTATGGACCACCAAACAAGAGAAATGATTAAAGCTGCGTACAAGAATCGAATTGCCGTCCATTCCCACCCATCCCTGTTTATAATGAATTCTCGAGGGTTGAGCGGGATGACAAATTTAACAGAAACATCCACCCAGAGCGGACAACTCGGCTCAGTAGTGCCAAACCGGAAGTGATGCCACAGGAAGGGTGGAGCCAGGTAGTGGCAAAAGGCCCGGCTAGATGTGATTTCAGCCATTTTGCCAAAGGAGCATCCCTTCCCTCCTATCTCTTGTAAATATTATGCATATTTCTATTTTTGCCGTCACAGAAGGTGGATCCTTCTCAGTGTCTAAACGAGAAAACTGGATAGGTACGGGTGCCATTTAGTGTAAAAGTTGGTTCGGAATGGAGGCACAGTTGGTAGTTCCCACCAAGCTGGTATGTGTGCAGGCTCGTATATTTGGAGTTTTAAACACAAAGAGGAACTTTTAGGAACCTTTGGATGTTCATAATGTTCATAATTTTTTATTTAATAGTTATTAAGCTGTGTCCTGAAAAATTCAACAGTTAATTGCAAAGCCCCTGAGCATGGTATCATCAACAAACATGCTGGAGATGTAGAGAAGGGTTGTAGAGATGTAGAGAAGTCAGCTAGTCGAAAATTTAGACCACCTCTACTATAGATGTAAAGTTGGTGGGTGGGCTGGTTAAAGGGGTGTTTACTTTAATATGGTATGGTATGGTTGGCCCTACCCAAATTCTGTCCTCATGTACACCTCCAGGAAGGAAAAATACTAGCTATGAAGAGTCCTACGACTTCTCTTGGCATCTTGTAATTCTTGTAATTACCTCAACATAAAATGTCCAAATAGAGGGAAGAGTAGGTCAACCACCCTCACCATCTGTCTTGGTAACCATTGATACTGGCACCAATATCACCAGAACTCCAGTAGTAGATATATGTTCCAATGGGCACACTTGCGGACAACAGTCCTGGTGGGGAATTTAGCCATTTTCTACCCAATACTAAACAATAAAAAGGATTTGATTTCATAAGCTAGCCATACTCCTTTAGATCTACCAACAACTATGTAGTGCCGGGTCCTCTGAGATTGAACAGAGGTAGAATTGATGGTTAAGAAAGTCCCTCATATTACATGGTTTTGGTAAATAAAAAGGAGATCTAATGAAAATCTGACAGAGAGATCTAAAGGCCCCCATACACGTGTCGGATTCGCACCGGATTCCGGCACGATCGATTCCGGGCGCGTGCACGCCAAACGATCGTGCCGGAATCGCATGCAGCCCACCTGGTCCAATCGATCACGTCCGATTGATCAGGGGCTCAGAATCGGATCCGACGGAGAACCAACATGTTGGTCTTTCTCATGCGATTCTGTCCGGATCAGGGGGAGTTGCCAGTTGTGAGGTGGACAATCGGACACAGATCCGTCCCGGAATCCGTTGGACAAGGTGGTATGCTGCGATGGATACTCTTAATTGGCCGATTGATCACACCTGCGATTCCCGGCAGAATCGCCGGAATTGATTGGATGATGAATCGATCGGACGTGGAATCCGACACGTGTATGGCTAGCTTAAAGGTGTATGGCCAGCTTTATACTTTCAAATTTACAAGCACCTAGGACCAGTTGGGGGGATTGCCCCTTTAAATATTTCCATCAAGTAATAGTCCTTTATGACTGGTGTAGGCAACAAAAGTTCAGTGACATAAAGAGTTCTGTTTTCAATGTATCGCATATCATACAGTTTTATTCTTTTATAGACATATGGAGATCGTTATATACTTAGAGACTCATGTTTCTCATTCTATGATGAACACAAAAAATAATTTTTACATGAGGCCGTATATATTGGTCCGTGCCTCCAAACAAGCACGGGCTGTTATTTCCTAAATGAAGTAGAAAACTCACTTAAGTCAAAACTTGGCGTAAAAACTGCCCAATAGAGCATCTCGAAAAGGGCCGCTAAGCATGAATAAAAAGTCGATTTATGTGAAGGAGCTTTTAATAACAAATCCAATGAATTGCTTTCGGCACCAAGAACCCAGCGCTGCCTGTTCCTGGCACACACTATTGTTTCGGCGCCAGTACTTCAATCGTTTTGGTGTTTGTAAGGTTACTATGAGTTCTATAGGGTTATGGTTCAAGCTTGGGAAATGGTTCAAGTATAACTATAGGTTTGGAGTGATATCAGGTCTTTTTCTAATTGTCCCAATTACCAATATTACTGGGAATAAAGGGGAAAAGCCAAACTTTTAATAACTACAAGAACATGTAGAGACATCATCTTCCATTGAGGATATTTATCGTTCAAGGAGGGGATTACCTTCACAATGCAACAGGACTGCTAAGGATGAATAAAAAGTCGATTTATGTGAAGGAGCTTTTAATAACAAATCCAATGAATTGCTTTCGGCACCAAGAACCCAGCGCTGCCTGGTCCTGGCACAGACACCATATTGTTTCGGCTCCAGTCCTTGAGTCAATCGTTTTGGTGTTTGTAAGGTAACTATGTTCTATAGGGTTATGGTTAAAGCTTGGGAAATGATTCAAGTATAACTATAGGTTTGGATAGAGTGGATAACAGGTCTTTCTCTAATTGACCCAATTACCAATATTACTGGGAATAAAGGGGAAAAGCCAAACTTTTTAATAACTACAAGAAAAGGTAGAGACATCATCTTCCATTGAGGATATTTCCTGTTCAAGGAGGGGATTTCCTTCAAAATGGAACATAACCTCTGACTTCCTGTTGAATCTACAAAGAGGAAGTGAAGTGAACTCTCATTAACCTCCCTAGCGCTCTGCTTAGGTCCAGATTTCTATACCAAAATTGCACTATAGACTTAAGCCCCCATACACCTTAAGATCGATCTATACACTCTCCATTAGATCTACCAACAATTGTGTGGTAGAATGGCCTCCCTGATAGAATACATAGTGATTGGAAGGTATATATCCTGCTATGTAGTGCTGGTCCCCTCCCTGATTCTTAGAAATTTTACATATTGATTGGTAACATGTAATATGATCACCGTCTATCTGTAGTTCCGGGCGTCCTCCCGGATAGTTTTAGAATTTGTTGCATAGTGGATGGAAGGATATGTCCTGGCTATGTAGTGATGTATTGCTTCGGCTGGTCCCTTCCCTGACCTTAGACAGGAACTTAAATGTGTATTTGGAAAGGTAGAGATATCATGAATAGTAGTAGTTGCCGGGTCCTCTACTTCTTACCTCCCTGACTGGGGAATACCTAGTGATTTGAAAGAGTCCTTGCAGTGATGAACCCGGTATATATCACTGCCTATGTAAGTTTCCGGGTCCTCCCCCTGACATAGATTTATGCATACGTGTCCCCACACCCTGGAAGGCATATGTAACTGATACTGTTTATCTCTTGTTGTTCTATTTTTTCTTACGTGATGGGTTCTCCCCTGATAGAACAGTTTTAGAATACATAGTGATGGGCAAAGGTATATTCTCATGCTATGTAGTTGCGGGTCCTCACTGATAGAATACATAGTGATTGGAAAGGTATTCATATCATGCTATTTGTTCTTAGTGCCGGGTCCTCCCTAATAGTTATATTTATACATATTGGGTTGATTGGAAGGCACATATATCCCACTGCTTATGAGGGCGGGGTCATTCCTCTGATAGACTTTTATCCTTCCTCCCCCTCCCCTTTCCTCCCCTCTTTTTATACTTGGGATTGGAAGGTACTTAATCCACTGGCATGTAGTGCTGGGTCTCCCTGATAGAAGTTTCCCCTACAGAACTGTAGTAATTGGAACGGTATATTCACTTGCTTGTTTTTTTTATGTAGTGCTGGTCCTCCATGATAATGTAGAAGCATACTGTTCAGTGATTGGGAAGGGGATACAGGGAATAAAGACCAGCTCATCATACCTTACATGGTTTTGGGTTAGAACCCAAAAATTTGACTTTTTTCTTCGTTTCCCCACGTGCCCCTTCCCGGCCTACCCCCAATGAACAGAACTATTCTGGTTTGCACTGGACCACCAGCCAAATTTTTTATGATTTACCGATCCTCCCCCCCAGTTTGAGGTGCTTCCCCTTTTCCCCCCCTCCCCCTCCTCTTTCCTTTTTCCCTCCCCTATGGGGGCCTTCCTTTATAATAATGTTTTCTTAATGTTTAGGCCCTTGTAACTTCCCAAACAAGTTTGTACAATATTCGGGCGGGGGATAGTACTTGAAATCCTGACTTTACCCCGATTACATCAATGGTTTGGACTTAACTAACCCCCCAAATTCGCAATTACCCTTCGGCCCAACATAATATAATTTCCTAGACCCCATAAACCCCCCTATAAAAAATACACACATGTAATTTTATTAAAGGTTTAATGATCTATATGATAATCTTCTTAAAATACTTATCTTGTATGATTACCCCCCAGATCCCTTTTTATTTTTCCGCACCCCTCTTCACAAGTTCCAACAGTAGAGATGGAGGTATACTCCGCCCCAGTATCTTGATGGGGTTTTCCTTTGTCTTCCCCGACTAATTACCCTACAAAATGCTTGACATTAAATTTGGAAATGGGCTTTTGCCGTGGGTTGTTTGTTCCTTGGGTTTATTACATTGAAATTGTATTGGATACCAGTCCCTAATTTCATGTATCTTCTTCCAGTACACATCTCCATTCTTGGCACTCTCTCTGCCTTCTGGGTCAATACACAACTAGGTTACTTGACCACATTTTGTTATCCAGCAGTTCACAAGTTTTTTTAACGACTCGACAGATTTTCTAAATCCAAAATTTTGGTCAACCACACCCCCAAACCCCCCATTAAGCCCCCCCCCCCCTCGCCCTCCCTCGTTTTTTTCCGTGTATTGCTCACTTCTTCGACATCATTGTCCGGGGACACTACCACCAGAAATCTATGTGTTTCAGGAATGTGGCCATCAGAAGTGTTTCCAATTTAATAGGGAGGCATTGCTAGTGCCCAAAAAAAAAAAAAAAAAAAACACTTTACCCCCGCGTATTTCATCCATGACCCAGTTTCTCAATCAAGTAATCTCACAGATCTTTCTCATTTTGGTTCATTTTAGGCAGACAATTTTAGTCAAGAAGCCCAGAAAAGAAACGTCAGAAGGAAGCAGAGTAAGTTGATCTGATTGAAAATTAACATAGACAGAGAGCACTGAGCTGCCCCCCAGGCCCCGGCCCCATTCCCGTCCCTTATTATTATTGCGGTACGTTGTTTTTGAGTTTTTTTTTGCCCTTTACCATGTCTATCTCTCTCACTAGTATTCGGCCACTTTTTCTAGTGTTGCCATTCATAAAACATAGATCTCTCAGGTGGTAGTGTTCGCTGTAAACTCACCAGACATTTTCGCTAACCACAACTTCTATTAAAAAATGCCATGAACACACAGGACTTTAATTTGCATGATTAATAAGCCAGTATAAGCGTGTCCTCATTATGTTCTGCAACAACAAAAACAAATGGAGGGGACCAGCAAAAAATTTGAAGAAATATGGAATATTATTAAAACAGGAACAGGGAATACAGCGTGTCTTTATGAGGAGAAACACATTGAATCCCTGCGAGCTGAGACCGGTAACAGGTTGGATTTCTTTGAGATTCTTGATTGAGTCTGCAGTTGTCATTTTCTGCATAGCATATGGGAACATCAGCTAAACCTAAGGGCCTTTAAGGCCAACCCAATGAAAATAATGAAAAAATTTGCACCTGTGATTTTTTAAACGCTTCTACGATCCTTTTTATTGTTGTGCCACCATCTGGTATGCGGGCAATACACAGTTTCCTCATAAAGATCCCAAGATCACCCATAAATATTAGGACTCTCGGTGGATATGATAAGGCAAAAACAAACCTGACGATTTCCTTCTACAAATGAGATATGAATTTTAATACGGACGTTATAAGTTTTGTGGTTATTTTTTGCCCAAAAAAGCTCATTTTTTTTTTATCCTGCAGTAAATTGGAAGCAAGTTCATGTTGGAGAATTGATAGCATAAAAACCAGGGATGTGCAGATTTATTATTAGCAATTGTATCCCTCTTTTGACCACATCCTCCTCCTGCAGGTTTGTCTTACTCCACAGCCTGTATGGCTGGCGAAAGCCTACCTACCAAATCTAACGCATTTATTAGGTGATCTCCGTGAATCTCTGTATATGACGTTAGGCCCCGGTTTCCTGTGGTTTAATGACCATTCAAACCTCTATATTGGGGTTGCTAATTCATTATGGAATACTCCTTTTCCTTTGCAAAATGGCTTGTCAAAAGAAGGTTGGCCTGTGACCATAGGCTTATGAAACACGTTTTTGGTCAAAAATAGTGGATTTTGTGCCAGACTATCTTGCCAGAGGGAACGTGAAGCACTCTGTACCAATTGCAAAGCTTATGAAGCTAGCGTGATCCACCGAACATAGTTCAGCCGTTTCATTCAAATATAGTCAACAGGGTCGACGACCTTAGAATGTTGGAACAACCAAAGGCGCAACAATAATATGCTTCAAATGAAGGAGAAGGGTGGCCCCCCAGAAAGTCAAGCGTGCTGCTGTGCCAAGATACCACTTGCCAACCAGTTTGGCCAAATTTCGAGCTCTTGGCAATCATCATTCTGGATTTTTGTGGCCCTAATATAGCACAAGGTGTCGCACTATACGCAGAGCAGAATAGGCTGAAATAGGACGATCCACCAACTAGAAAAACAAGACACACAGCGGCAATACGTCAAGGGACTGGCCAAGGAATTATTCTCAAGACTGATTTTTCGGTTTTAGGACCTGATGATGGGCAAATGAGGAGCGAGTTCTTGATGGGCCAGATGGATGGGCACTCACGTGGCTGGATTTGTAACAGTGGCGAGAGCTCTCTTAGTCTGACTCAGACGGCTGCAAGGGAGCGTGGCAGTATGGTTTGGGTGGCTATTCACAACAGATGAGCGGGTGCGCCCGGCCTTTGAGCGCGCCTCTGCAGGTGGCCCAGTCTCAAGCCCTCAACCCCAGTCTCTTACTGCACCACCTTCGCCTTTCCTGGAGGAAGGACACCTTCTTCAAGCAGTGGTACAGGCAAGCTCTGGCATCTCTTTCAAGAAACAAAAACCCGAAAAACCATTTGCTTTTTTGCGTCATATTCAGGACATATGTCTCATCACACGAGTCCAAGTACTCCTCCACAAGCGTGGCTGGCAAAGAAAGGGTATAAAATGAAGAAACAACTCATGACATGGCCTTCCTGTTTTCAACCTGATTGATAACCCATGAGAACCCGGTGGTCCATCATTTTAAATGTGTGTTTGTGATTTACCAAGGGAGGGACAACAGTACACCTCTTTCTGAACAGTGGCTGGGAGGCGGTGGTTGTGCTGCACGCAATGTTTAGATTGCGTGCATCAGACTCAATACCACTGACAGAATTCCCCATGGATGCACAGGCTTTGACCGTTTTGTCATTGCCAACCCAGGAAAGGTGGTCAATCTTTGTCACTGCATTGGTGTTTGTTTTGTTTTTGAATGTCCATCCTTCGAAAATGTATTTATTTGTGAATCTTTTTTCCCGTTGAGATGTTATATTGGTTTCATTGGTAAAATATAATGAATTGCAACTTTTTTCCTCATGGGCGTTTGTATAAAACTTTGTTTTTTGGTATACGTTGCCTAATTAATTTATATGAACACAGTTTACACTAGTCACCTGCACCCACACATTCACCCGACCAACCCCCCGTGAAATCGGCTTAAATACTAAAAAACTTCTTTCCCTCCCTTTTTTTTCAAACTTAAAAACTCTTGTCAAATACCAATATTATTTAGCTTTGATATTACTTGAGTTTTTGCGGTTCATTGAGAAAATCGGTTGTTCGTCAATTATAATTACTATTATTCCTTCAAAAATTACCATTGCCCTAACCTAATTTCTGCCCACTTCCCCCCTCTGTATATGTTCCTATGCTTGTTAAGCAGGTATACCCTCCCCAAGTAAACGCCCAATGTAGGCCAGTGAGGAGGAACCCTATGGCACATACATGACAGTCCGGTGGCACTGTTTGAGCCACCTCTCTGTGTGCCGCAACCCAACCCTATTAGGGCTGCCATACTAACCCAGAGGCCACTTTTGGGAAGGGGCGAACAGTCCCGATCAACCCACGAGATTCAACCGTGATGCACTGTCATCATCGTCCTGAACACCCGGTGGATTGCGGGCGCCCCTTCAGGCGCCGGCACACTTTGTGTGCTCTTGCCCCCCCGTGGCCACCTCCAAGTTCAATGAAAGTACTGACAGTGTATTAATTGAAGCTTCCATGGCATCGGCTTGCGTCCGGCTAGAGAATATGGCAATGTTCCGTTCTCTGTGTGTGCTTTCCAGGCGAGCCTGGTGCCGGGCGGGGAAAGGATATGTCGCAGAATGTGCCGCCCCCCGGCACATTGCGGATAACGTCACCAGACGATTTCTTAACACTGACCGACGGCGGAGCGTTGCTACGCCCGTGGGTCATGGTTAAAAATGCGGCCTGTACGAGCCCTGTGTTCTTTTTTTATTGGCAAGCCCCTAGCAGAACAGAAAGATGCTGCAGTCTGTGGCCTCATCAAGGCTTGTCAAGTTAGTTTTCTACCCCCCTCTTGAGATCTGCAAACCACAGCGCCCTCACACATACACTCTATCAGCACTGTCAGCCAACCCAGAAAGCCCTTGAAATGGCACAAAAGTTTATAGTAGAGTACTGGGTCCCCCCCTATGAGTACTCGCTGAGGTAGTGTGGGTGTGTGTTTTGGGCCTGTGTGTTGTATTAGTTGAGAGTATGTGAAATGTGTGTGAGTCAGTACGAAGACAAGAATGATAAGAGCAGAGGCAGACAAGACGTTAATCCTCACAGGCTAGAAGTCTGAGTTAACAACAGATAGAAAGGGCCAGCAGGGTATGATTGGGTACCGTGTAGCCTAGTTCTGTAGCACTCTTTTTTTTTCCGGGCAGAATGGAGTGCGTGACAATTGTAGTTTCTTTACACAGCAAGTTGGCCTTTTCAGTCTTTGCCTTATATGATATGTCATCAGAATGCCATGGGACACTAACAGAAGACTATATGCATGCTGGGGTCTGTAGTCCATCAGCAGCCTAGGATACAGGAAGCTTGTAACTGCACTGATCCCCTATGGACGACAACTGAACCCCGAGTTATAACCCAGATGATTTGTGTATGTGTAATTCAGGTTAGATTGCCAAGTCGGCGCTTTGAGATAAATAAGTTTGGGTTCCAGTTTGGGTCTCTGAAAGGTTCACCATCACTGGTATAGGCTCATACACATCTGCAACAAAATACAAACATCATTGTCCGACATGCCCAATCATCATTTACAATGAAGAGACCAAATGACAACGGTGAATGAATAGTCTACAGTAGTGGTGGGCAACTAAGTTGATATGGAGGGCCACAAAACACAGGAAAGAGTCATATATAAACATGTTCATCCAATACAATCATACCGACCAACAAACACAATGCTATGAATTTAGTTAGATCGTTTTTCCAACATGTCCGATCATTTTCCGATCAATGTTTTGATCGGTTTCGAACAATTTATGGTGATCGAACCATGTGTGCAGTATACGATTTAAATCCGATTGATCTAAACTTTAATAGTTTTAAGCCCCGCATACACCACATACAATTACCATGCAACTTCTGTACAACCAACTTTTCTTCTACCAAAACCATGTAATATGAGGACCTTTCTACACCTTCCAATCACTATGTATTCTATCAGGGAGGTCACTATACTACATACCGTGTTTCCCCGATGATAAGGCAGGGCCATCAAATAAGACAGCCCCCCCTTTTTCGGGAAACATGTAAAATAAGGCACTCCCCCGGCAATAAGCCACCCTCCGGCAACCCGCGGCTCCAGAGCTCCCCTCCCATCTGCGCCTGCTCGGCCCGGTTCACCTCCTGTGTTTACGGAAGCGGCTGTTACGTGTCAGTGCGGAGAGTAGGGCATTGTGGGAGTCCGACTGATGGCGGGGTGGACGGGCTGACAGCTCTGCACTGAGCCGGGGACATGTTCTAGGGGCCGGCAGGGCTG
>CM070033.1:185973851-185987004 GCA_036250615.1 Ptychadena robeensis | reverse complement strand
AGAGAGGAATAAGGAAACAGGGGAGAGATAGAGAGAAAAGAAGAGGAGAGAGGAGGGAAGTTAAGAGGGAGAAAGGTGATGGGGAAACATTTAATAGAGAAACATTTACTTAAGTTTTTTTTTATTTTTATTTTTTTATCGACATCTATTTTCTAGATACATTCTATATATCTCAGATTTCTCATATAATTGTCCTAATATAATTATCATATAATTAGTCCATCATTTAATTCGGTACTTCACAGTTTCAATAGATTTACTTATAACAATAGATTATAATGCGCTATAATAGAACAATGCCATAGTTATGAATTATGGTGATAAGGGTGATCGATATATTTACCGATAATTCTCACTATTCCGATAAAGTTCATTGTGATTAATAAATGCGCAGATTCCGAATATATTCATAATAACAGACATGGACTCTTTTACTTTTCTATTTTTCCTTTTTGGACATAAATGTGAATATATCACCGCCACTGCTGATGCGGAAGATATTGGAGATCATGCACACCCGACTCCTCTCCTCCCGGACCTAAACCTTATCATATCGGATCTATAAACCTTATCTGACCCACATTTCTGGGAGACTTTTCATATTCAGACATCAAGTATTTATAATATAGAATTGCTCCTCACTTTGAGGTGTACGAGAAATCCAAATACATACCTGCAGACGAAACAGCGATATGTCCTTCCATTTACCGAACTGTGAACTATCGGACCGCTATCGGGCGTTTTTCAATGACTTTCCAAGTTAGAATTAACTAGTTTTAATGGAGATTTCTCGGAATGATTACAATTGGGATATATTTTCTGTAACGAGCATTTCAAGAAACTCTGTGCATCGGGTTTCACCAATAATATACATATATACAGAAAGTTTGGAGTTCAAGTGATACACTTTCTTGGCAATAAAAGGGATCACCTGGGGTCCAAATTTTCTGCATTCATCGATGGCTAATACAGTATACTATATATACTGATAACACTATAAATATATATACATTTATTTATATATATATATATATATATACATTCATACTGACTAAAAAACAAAAAAAAACCCTAAATAACATATATATATATAAATTAAGGAGCAGGATTTAGAATAATGTAATCTGCATGCTTTGAGGGGTATATATATACATTCATATTGACTCAATAAGTCCATATTATCAGAATGTAATCATATAAAATATAATCATTAATCATTCTATACATTCTATCTGCATGCTTTGAGGGATATATATATATATTGACTCGAAAAGTCCATGTCACCAGAATTGATTAATATAAAATATAAAAAGTTATTATTTAATTAAAAATGAATTAATGATCCAGTCTCAGACATCAGATTCTCCACCTTTCAACCATAAAATGTAATATATATATATATATATATATATATATATATATATTACGCAGCGCTGTACAATACATTATAGTGGAGATACAAACACAATATAACACACAGGTACAGGTAATGACACAGGAGGAGTAGAGGACCCTGCCCCCAACGGTTTACAATCTAATATAATTTAGAATGAAATGCTATATATACATTTATATTGACTCAAAAAGTCCATGTTATCAGAATGTAATAATATAAAACATAATCATGAATTATTTAATTAATAATTAATGAATCATCAGATTTCAGAAATCAGATTCTCCACCATAAAATATAATTAGCAACAGACCCCTGTTAGACCCATTTATAAAGTGAATGAGAGATTCAACAGCTATTCACACAATGGTCAATTATTTGAAAACCAGAAAGATTCACTTGAATAACTGGTGAAACTGGTAAATGTGCCATTAATTTGGCCCTGTGGTGTAATTATATTGTTCTATAAGAGAATATTTGAGCTGCAATAGTACATTGCTGTTGTCTTCCCTTTATGGGCAATTGATGATGATGATTGATGATGGTGATTAGAACAGTTACTGGTGTATCAGAGGACTCTGGCACTTGAAGAATAGCATGAGGCAATATTCAAATTTGTGATATTTTGTGAATAATTCTATTATTGTTCGATTTGATATTGCTAAATATGAAATGGGTATGGCCATGTATTGCGATTATCTTCTTAATTAATGGTCACATGTGATATTTATGATCGTATTGCCATTATATTATCACACTGCATGGCGCTTGTCATATCCGCAGTCATATTCGCGAATTCTTAAATAGCCAAACACTAAAGTCAAACTCTAAAGCAGGGTACACACATGCAAATATGGGCCAGATCGATGGCTACTTCGAGCACCGTGTGCACTCACGGCCATCTATCTGGCCATATCATATGTGGCCATCTCAGTTTTCGAACGAGACCAATCAATCCCACTCGAAAACTGGGATATCGGACATGACCGTTTATCATGCAAAGCACTGGCTGAGCTGGAGAGACAGCAGAGCAATATTGAGCCGTCTGTTCCCTTTTTACCCCATACACTTTTAGATTTCTCTGTCAGATTTCCTTTCGATCTCCTTTTGTTTTACCAAAACCATGTAATATGAGGGACTTTCTAAACCATCAAGTCTGCCTGTGTTCAATCGTGGAGGACAAGCCACTACATAGTTGTTGGTAGATCTAAAGGATATCTGACAGAGAGATCTAAAGGTGTATGGCCAGCTTTAGTCCCATCATCACAGCTCAGGTGCAGGCCATGCAGTAACCCTCCTAAAAGCCTCTTGCACTTAACCTCTGGATTTATTCAAGGCACAGTACCAGCAGGCATTGCTGGAGCTTGTAGTTCCAGAGAAGCATTACCCAAGGGGGTCATGTTCTTTAAATATATACCTAAAATATTTTACACTTTTAATTGTGAGCAATAGTAGAGTGTTGTACTGGGTTAGACATCAATGAATACAGCACGTTTGGGGTTCAAATGATACTGTTTATTGGCTAAAGCCGCCCATACACCTTAAGATCGATCCATACAATCTCCATTAGATCTACCAATAACTGTGTAGTATAGTGGCCTCCCTGATAGAAAACATAGTGATTGGAAGGTGTATATCACTGCTATGTAGTGCCGGGTCCTCCCTGATAGAATTCATAATGACTGGAAGGTATATATCACTGCTATGTAGTGCCAGGTCCTCCCTGATAGAATACATAGTGATTGGAAGGATTAGAAAGGTCCTCATATTACATGGGTTTGGTAGAACAAAATGTGATTGTACAGAAATTGTATAGAAAGACTGTAAGGTGCATGGGGGCTTAACTGAAGTCATTAGAGAAGCAAGAGTGTGAGCAGTGAAAGTGAACAATTTTGGTAAAATTAAAAATGTTGGTAAAGGAGTTTTTAGAGCATGTGTGTTGGGGGTGGGGGGCAGGTTCATGTATTTAGGTTAATATTAATATATCATTTTTTTATTTGTTTATGTTTATTTAATTTTACATTTATTGATTTTTTTATTTCATTTTGTATTTCATTCGCCTATTGCAGCTAATATAATTTAATGAGTATAACCAATTTTTTTTTCGGCACAAGGACATTTAAAAAAGCATATATAAAAGCAGGTTCATGAAACTCCCACAGAGCATCGAAAGCCCTTCTCCATCCCCAACCCCCATCTTTCCTTAAGTTTCAAAAGAACAATTTGGCAAAATATTACCAACATTTTGGACAGTTAAGCTCTCCTGATTTGGCATTTTATTTAAACAGTTCTAGTTTGTGAACAGAAAGTCCCAGAGTGAGAATGTTATCTTTCAATTTGTAATTATCTAAAATTATAAAGAATATTTTTATCCTAAACTGCACCTTCATATTCCCTCTCTGACCCCCCCCCCCCCAACCACCACCTATAAATCAGCTGATCTCAGCGTTTTGTAAGAAGTTTCACAATGTTCTATTGAGCAGTGAGGAGAACATGGCTCTGAAATCCATCACAGTGGGAGAATCCATTGACAGGATAAGGGGGGGGGGGGGGGTTGATGGCGAAACTTGGTATTCCTGCTGAGGAAACACCCAGAACAATTATCAATAATAATAAACAGAACGTTACATGGGGATGGCATGCTGAGGGTTCTGCAGCCATGTGTGACCTTGGCATGGCCCTGGATTAGGGGAGTTAGTTATATTAACACATAGGTGTCTGCATCTGGAGATCGCATTAACCCTTTGCGAATAAAGTACAGGTAAACCTAACAATGGAAAATTTCAGTCAATTAAAATATGCAGCTTATCGTTCTGTGTGTGTTATCTTGTGTTGCATCTCAACTTGTATTTATTGTACAGAGCTGCGTAATATGTTGTTGCTATATAGATAAATAATAGTAATAATTCTACCTGTTATGCAGTGACAACACATTGATCTGCGCAGAGCCGACATTAGGGGGGAAAAGGGGCAATCCTATCCTGGGCCCAAGCAGGTGGGCATTATCTCGTGGCCTGGCTAGATCGACTTGGCAACTGCAAACTACTCTCATGACATGTCTGCAAGCACCTATCCCCCCCCCCCCCCGCCACAACTTTGTTCGGGAGAAGAGGAGTGGGGTTTTATTGCTACCACCCCTCCAACTACTTTTTTTTCTGGTGGGGGTGGGGGGGGGGGTGGAAATCCTCTGAGTCTGAATAAGTATCATTAGGTATATGTAAGAAAAACAACACCCCCAAAGTGGAGATGACCCAGTGGTACTTCATATTGGTAAAGGGTCCCCAATCAAGGGCCCAACAGGGTACAAGCCCAGAGCCATGACATGAACATGATTACTCGATAGCTGAATTTTTTGACTAGCTGACTTTGTAAGCTGATTGTAAAGCTTCTGAAAATTATATCCTCACCAAAATTGCTGGAGATGTAGAGACAATTGAAAAATGTTTTTTGCTCTAGCACATGTAGTTTTTGCATAAAATCGAAATTTAAATTTTTGACTTGACTTTGAACTTAATTTATGCAAAAACTATTTGTGTTAGAGCAATACTTTTCTTGTAGCATACCCCAAACCCTTCTCTACATCTCCAGCAAGTTTGGTGATGATACCCTGCTCAGGGGCTTTGCAATTAACTCAAAATTGTCAAAATTGTTGAATTTTTTTTTTTTATTCACTATCTCTAATGATTCGATTGTAAGCTCCGAGGGGCAGGGTACTCTTCTTATCGAACGTGGATTGATCCCCAAACACCGATCGTTAGTATTCACACAGTGTAATCAAGTTGTTTACAATCCATTTGATCTTACGATGGAGCGCAAGCATATTATGATCATAATACCAAAGTATTACGCATGCGCTCCATGGCTCGATCACAAATCGATCGAAATACCTAGAAAACCCAACATGTCTGAAAATTTTTCGGGGATAGATTTTACGATCAATTTTAATTGTTGCTCGTACTAGGTGGGCAGGAATCATTGTAAGTCAAACCGTGTATGGCCAACTTTAGTTTGCTTTTCTTTTCACCCTTGTTGTATCGGCACTTGATAAATAGTGCTGAGCTTGAATATTCAAATTGGGAATGCAGAACAAGGGGGGGGGGCACAGTTAACTGTGTGCTTAAGAGTTTAGGACCTCGTAGTTATTATTGCATCAGTCACAAAAATCGTTTACAACGTTTTATTTTCAACATGAGAATATAGACATATACATCTAAAATTAGAAAGCAAGAAGTACCCCCGAACAAACAACAGGGGGGTACAAACTTTCAGGAAACACTCTGGTAGCTGTGTTTTGGGATACAGGCTGTAGATTATTGTTGTCAACATGTTTCGCCCCTGTAGATTTGGGCTTCCTCAGGACAATACAACCATCTGGACAGCGGGAGTTCAAGGCTCACGAGCCTTGATGGAATAATACACAGGAGCTGATGGGGCGCAGGGGACCACGAATTCAAATATTGCCTATGCCGCTCATCACTATTTTTAAATTCAACTATAACTATAATTTATAAAATTAACAATACAAATGATATATTTTCCTTTAGCAGACAACATACCACCCAGTTGGGTTCACATCAGATTTAAAGGAAAAGTATGACATCATCAAAAGTTGTTAATACAGTACTGTACAATTATGTCCATTATGTTTGTAGATACTTTCTTTACACTGGTAGCTAACCCTGGAACATGCTATTTATATATTCACTCGGGAGAAGGGTGAGTCACCAGCTGTCACAGCAAGCAATTTGCACCATTGGCATCACGATCAATGAAAGCAAAGGAACATAAAATCTGTGTGTGCTGGTATACCTCCTCCCCCTGCTTGGGGGATCATGATCAAAGTCTGAACCTGTCCGAAAGCTGCTGCAATTTCAGTATGCTTTAGGTAAAACTATATCCTGGGGATCATAGATTCCCAACACCTGATTCATGCAGTTTCTATTCACATCAGATTTAAAAGAAAAGTATGACATCATCAAAAGTTGTTAATACAGTACTGTACAATTATGTCCATTATGTTTGTGTGGCCTCTATGACAGTGTACACAGGTTGGCATATGGAGGCGACAGGGCCAGTGTGCCGCATAGTGATGTCCACCTTGGGGCTCTGGGCTTACGAATTTCTGACAAGCCATGGAAGAGAACATTGTGATCACCATGATGTGTTTGGCATGGACACCTACGCCACACGTGTTATTTCAGCACACATCTATCACACCCGAAAAACGAATGTATCACACCTGACAACACCAATGCCAAACATGTCACCTAAAGCAGAACTCCGCTCAGAACTTCCAGGAACTGCAAAGATCTATTGCTGTCATTATGTTGGCGACACTGTTGAAATGTGAGTGCAAAGCCCACACTGGGTAGGGATCCCTGTTCCAATATTCCCCCTTATCGCCTGATCTATGTTCAAATATTAGACATCCCAGTGGTTTCATGTTTTTAAGTTCCCTAATGCTTTGCTGAGATTTCTGTACCAAAAACACACCATAGACTTTAATGGAATTTTTTTATGTTGTAGAACTGTAACTTCCCAAAATATGTCCGTTCAAGGGTCTAGTAGACATCCTGAATATAATAATGTTTGAAACACACAATTATGTAAATAGAATTACATAAACAACTTAATAAAAAGAATAATTTGAATGATAAAATCTCTAAAATACTTATTTTGTATGACAGATACCAAACAGTGTGTTTTTATGTTTATATTTTGCCTCTAATACAATTTTAATTCAATTGCAAATGTGTTTTGTGTGCTTTTTTTTTTTTTTACTTTGAATTGTATTGGATACAGTTATCACTTCAGTTTCCAGAACAATTCCATTTCCCACCCTCTTTGCCCTGGTGTGATGGACCTGGTGACATCACACCAGGGGAGAGAGGGTTAACTTCAAAGGGGCACATCTGGGGAATCACACTGAAAACTGTTTTTCTCCATAGAAACTTTTCGTGCAATTTATTTTAAAATTTTACGCCACCACCCCCATGTGATCTCATCACATCACTCCACCGGTGGGATCGGGCAGTTCAGTAGATCGGAGCTACCGGGGCAGCTCAGATACATAAGTTTGCGTTGCTGAGGCTCCAATCTACGCTACACGGCCCCAGCCCGTCCAGTGCTATACCTGACAGGTGAGCAACGGAGGGTCTGGTCTTGGCAGGCTAATAAAAGTTAAGCTTAGTTGCAAAAGAAATGTCTGCTTTAAGCTACCCAATTCATGTGGCTGTGATGTCACATGACACAGAAGTGACCCGGCTTCTTTAAATCAGAACTCCAGGCTTACCTCCAGCAAGGTTGTATAGGTTCCACCCTTGTACTGTGACTGCTTACTCTGATTTTTACTGCACAATGTGTCCTTCTCACAGTGTGCATAAGAATCTCCAGCAAGGTAGATACAAACAGCTACAAAGCACAGCTGGACCATGCAGGTCACTTTAGTGTTTGAGTAAATGTACCATCTCCAAAGAGACTGCGGGGTGGTGTGCAGGGCTGGATTATATTGTATATTTATATTCATTGGAGCAGAGCCACTTTTCAGAGCCCGGAGACTAACTTGTAGATACTTTCTTTACACTGGTAGCTAACCCTGGAACATGCTATTTATATATTAACTCGGGAGAAGGGTTGAGTCACCAGCTGTCACAGCAAGCCCAATTGCACCATTGGCATCACGATCACTGAAGCCAAAGGAACGATAAATTGTTGGGGCGGGTATCATCCTCCCCCTGCTTGGGGGGGATCATGATTCAAAGTCGGAAACCTGGCCGAAAGGCTGCTGCAATGTCAGTATGCTTAGGTAAAACTATATCCTGGGGATCATAGATTCCCAACACCTGATTCATGCAGTTTCTATATTATATTTAGTCTATGGCATACATATGTGATTTCCTTTCTTATCTTCCTATCTCTAGACAGGACATGTGTTGCCTAGTCCTTCTTACCATGAAGGTTTTGGTAAGAAAGGACTAAAGAAATCAAAAAGCCCTCAACTCAAGCCGTGCATAGCACAGTGGAAATGGTTGCTCTGCCATGTTCAGCTACCAAGCCCTACTTATAGAGCCATGCTGTCCTTCAACTACCCTGATGATGGCCAACAAGACTTATGCCTGGCATACACATGCCGATAAGCGGCCGATTTTTCACCTGACCGACGGGCGTGTGCGCTCGCGCCGTCGGTCAGTGGAAAAATCAGCCGCTTATGGGCATGTGCCCACATGGGGCGACAGATCCCTGTCGCCCCACTGCTCGTCCGGCCAGAGAACAGACATGTCCGATAATCTCTGGCCGATGGAAGCTGATGGCATTCTTCATTGAAGCTAATGGCCGGCATACAAAGGGTGCCTGGCCGACTGAAGGGGCCCCATAATGCACCAGGGTGCAAACGTGATGACGTCATCACGTTTGCATTCCGGTGCATATCAAAGCTGGTCTGTCTGCACCCGTCGAGGTGTGTATGGCAGGCATTAAGGTGGCCATACACAGGTCGATTTTTAAATTGATCCTTGCACAATCGATTGCTGTACCAACATGTTGGTAAACCCTGTTCGATTGCAATTACTTTTGATGGGGACCCAAAGCATCGGCGCTGATATGCTCCCTCCCCCATACAGGGTAGAGAGGTTTTAATACACCTGGTCGCAGCCTCTTTATGTGGACACGGTGCTCCGACTCGTTTACTGAACTGACATAACAAAACCTTTTCAATTCATCCAAAATGGAGGAAATAAGACCTGTGGGCGCACTTTACTACTAAACATGAATAGAACAAACACTTCTTATCATTTCTACATGTCTTAGGACTAAATTGACCAGCCTATTGATGTATGACTAACTTGCAATATTTTGTTGCTAGGAATGTTAATGCTAAATATTGTTTTTTTAGAGCCGAGCTCAATAGCTCAAGGTGAAACAATTCTCTTGATTAAAAAACAATGACAGCTTGCCTGAAAGCAATCAGCTTGTGCTGTAAACACTCTCATGGGAACCTGTAGCGCTCTGGAAATCCATTATCAGCTTCACCTCCATTTTAAACCTGTATTTGTGAAACAACACTGTAAAGCTAGAAAAAAAAAGTTGAAACATAGAAGGTTTACAAATATGTCAACATAAAGTGTAAAATGAATTTATAAGCAATATAAATTATTGGTTTAGGTGGATGTACACTCAGTATGTAAAGTGTGACTTACCTCTGAGCTGGTATGATGGCGGCTTAGGGCTCCAGGATCCTAAAATAATATACTTACCTGCTGTTCACTGGAATCGTATGAGCGATTTCATATTTATTCGCCAGGCTTCTGAGGGTTAACTCCAGGTGCAATATCACGGGTGGCCACTGGGGGCGTTCATTGGTTTTCTATGGGAATTTTCTACAATGTAGTCTAGCCACGGCTATACGTAATCAGGGCCAGGAAGTGAGGGAGGGCTTCCGGGGATCTCCTTACATTTTTTTGTTTTTTTTATTTATGTTCCTATTATCTGCACTTCTAGTGCCATTCATGAAATCCAAATTTTCTGGGGGTAGGTTCACTTTAACATGTTATACTTAAGTTTAATATACATGCTGTAGGCCCTATGTCTAATATACAGTACAATATACAGTAGCTGTAGTAAAAAGTAGCTGTAGTAAAAAATGTTGTCTAAAACCCTAAAAATTGCCTTACAGCTGGGTGACAGATTTCTATATGCACTATTGGGGTCTCAATCCCCACGTAGACTAGCCAACATCCCATAATAAATCACAAAAGAATTTAGACTAGGGGCATGATAAACAAACCACCTAATCTGGGTATTCCCTGTAAAAAACAGAGGCAAGGGGACTTAAACGGCTAGGAATAGTCACTAAGAAATAGGTAAATAATAGTAGGTAAAGATTAATCACGATGGATGATTCATTCTTAAAAAACACAATAATTGATTTATTAGTCCAAAATTGTAAAATAGATGTGTGTGCCCATTCAAGATACACAATGGTGAATAAAATGCGGCGCACCACAGTCACTCGCAAGGTGTACGTGCCACCTCTCCATAAGACCCAAAAATAAAGAGCAGAAAACTGGATAGATTAAGTCATCCCTCCACAGATTTCTATATTTTCCAGCTTGATACGTTTTACGTTTTACTTTTTATTTAGTACTTAAAATGTTTTACTTATTTGACTTTTTTTTTAAGTGACAGAAGATATGACCTAAATCCTCTCTCAGCTTCTAGTACCCAATTGAGCAGGAAAAAAACTGTTAAACCCCATTTCTGCTGATTTGGGGGTTTAAGTAGGTCACTGTGCTCAGATAACAGTGACTCTTTTATTATGTCTAGTGTTGAGCTTAAATATTCAAATTGCAAATATATTCAACAAATATCGACTATTCGAGAATTTGCAAATTTCACAAATATGACGGCAGATATTTGCAATGTTGAATATTCACCATATTATGCATTGGGAAGCTTATGGCCATGCATTGCGAATTTATATTATCTATACAAACACCACATGTGACCATTAATGTTGAAGGTAATCCAATTCAATTATAATTGCAAATTTTCGCGATGCATGGCGATACACTCGAATTGCGAATATTAACGAATATCAAATCGAAAATGTTGTAGAATTATTCGAGAAATATCACAAATTCGAATATTGCTATGCCTCATTACTAATTATGTCCTCCTGATCATTATACCAGAATCTTACCCCCACCCCCCAAATGTGTTATTTTTTCTGTATTCTCTAGCTTTTTTTATTAAATAACTTTTACTCTTTTTTAAAATTGTAACATTTTGACAACCTTTTTTAAATAGAAAGTTTCACATTACATTTTAAACTTTTTTTTTTTTTTTAATCATTAAACTTTTTAAACTTGAACTTATTAAAACATATTTCTTTTTCCAAAGTTCACAGAACTTTGTATGATATTTATATATATATATATATTATATTTATATGATATTTATATATATTTAATTATTGTAATTATAGTAAAATGATTTTATTATTATATTATTCATAGTGTTGATCACAAATTTTGATTGCGAATATCGGCACTTTGAGAATTCACAAAGATCTCATGTATAGTGCTTTATCTTTGTAATCACAAACATTCGAGATTTTTTTTTCCTTTTTTAAAAAATTAATTCTAGCAAATATATTTACTAAAAACTAACTTTCAGGTACTGAGAATCAATACCTGGAATTATTATTATCATCATTCATTATAATATAGCGCCAACATATTTTGCAGCGCTGTACAATACATTAGAGTGGAGATACAACACAATACAGTACACACAGGAACAGGTTATGACACAGGAGGAGTAGAGGACCCGGGCTTACAGTCTAATGGGAACTACCGTGCATTGCGCTCTCAATATGTGCGTGTACAAGTGTCGGTTTGCGCAATGAAGGTAATAATGACTGGAGATCACAATTTTTTAAATTTAAATATTTATTGTAAATATGAGAAGAAAAATTTTCAATATTTTGCGAATACAAATATTGCCTGTGCTGCTCATTACTAATTATTAATATCATATCTATTATAAGTATAAGAAAATCTAAGGGCCCCTATACACCTTTAGATTTCTCTGTCAGATTTTCTTTAGATCTACTTTAGTTTTACCAAAACCTTGTAATATGAGGGACTTTCTAAACCATCAAGTCTACCAATCAATCGCAGAGGACCCGGCACTACATAGTTGTTGGTAGATCTAAAGTATATCTGACAGAGAGATCTAAAGGTGTATGGCCAGCTTTAGGGCCGCACAATTCAAATATAAAGAACGACTTCTTGACTCAAGGTGGGTTTACACGTGTAGATTTTTTTCTTTTAATCAACGAAGAACGATTTTTTGGTTGATTGAACAAACAATCAACAATCTAAAATGGCCAATTTGTTCAATGGATACATTTTGTTTGACCTCGAACAAAAAATTATTTGAAAGGTCATCGAACACATTGGTAAATTTTTACTGGTCGTTGTCATTTCAAATGCATTTTCATTCGATATCGGGATGAATGAACCAAAAATCGAATGTTACATTCGAGAAATGAACTAACGATGTTCGACAAAGACATCGAACACAAAATCTAATTGGCTGCTGATTGAAGAAAAAATCTACACAGGTAAACCCACCTTTATAAGTGTTATTTTTTTTCCTGAACTAATATATTTGAAGTATGAAACTTTCCTAACTTGTCTTTTTTTTTTTTTTTACTCATATTTTCCCTTAAAATTATTCTCACACAACTGAAAATAATTTTGTACCTTTGCGTCCGTAATGCTCTATCGACTGTTTAATTAACTATTTTGTTTTGCTACCAGAAGACATTTATATATTCAATAAAAATGAACACAGGCCGTTTGAGGCCCTTCGGCTTCGATAGAGCAGGCAATGACTTTGCTGGTGAAAATGGTTTAATCAAAACAAAGACGCCACTTATTCACACTTTAAAAACCTCACATTTGCTGACTTGTAATGATAAAAAGGCACGCGCGGGAAGCCTGAAATCCCGGACATTACAATAATATTTTCACATGGCCGGACTTTTGTTTAGCTAGAGTTTTTGGAGATTGAGTCATTTGTCATCTGAGAAAGAAATGTTTTGTTATTCGCCGTCAGTTCGACTCAGCTCGGGATGCCGGTCGCCTATAATACAATTATTAAATAAAGAATTTGTTATTTAAGGAGACAAGATAACGTTGTAATTAGTGATGAGCGACTAGGCAATATTCGAATTCGCGTAATTTCGCGAATATC
>CM070033.1:185949287-185964233 GCA_036250615.1 Ptychadena robeensis | reverse complement strand
ATTGATGGCAGGGTAGGTACCAAGTGAGGGCAGGAGGTGACCCAAATTTGAGGGCAGGGAGGTGACCAGATTAAAGGGCAGTGGGTGACCACATATTAGGGCAGGAGGTGACCCGATTAAAGCAGGGAGGTTCACAGATTTGGGCAGGGAGGTGACCAGAAAGGGGGGGGGAAAGGGCAGGGAGGTGTACCATAACATTAAAGGCAGGGAGGTGAACAGATTGTGGCAGGGAGGTTAAACAAGATTGAAGGGCGGATTTTAGCCAGATTACAGGTGCATGGAGGTGAACAGATTGTGGCAGCAGGGAGGTGCCAGATTGAGTGTAGGAGGTGCCAGATTGAGGGCAGGGAGGTGACCAGATTGAGGGCGGTAGGGGTGACATATTGAGGTAGTAGGTGACCAGATTAAAGTGCAGAAGGTGACCAGATTGAGGCAGGGAGGTGACCTGGATTGAGGGCAGGGAGTTGACCAGATTGAGGCAGGGGAGGTGACAGTTGAGGCAGGTAAGTGAACAGAATTGATGGCAGGGATGTGACAAGATTTAGGTAGGGAGGTGAACAGGATTAAGTTAGGTTATCAGGCTGAGGGCAAGACAGTGACCGAGGTTTGGGCAAGGAGGGGATTGATTGCTTTCGCATGGAGGTGACAGGCTATGGGCATGAGGTTGATCTTGCTGAGGACAGGGCGGTAACCAATAGTTATGAGACATAGGCAATATTCAATTCCGCCACATTTAAAAGTAAATTTGAGATCTCCTGTCATTATTATTTATTGCGAAAATTTGGGCACTTGTACGATGCGAATATTGTAAAACACAATAGTGTATTAGTAGTCAGGGTGACATTCTAAGTGGCGAGACTGTGAAATAAAGCAGTGCAGTGTAATCACCTCACCACATTAGACTGAGACGACTACACAAATGAGACGACTACTTACAAACCAATGCATGTACTTCCCTAGAAGTCATCAAATATGTCCAGAGTAGATTAAGAATATACACTATAATCGGAGCGATCGTTTGTAGAATTCCCTCAAATATGCTTGATATTCGATTCCGATTTCGCATTAATGAATTTGAGAACTTAAAATATTTGGGGGGCAACTCGAACTAAGATTTGAAGGTGCAAGGAGGTGACCAGTGCTGTGATGCTAAAAGAAGACGAAGGTCACAGTCTTTTTCTGACTTCTGTAACTAGACAAGTCTTTGTTTTCCTGTTCTGTACTTTTTTTAAATCTACTGGAAAGAACTAGAGACCATAGGATAACGGGATGAGGGATGATGTCTTATTTTTTTGTATGGGTCAATTATTTTGGGGTGTTCTTTTCATTTCATTTTCATATTGTGCTTCTTTCACGTTTGGGGGTGTGCTTTCAATTTCAAATCATGGGTGTTTTGGGGTGCTTTCACATTCATCCCCCTTTCATTGAGGCCAATCTGTGTTATTTAGTCTGTCATTCCCTATTTGAGTTAATCTTGCTCTCGGCTAACTAATTAGGGATGGTCGAAAAATTCGTCAGTGCGAATTTTTAAGTAGAAAGTGCAACTTTTTCGCCGAAAATTCGCATAGTCGAACTTTTGATTGGGTCATTTCGACTTGTTTGTGCCGAAAAAAGTCAAAATTTTAGCCTGATACTACTTCGACTGAAATCAACTATAAGAAACTACTTTGCTTGATTTGCCGTGCCGCTATTTCGCATGCCAGTAATCGCCATGTTTATTTAAAATGTGCACATGCGGGAGTGATTAGAACATTCGCATTGGCGTAATATTGCATCGGGCGTAAATTCCGCACTGGTGGCTAGCTAACTTTGTCAGCTTAATTGGCAAAGCCCCTGAAAATGGTATCCTCACAAAAATTGCTGGAGTTGTAGAGAAGGGTTGGGGGGACATTGTGGCGAGATGTAGAGAAGGGTTGGGGGGACATTGCTGGAGATGTAGAGAAGGGTTGGGGAGCATTGCTGGAGATGTAGGAGAAGGGTTTGGTGGTACATTGCTGGAGATGTAGAGAAGAGTTGGGGGGGACATTGTCTGGAGTTGTAGAGAAGGGTTTGGGGAGCCGTTGCTGGAGATGTAGAGAAGGGTTGGGGACATTGCTTGGACTGATGTGTATAGAAGGGTTCACAAGGGGGACAATTGCGGAGATTCAGAGAAGGGTTGGGGGACATTGCTGGTAGATGTAGAGAAGGGTTGGGGGGACATTGCTGGAGTTTGTAGACGAAGGTTGGGGAAGTAACAATTGCTGGAGGTGTAGAGAAGGGTTGGGACCTTGCTGGAGATGTAGAGAAGGATTGGGGGACATTGGCTGGTAGTTTGTAGAGACGGGTTGGGTGGGACAATTGCTGGAGTGTAGAAGCAGGGTTGGGGGGACATTGCGGAGGTGTAGAGAAGGGTTGGGGAGGGACATTGCTGGGAGATGTAGAGAAGGGTTGGGGAGACAATTGTCTGGAGATGTAGAGAAGGGTTGGGGGACAATTGCTGGATTGTAGGAGTAGGGTTGGGGGGAAAACAATTTGAAAACAATAAGTTTGCTCTAACATGTCAAGTTTGTGTATAATTTTTGGGTTTAAGATCTCAGCTCTTGAATGTAAAGCGTCTGCTACTATGGTACACGGATTCTGCTATTAATAAGAGCTCATAGACAGCAAATCCAACAATATTTCCCACCTTATGGTTAATGTTTTGACCTATGAATGGCGAATTTTGAGGCTTTATGAGCAAATTTTGTAGGCGTTATGCGAATTTTTTCGACTTCGACAGAAAAAAAGAGTCGAAATTTCGCAGTCGAAGTCGAGAATCGATTGGGAAACCACGAAATTAAGGTAGAAATCGAATTTTATTAATTTTCGACATCTCTATTAACCTATATGGCAAATGGCTGTTTAGTGTAAATGGAATGGAGAAAAATATAGTTTTATCATAGTAAGACACATTTGTGTTTTTTACATAATGATAAAGTGTGTTCTGTCTTATGAGTTCTCTGATGAGCTGGTGTTAGCCGTAACAGCTAACAGTGGATAACATATTAGCCACATAAGGGGGATCATGGCATTGTTCTTGATAAGCCCAGCCCACCACCTTATAAAATGGAAAAGTAAGGCACAGCGCATCCATAAAGCAATTAGTATTGTGGGAATACTAAACAACAAACATGGGCTGCTCCATATACATATGACTACATGAAGATCACCAAGTATTAATAACAAGCAGAACTTGTTTCACAGTTAACCAATACAAGTATAATAATAAGAATAATACAACAACAATTGTAATGGTAAAATTAGACTAAGGCTAACGCTATTTTAATCTTTTAAACTAATTTCCATTACAAACTACTTTAAAGACTTGGGGTTTTCTGTATACTTGCCCGTGGCTCTTTGAATGGGGTAGCCGCTGTTTTTTTTTGAACATAGATGTCAGGGGGCCAAAACAGGCACAGCTGAGACCAAATATTTTTGGCCATTGGTAAGACGTTGAAAATCGAATAGATCTGCCCTTTCCACAGCCCCTCTGCCTTCTAACACTCAACTGAGGCTGGTGTACTTCAACTCCAGAAGTCCTGAGTACGAGTTTGACTATGGAGGCCCCTTTAACCGTTTCGTTGAGTAATCGAGCCTGGCTGCACAAGTATACGCTCATAAGCGACATAACATGAGCGCCCAGAGCATGCTTGGATCGTTAGTTCTCTTCATAGCGCCAGAGGGAGTGCTCATGCAACCTGTTGTGTATGTAAGTCCATTGGCCATTTTGGCCCACTGTGTAGTTGAGTTTTGACAACATCCATGCTTCGAATCAAATCCTGATTCTCTGTGGCTCCATTGTAAAGAAACCGAAAGTACCACCTGAAAGTTGTTCAAGAAGGTGGAGGCCTACAAATTATTCACTACAGATGTTTGAAAGTATTGGTCCGTGAATATTCACATTGTCACATTTTATGTATACTCAAATCTTACGTTTTTTAAAACTTTTTTGGGGGTTATTTGAAGATAAGTACTGAAGTATGTGGCCTAAAATAATCCCCTCTCTGGGCTTCCTATTCCCAGTCTTTGCAGGGGTAAACGCTGATTAAACCCCCTCCTGCTGATTGTGGGGGTTTAAGTATCAGTTAGTCACGTGCCGGGTATAACAGGACTCTGCCTTTAAATGTCCCTGCTCATCATTATTATTATGATCACTTTATTGTATATACGCGCCAGCATATTACAGTCAGCGGCTGGTACCAAACATGTAGAGTGGAGATACACACAAGATAGTACAGAATCAGCCCCCCGCCCCCCCCCCAAAAAAAAAGTGGCCTTTTGGTAGTCACTAGTGTTGATTATTATTATTCCAAGCGTTATTGCGAATATCGCGAAGGTCTTCTAATTGCGTATATTCATGATGTTTGTTTTAACGTCAGTTTTTAACGTCAGTTGCTACCGTACATTGCATAATACGCAGGAAACAAGTGCGCGATTTGTGCACAATGAAGGTAATACATTTATTTTAAGTTTTCATGTGAAAATATTGCAAAATTAGAAGTTAAAAAAAAAAAAAAAAGTACAATTGGTGGTTGTAATTAGGCGAATACGAAATAAGTTGCAAATACGAATATTACCTGTGCTGGCGTCATACACTATTTATGGAAGAAGAGGCTAAAAACTAATAGGAAATTTTTTCAGGTCTTTTTCTTAAAATATAACCATATTATAGATAATTTTTTTTTTATTGTACACATAGTATAACCGAAATCTAATATTTTTTTTTTATAAATGAATATATGTGAAGGCCAGACAAAAATGGTGTATCTATCTTTCCTTAAAAATACCATTTATAAGAAAGATATTTGAAAAGTTAAAAGAACATTGAAAAAATAAGTACTATGTCACTAGAATCACCATACCAATAACCCTGATAATAATGTTGCTTTTTGTGAAAGTGAGAGAAAAGGGTCGGGGCCTATGGAGGGGCCCCCATACACACCCCCATACAACTTAATTTTTTTTGTTGATTGATTGGAAAATCTATGGCAGAAAGCCACATGAATTAGATACGACCTAAAACGATTAAAGTTGTGGAAAATTTTTGTTTGACAAATATTTGGACATACTGGAAAATGTTATCGGTTGTATTGAACTTGAACCTTAATTCAATTACGCTTTCAGTTGTTGGGCATAAGCATACAATCAATCACAGATTTTTAAATATTTTTTAAATTGATTGAAGCTGAAAATCTAGACAATGTATGGAGAGGCTTTCATTCTTTTATTCTTCCCACCATGAGGGTCCGCTTTAAGAATATTAAGAAACGAATTCGGCTTAACATATGGTTTAACAAAAAGGTATGTATTTTTGTTATAGTTCAGTTGATAATTAAATGACTCTTTTGAATTGTTAATGTGATAGAAACTTTGTTTCCAATTTATGATTAAGGGAAAAGGGTCTTTTTTAAAATTAAAATTGATCAAAAAAAAAATTCAATCTTAACCCATTTTTTATTTTTTTCCCCTGCTGGAGTTAATTTGGGTTTCACTACATCAAAAGTGAAAAGATACCACAAAAAAAAAAACATTCCACTGAGGTAATAAATTTTTACAACAGAAGTATGAATAGAAACAAACACTTAGCTCCCCTGCGGACAGCAGATTTGCGTATTACGGCACATCGTGTAGAAGCCCTTTTATGAGTTGACCATAAGGTTTACGTAATATTATCCCGCAGGTTCTCTGGTCTTAAACTCAAAGTCCACAGAAAAACGACTTTGAGGTTTCTAAAGCTTTACTTCCCTCCTTTCATTGGAGCTGCCAACATAGGAGCGTGCTTTACAATAGAACTCAATAAGAATTTATCTGACTTTTTGGGGGGGGTTTTGTAGCCTTTTTTTTCTTTTTGCAAATTTTTTTAATTTGTTTTATGTCTTTTGTTCTTGTTTTATAATCCCTTTTCTTATTATAGTTACATAAGTATTTTATTATTATACCTTAGATTAAGTATAATTATAACCAAAATGTTTTTAAATGCAAGTGATTAATTAATGATACCTTATATTAATCATGAGTAAACCAATGAAGAATTGTAAATAATTTAGACATTTTTAGTTTTTACTTATTTAGCGTTCAATAAACAAATCACAACCTTTTGTGATATTCAAATTAGTTGAGAAACTTGCTGAGTTTTTGAGTTTGTAAAGTATATGTTTAAATGCACCACCCAAGTGGTATTATGTTATTTCTTTATAGTGCAAGTCGTATTTTTTAAGGTAATTCATCATGTTATGCGATTTTATTTAAATAGTCAATAGTCCCTAATATATAAATAACTATAGATCTATCTATCTATCTATCTATCTCGCTATCTTATCTAATCTATCTATCTATCTATCTATCTATCTAGCTATCTATCTATCTATCTATCTATCCTATCTATCTATTATCTATCTATCTATCTATCTATCTATCCATATCTATCTAGCTATCTATCTATCTATCTATATCTTCTATCTATCTATCTATCTATCTATCTATCTAATCTATCTACTCTCTATCTATCTATCTATCTATCTATCTATCTATCTCTCTCTCTCTCCTCTCTTCTATCTATCTATCTATTCTATCATCTATCTATCTATCTATCTATCTATCTTCTATCTATCTATCTAGCTATCTATCTATCTATCATCTATCTATTCTTTTTTTTATTTATATACCCCAGACCCGGAAATTCCATTAATACCCATTGAATGTTGTTCCAATATATGTGTATAGTATAAACTAAAATAATCAAGTTGTTCTACAGGAAAACCAATAAGGGCATAACTATTACTCTCGATCATTGTTGTCCTACCTGCTTGTTGTAAACAACTTACCCTGACTACCTCTGGGTAACCACCCCCGCTAGGTTAAGCAACCACAAGAACTCAAGAATAAAGCTCACCGCCTCTACTATCCTATTCTACCAACTAGTACAGGGGCCTCCCTGATTGAAAGAAAAGGTCTGGAAATGTTGAGTCCACCGGGTGTTTACTGTTAGGAATGGCAAACATTTTCTTTACCATGTTTATTAAACTGTTGAACTTGCTAAATCCTTTATTTTTACTAACAATCAATTGTCCTAATTTTTTCTCAAAGATAAGCAACTCTCCACGTTTATTAAATAGAAAGAGCCCTGTGTTTTTATAAAACCTTTCACCCAAGTAGAGGTGTCCTTTCATGTTACCCACGTTTACACTTTGTAGAGATGGTACAATCTTGCCTAAAATAAGTTTTGACCAGAAATCTCTCCCCCCCCCCCCCAGCCCAATTTGATTTAAAAGCCAAATTTTAACCATCTCTATTTTTTTTAGCAAATTTAAGATATTCCGACTTTAAAAATACCCCCATAAACACGTTTATATGTAATAATAAAACAATTACTACATATAAAAATTGAATTAAAAATAGGTCTCGTCGCAAACCTGTTAACCCATTCTAAGGGTTAATAAAAATAATGTGAAAAACATTTAAATACCCCCTCAAAACTTTTATTTTTTAATAATAACAAATTATACATATAAAAGTATTTTCATTATTATATTAAATGTTTTATTGGTATTTTTAAAAAGTGTTTATTTTTTGTTTTCTTTGTTACGCCTTGGAATAGGAATATGTTAGTGGTCCCTGAAGACCTCTTTGTGCTCCATATATTCCATAGGATCGTGAAAACATCACTTTAGAATTAATAATTAATAATTTGTTGCTGAATTATAAATGATATATTTTGTTTTCAATAAAAATTTTTAACTTAAGTTGAATTTCTCCAAAAAAGATGGAATTCCAACTTAAATGTTATGTCATAAATGTTAACCCTGTACTACTTGTCCTGAAAGTGTGTTGCTGCGATTTATCAGCTGAAAATGAGGGGGAAGCTGAAAACAAGAACCTAAGCAGTCACCACGTCTTGGAGGCCTGCAATATATTGGCATGTATCAGCCTTTAGACACAACACCTCAATTAGAGATAGGGAGGTACAAACATTAAATATCATTTACTTTATTATAGATAGATAGATAGATAGATAGATAGATAGATAGATAGATAGATAGATAGATAGATTTTCACTAGTGATGAGTAGCATAGGCAATATTCGCATTGGAAATATATCGTAAATTTTCACCTAATATTTGAAGTAAATTCGACAATTCATGATCTCTAATTATTACCATTTATTGAGAAAATTGGCACTTGTACACGTTTATATTGTGAACTCAATGGGTGTTGCCAAGGCGACATCTAGTATCACCAGGCGAGTCTAAAGCCGGCCATAGACAGGCTGATTCCCGGCCGTAACTGCTCACGCCAAACGCATGGTGGTCGGTCGCCTGCAACTCCAGGGGTGCCCACCTTGAAGTTTTAACCCAAATAGCCCACAGGTCAGCTCACACAGCGATCCATCCTGCCGATATTTTTGGTGGCTGATCCTGTTGTTGTCAGTTCATTTGGAGGGGGAGTCTCCTCCATAGGGTCCCCAGCTTAACAACTCCCCGCCGAACTATAGCATCAGGGGGCCCGTTCGATAACTTTACATAGGGCCCCCTTAATGTTAGAAACGGGCCTGCGTGTGTGCATGGTACCTTAATTTTGTCCCTCACCCAGCTTTGTGAATGGTCATATTATTCTGCTCTGTACTGTGCATCACATCCAATTCTAATCTTGCAACATTTTTTACTCAGACACGGAAACTGCTATGTGATATCCGATGAAAGTGCTTACACAGCAAAAATTTAAATGAAGATATATTAATATGTGTCTTTTGTATCTGCCTGTAGTTCAGCTCTAACCCCGTCTGCCCCCTCCTCCATGATATCTTCCCTATCGGCATTTGATGATATTGGCATGAGCTGCGGACTTCTGTTTAAATAATTTGCTATTTCTTAACTTTTTTGCTGCCATGTCCCCGGCCTGTTTATTTAAACTGATAGAACAGTGCAATTAACGCATTAGTCTGGATTTGCCAAGACAAACCTTTGGGTAGAACGTTCTTCTTTATGTCTCGGCCCGTGCCAAGGAAAGCTGTCCGCGGCCCAGCGCAGACGACGGCAGGTAAGTCTCAATCCCCTCTGTTCCGCTTTGATCCTCACAAGTCCTTCCTTACACTGATCTTTTTACCATTCCTCCATACTGTATATCAACCCCACCAACAAAAAACAGTCTTGTCACGAACTGCACACCGCCGTCCAAGCTGCTCTCTATAAAGCCCTTGCGGTAAAATAAATCAAACTGCTTTTTTTTTTTATTCCTGTGGAAATGAAGAATTTAAGAAAATAATTTGCATTCCTAAAAGTGGAATTTCGGCATGGTGTCATATTCAGTGAATGGCAGTAAACACGGATGATATACTTTTCAGGAAATGGTTTGTAGCTTTAAAAGTTAAAGCTCAACCCTGTATGTTATGTTGTTTATTATGTATTGATGAGGAATGCTGACACGATACCGTCTTGTTGTTAGATAAGCAATAACTTTTATTATCACATGTGATGAGAACAATACAGGGCGATCGTTCTGCCAATTTGCCGAAATACATGAGTTTATATAGATATTAGATATTTGCATATACAGGAAAAGAACTCCTACTGTGGGAAGTTGTTGGGAGTTATCAATATGGAGATGAACCAATCATCATAGAATATACCTTTTTTATTAGTATTATTATTAACATTTATTTATATAGCGCCAGCATATTACGCAGCGCTGTACAATACATTAGAGTGGAGATACAACACAGTATAACACACAGGTACAGGTAATGACACAAGAGGAATAGAGTACCCTGCCCGGACGGGCTTACAATCTAATAGGTTGGGGAAGAAGGTATACCTACTGAGAATTAACAGTATTTTTTTTTGAAAAATTAACATATTATTACACCCTCTTTAGTGACCTTTGACGTCATCTAGTAGCCAGACTGTGGTCGCAAAAGAGGAACTTATAAATCAGACAATTCGAAGGCCCATGCCCATATATAGTTTCTTTAAGAGACAAGCCTATGGAGGTGTCAACACAAGATATATATATCTTAAAATTCAGTAAGTAGAAAGAAACATGAGTTGTTTGAAAAAGTCCATAAAAGGAAATTTGAATGATCCATATAAGATGTTGCAGTTCATACAAGATGGCCTATTTCATATGAGATGTCCTTATATCAGGATTGATAAGAATTAAGAAATTTAAAGTCCTTACTGGATCAGTCATGCTTCCAGTACAGTATTCTTTTGTCATGTGACATGCTTGGTCTTCTGCCAGCATTGGGTGGTTCCCCCATTGGTGTCATATTCGTGACACCAGGAAGACTGAGGACACCTCTTGGTGAAAAATAGGTATTGCATATAGCCATTCTGGATCAAAGGTAAGAAATGCAGCATGAGCTGCTTTTTTGGATGTGGGATGAACTGTCTGAAAACTCTGGCCTACTGTCTGTCATGCTGATCGTGTGGCTTCTGTAGTCTCTCTGGCCAAAAATTAGCTAGAGAAATTATTTGTCACTTGCATGTTTTGGATAGTGATTGCCAAACATCAGCCATGTCCGTCCGCGAACAGGCGGATTGGATTTTTAAAAAGAGAACTTAAATTTCCCCCCCCTGTTGGCAGGGAATTTGAATGCAATTTATACCGGAAATGACGCCGCAACATCAGCTCCGTTATATAGAACGCACAGTCTCTTGTTACAAAACCGGAAGTGACGTCTGTGGGACGCCACGTCCGGCCCGTGTCTGGTACAACACTAGAGATCGGGTGTCTCCAGTGAAAATAATTCTTCCTCCAGCCAGACAAGGTGCGGAAAGGTCTAGCCAGACGAAGTATTATATACATCTCGCCGACAAAGGGGGCGGGTCGAACACCCGTACTGTTCGCCGGTGAGAAGAAAAGCGAACATACAATGATCGCGCCGAACTGTCCGCACCTCACAGCACTGCCGATAATTAGGGCAATCACTGCTCGAAATAAAAAAAAAGTTTCAGACAGCAAGAGCGATTTTTTCGAGATCGCCCCTCCCGCTGTATGAAGTCCAGCTGTGGCAATGATTTGTAAATACTGCACACAAGGGCACCTGGTCCAATGGGATTTGGGTGGCAGCATCATGTCTGCGGGATGTAATCAAAGCTCCATCTAGTGGCCGTTTTATCAAATTACAGCTCCATCATCAAAATGAAGCATTCCTGAAGAATGGGCGGAACGGCTTCTCTTTGCCAATACCAAACATGCTGGTGCCAGGAATGAGGCTGTGAGGAAGTACATTTTTTTATTCTGTAGCAGTGTTCCCAGATGTAAACTGTTGATGAATTTTATGTCAATGTAATGTAGTTGTATCTATTGCTGCCTGGCGGTAAGGTCATGTCATGCCCCTGACCTCTCACCATTCCCCCTTCTACTTCTACAGCCCCATCTTCTCTTAAACATCTCAGGCTTCACCACAGTATTTGTTCCTTAGTTCTTAGAAAGAAGATATATTGCTATAAGCAGGGTGCACATACCGTAAGTGGTACTCTGGTACTCAAAAGGGGCCAAAACCTAGCTCTGCATACCTGCATTATTGTTACACAGCTCATATGTGTACTAACAACTTGGAGGCGCTCCGTGTCTGGGCGGCCGCAGCTAAATGTTACATGTATACAATTTATGTCACTTGGGTAACTGCAGGGAAACATGAATAACTATGAGAGGTTGCAGTTAGGGGGGTGACACTGGGAATGTAAATTAATAATACAAAAAAAAAAGATTGGACTTCTAAGGGTGTTGGCGATCTGGGGGAGGAAAGTCAGGGTAGGCATATGTAAGGGTAAAATCTGACAAGAGAAAAGCACTGTGTGACAGCTGGAATATGACTATGAAAGGTTGAAATTTGGACTGTTGGTAAGTTACTGGTCTCAGTGGTTAGTCACTAAGCCCAAAAATTGCACTACTGAGGTGTACGTCTTGTACTGTGAGAGTTACATTTGACCCAAAGCCAGCTGGTGACCTGTGGATGGAGACAGCTAATTGGAAGATCATTTAGAAAGAGGGAGGTCCATCTGCAGCAGAATCTACCATGCAGCAGGCTGACGCAGAGGACAGTGGGGGAGACATTGAGGAAGACCACCCTACATACGGGGTGAGTACCAAACACTCTCCTGGTACTCATCTGAGGAGTTAACCTAAAAAGTAATGTGCGCCCCAGACTCTACGGCTGTACTCAAAGGTATGACCCCCTTCCCCTCATCCGGGCAATTGCCAACAGGTCAAGACTAATAGTCAATAGGTTAAGGCTAAGTTTCTCCTCATAGCCAATGTTTCCCTCTAGTTCAGATATACTTGGCTTGGTGATGATGCTATTAACCAGACTTTTGTATTGGATTCATGTATTTGTGTGGGTTTCTTCCAACATGTAAGACATAATAGCAGGCTAATTGGCTCCCCACCCCCAAATATAAAAGTTGTTATGTTAAAGACATATAACTATGTTAAGCACATTAGAGTGTGAGCTCCTCTTTAAAACACCGTAGATGATGACAACTTAGCAATAGCAAAAATGTTGACACGATTAGGCCATTGACTTGGCTTCCGTCTAATGTACAGTGCATGAGCAGATTAATATCCACACATATGTACATACTTCAAATGGGTTAACCAATTGATCAAAGAGACACCTCATCAGGACGTAGGTCCATTAATGATGAACTTCATGGGGTTAAAAAAGACTCATCTCTTACATTAAGTCAACACGAAATTACAAACAGAGCCCCACTCTGACCCTTTAGAGTCATCAGGATGGGTGGGGGGATTGCAAAGTGGGCTATTGATGTAAAACACAGAGCTGCCAAAATAAATTTACTACTGAGCCGTAGATGTGTTATGTCAAAACAGGGTCTGTATAATCACAGCTCAGATCAATCTTGTTCTGGTGCCAAAAACACTTTTTCTGAGGAGTATCTGTTTGAGAAGCACTAAAACATTGTCCTCTGTATATACATATCAGGACGGATTAACAAAAAAAGGCAGCTAAAGTAGTCAATAGCAGATAGACAAGATTTTAAGATTTATTCACATTTCTAGCAATATGGTTTGCCACATCCCAACAAAATCAAGATAAGGAAAGGAGTATGTTTCCCCAATCAAAAATGATAGGGGATTTAAGGCCCCCATACACGTGTCGGATTCCCACCGGATTCCGGCACGATCGATTCCGGGCGCGTGCACGCCAAACGATCGTGCCGGAATCGCATGCAGCCCATCTTGTCCAATCGATCAGGTCCGATCGTTCAGGGGCTCAGAATCGGATCCGACAGAGAACCAACATGTTGGTTCCATCAGATTGATTCTGCCCAGATCAGGGGGAATTGCCATTTGTGAGGTGGACAATCGGACACGGAATCGTCCCGGAATCCGTTGGACAAGGTGGTATGCAGCGATCGGATACTCCTAATTGGCCGATTGATCACACCTGCGATTCCCGGCAGAATCGCCGGAATCGATCGGATGATGAATCGATTGGACATGGAATCCGACACGTGTATGGCTAGCTTAAGGGACTTTTCAGGCAGTACCAATACAGTCAAAAATTTTTCACAACCGAGAAGGTTTATTTAAAGTATAAATTATATCAATTTGCAGTTTTTTCACATCATCAATTTATTAAGTGACCATAGATTTCTCCATCTATTCTCAACATGTTTTGCAAACAACAGTATTTTGCTTCGTCAGGAGATACATATACAGGAGATTTTCGATAGCCTCTGTGAGAGAAATCAACAGAAAAAGGTGGGTATAGTAACTCTGCGTATGTCATTTGGTATATTATTGAATATTGTATACAGTTCCATAGGACTCACTAGATTTTAGCCAAATTTCTTGGCTTTGTCCTAGGTCCAAATTGGAGCTGTGTCAATAGCAGATATTTGGTGTCCATAGAACTTGGATTGGTCGTAGTGTCTTTTTAATCCCTTTTTATTCTTGTTCCAGTCTATCTGTCTCCTTCCATCTATCTAAAGCTGGCCATACACCTTTAGATCTCTCTGTCAGATATCCTTTAGATCTACCAACAACTATGTAGTGCGGGGCCCTTTGTGATTGAACACAGGTAGACTTGATGGCTTAAGCCTGGCATACACACGCCGATTAGCAGCTGATTTTGCCGCTGACCGACGGGCGAGCTCGCCAATCGGCGTGGGCCGCCAATCGGCGTGTGCCCACATGTCCTTTATTGAAGGTAATGGCCGGCACACAAAGGGTGCCCGCCGATGAAAGTCAGCCCGGGAATGCAGCGTGATGACGTCATCACGCTGCATTTCAGAGCTCATCGGAGCTTGTCTGTCGGCACCCGTCTGTAGGTGTATGGCAGGCTTTAGAAAGTCCCTCATATTACATGGTTTTGGTAAAACAAAAGGAGATCTAAAGGAAATCTGACAGAGAAATTTAAAGGTGTATGTGGGCCCTAAATCAAGGTACAGACCTGCAGGGTACATCAGACAGCTCGAATATCAAGCCGTCTGTACCCTGCTTAAATGTAAATGTCAGAAAGGTCAGATCTATGTCTATTCATGGAAGTCAGTGTATTATATGCATATGATAGCATGTGACCCTGTAGATAAGATTGCCTCCATGTGCTAGTGAGCATACAGATTCAGCATTGGTGTTGGCGCCAAGTGGCCTATTTAAAGCCCTGCACTGTCTTAAGAACTTGCTGATTGGACTTTATCTATCTCTGTGACCGGACCTGTACTTCTGATCTTCTGTTACTGGCTTGTCTCTTTCACTGTGATGGGCATCTGTCTCTTGTTATTGACCCAATCTGGCTTATTTCCTTCTGATTTTGCACTTTTGCTGCCCCCAGCAAGTATCAAGATTATACTTCTGCTGCACAGGCTGCTACAAAGTTTTTATGTCTCCTTCCATTTGGTTTAAAGCTAGCCATACACGGCACGGATTCCCTGGCTGATCGATTTAGCACCCGATGGATTC
>CM070033.1:185913373-185936300 GCA_036250615.1 Ptychadena robeensis | reverse complement strand
TTCCAATCACTATGTATTCTATCAGGGAGGCCACTATACTACATAGTTGTTGGTAGATTGAATGGAAATTGTATGGATCAATCTTAAGGTGTATGGGGGGCTTTAGAGCATAACTTTTGCATTCTGTTTTCTATTTAATTTTCTTTTAATAAAATCCATTCCAACGATGTATCTGTTTTTTTGAGACAAAACCTGAAATCTAAAAAACTGTAAAATTAGACGATCTGAGTGTAAGCAACGCTGGGCGGCTGATCTGCGTGTACAGTGAGCAATGGGCACAGATGGTATCAATTTATGAAATAGATCATTGTAATTTCAGGTTTTCGGTCATTTCGAGCTCGATAATCTGACAGGTGTTTTAATATCATGCGATCGGTTGGTGGTTTTGTCACAGTCACAGCTGCCGCCTCCGAGCTATCGGAGACACCCGACCAAAGGGGAGATTTTCACGCATCATTTTCATGATCACTGATAGAAGATTTAATACGTTTTCTCAGATTACACCTGCGAAGTCTCGGCGAAATTATAAAGAAAAGTAGAAGAAAATGTGAAATAATTCTCGTGAAACATCTGGAGGACTTCGGTGTCGCGGACGTTAAATAAAACTACTTTACCAATCTATTTATGGTCGTTTTTATTTCTTCAGTAAAATATTTCATGCAGAAAAGCACCTAGGCTCCTTTAATTCAAAGGTAATGTTAACCTCCCTAGCGCTCAGCTGAGGTCCAGTTTTTTTTGTACCAAAACCGCGCCATAGACTCTAATGGAATTTTGTTATGTTGTAGGCCTGTAACTTCCCAAAATACATCCGTACAAGGGTGTAATAGACATCCTGACTATAATAATGTTTGAAACAAACAATTATGTAAAAGAAGAAATAATTACATTAAAAAAATTCATAAAAGGTATCATCTGAATGATAAATCTCTAAAATACTTTTGTACGATAGATTTCAAAACAGTAAGTATTCATATTTTGTTTATAAAAATTTTTTTCGTGTTTTCTTTTTTTACTTTGAATTGTATCGGATACGGTTATCACTGTTTCTAGTACAATTCCCTTTGGCACCCTCTCTCCTCTGGTGTCATGAACACACCAGGGGAGGGAGAGTTCATTTCAAAGGGAATCACACTGCACAGTCTTCTGCATAGAAAACAGTTTCTCATGTTATTTACATTTGAATCTCCCGCCGCCCCCCCCCCCCCCCCCCCCCCTGCTCAGAAGGGACAAACCAGCTCAGAAGATCGGAGCCACTGGGACAGCGCAGAGCGGTAAGTAAGCGCTGCCAGGGCTCTGATCTTCACTGGACGGAACCATCTCGTCCAGTGCAATACTGACAGGACAGTGCTGGACGAGATGGTGCCGTCAGAAACGCTAGGGGGGTTAAGTGCGAAAATTCGAATCAAATGTTAATTGCGAAAGTCGGCACTTTGAGTGCCAAAGATCTTGAATATAGCATTATATCTACAAAATCTTGCATATTCTAGATTCTGGGGAAACCGCCATGCCTTGCGTTCGCAATATTCACATTTACAAGATTTTTGCAATTACCATACAATTTCTGTATCAACTTGATGTTTAGATCGATCTTCTCACTTTGGATGGGGATGGTGAGGACCAGCATCCCCATCAAAAATAAGTGCTGGCACACAAATTCTGGGCATGTCATCGCGCTTGATTGATCTGTCGGGAGATCGGCAGCTGATCTAAACATCTATGGGGGGCTTAACTCTTTTTCTTATATTACTTAACATAGAATCACAGCGGACGATGGCAGCATGAATAATAATAATAATAATAATAATAATAATAATCCCACCTCATATTATAAAAGTAAATCCTTCTTTTATCGGCCTGCTGACAGCTTTGACGGGAAGCCACACAGCGGGTTGTCCAAGTCCAGTGATTTATATCTCTACCTGAGTAATCTGTTTAATAAGATCAGTCCAGTTTATTTAGAATCCGGCTAATTCATTGAAATCGCAATTAAAACAAGGCTCGGTGGGCCCACTTTGTACTGCTGATTGAACACACATGGCGCCGCGGTGCTCCTTCTGACCCCAGAGTGTGCCACACACCTGGAAGTATTGAGGGTCAATTAATCTGTCAGTGTCGCTAATGGCCGCCACCGCCGAGACCCTATCCAGCCCTCTGGAGGGATACCAGTGTATCCATTCTCACTAATATAAACAGAAATAGCCGAGGGAGCTGCTCTGTATCAGCGGGAACGTTGTACACTAATAACAGGACTCTGTTCCATTGGTAACATCGCAATACCAGCTGAAAAAGGGGCCTATTGTGTAATAGCCTTATCCCTTATCTCTGTATTTATGTATAGAGTACTGCAATGTCAAACAGTCAATCCATTTCAAGTTTTCTTTCTTTAAAAGTAAAAGTGAACTATTATCTTCTCCGATTTGAAAGTGTTTTATATTATATATATGATGGCCGAACATCAGCCGTGTTGTCTGCGAACTTTAAAAAACACATCAGTTTTCTTCCTCACACATTGGGGAGGAGGGGGGTGTAGGGGGATGCTGCAGATCTCTACAACCCCAACACAACTAAGGACCCCCATACACCTTTAAACTTCTCTGTCAGATTTCTTTTAGATCTCCTTTTGTTTTACCAAAACCATGTAATATGAGGGACTTTCTAAAGCCCCCCATACACCTTAAGATCGATCAATACAATTTCCATTAGATCTACCAACAAATGTGTAGTATAGTGGCCTTCCTGATAGAATACATAGTGATTGGAAGGTATATATCACTGCTATGTAGTGCCAGGTCCTCCCTGATAGAATACATAGTGATTGGAAGGTATATATCACTGCTATGTAGTGCCGGGTCCTCCCTGATAGAATACATAGTGAATGGAAGGTTCAGCTTAATTTTTGCCAACATCTGCTTCTTGCTTCTACTGGTCAGGGTCATACCTGGAGTCAGGAGTAGAAGAAGGGTAGGCATCATCCATAGAAGAAGTGTGCATTCCAGTCTGTACATAACCTTCTAATCTTCACCCATCATCTTCAGTACTTCACTTTGCACAATGTCTCCTCTAGTGTTGAGCGTCATATGGTATATTTGAATTTGCGAATTTCGCGACCATATTAAGAAACGTTCTAAATTTGTAAAAATCAATTCAACTGTATTCTGTTGCCTTACATCGTTCGCAATTATTCGCTTTCAGCTTTACAGATTCTCTTCTTCATTCTGTGATCTCAGCCAGTACGAGCGCTGTGCATATTACGCGTATCCATTCGCAATGCGCACACATATGCGTGATGTATGCCGGTAAACAATGTTGAAGCATAATATGACGAATATCCCCCATTGCGAATATCCAAGCGCATATTCACGAAATATTGCGAATTCTCCAATGTCGGATATTTGACGAATATATTTGCCACCGAGCTTCTGGAATATGTGGACAGGGGTGTTGTAGGCTCTCGAACGATCTCTAACCGGTCTCTAGTGAAAATAATTCTTCCTCCGGCCGGACCAGGCTTGGACAAACTAATGTATTTCCGGGGAGCCAGAACCGCCCCAGAACCAGACCCAGAAGAACCCCTTCGACATCCTTTCTTTTCATTCACGCAGATCATTGATCGATCATTGGGGAATCGAAGGCTGCCCACCTTGAATGATCGATCCCAAAGAGTCAAAATTGTTCAAACTTGACGGGATGCGACAAGTTCATATTTTCTGTTCCATCCCCATTACTATAACTTGGCCAGGGATTGAGTACCCAAGGTAGAGCACATAGATTCCATGATCGATTAGCATGGTGATGTAACTACATGAGGATCGATCGTTCACTGATCGATGGAAAATCTATACGTGTATGGCTAGCTTAGGGGTTTGTTCTGTGGACACTTGATGCAAAGATGCAGATAGGACGAAGGCTGATTTCCCATTGTTTGCAGGTGACTTGCTCACAGTTTAGGGTGCATTTGGAAACAAGCCCTTAGGGTGGCTACATTAACTCCAGTGTATCCATAGAGGCGGAATGGAGCCACTCTTAGACAGCAGCATGGTCATCCTGTCGTAAAGGGAGCTTAAGGCATCAAAGACCATATCCATGGTACCCAATAGGGAGGGGGGAATGGTTGCGATAATAACTGCCCATGATCAACTTTGTAGACAGGATGTCATAGCACATGTTTTACAATGGACAGCTCCATTCAAAGTAATGGCCGGCACATAAAGGATGCCCGGACGATTCTTGGCACCCTTCTTGGCCAGGAGCTGTCGATCTGAACGTGTGAGGGCACCTTTACTCTCATATTTATGTACTATGTATGTGGCCTGTTTAGCCCTTTCAAACTACTTTATCGGTGTAGTTATCCTTTAAGTCAGTGGTTTCCAAACTGGGGGGGGCGTGCGAAGGTATGCCAGGGGGGGCGCGGGCCCTCATTCTTAACCTGTGTTTGAATAGGGAGGGGGGGGGGGGCTCAGTAATGTTCCTAAATAGAAAAGGGGGGCCCTGCAAGGAAAGTTTGGGACCCACTGCTTTAGGTTAAAGTTTAACCCCCCGTGAGTCACTGAACATGCCCCTGCACTACCACAGCTGCTTTGCTTATTTAGGAAAGGATATTACACTCATAAAGTAATTTCAAGAACAAATTCCCCTCCACACTTTCTTTTTTTTTTTTGGACTCTTAACTTTTTTCCACAATAAATCCCACTTTTAAAGTCCAACTCCTCGGCTCCCTGTCTGCAAACAAAGAGATCATTATATGCCGCTCCATGAAGATGTCATTGGAAATTGGCAATTTAATGCAAAGGCCAGAGCCCGGGGGGGTTACCATGGTTCTGGCAATTGTTCATATTTGCCCTTCTCCTCGCTTGTGTCTCAATCTGATAAGCAGATGAGATGGAGATTAGACAAGTCAAACATTCCGTTTGTTCATTCATTTGCTTGTCCGGCGCAGAGCGTGTAATACCAGATGTGTTTATAATTCGGGTGGCCGGTGACATCAGAATCAATAGAGCGCTGACATGTGTCTTTAACCTTAACGGACGGCACGGAAGGGTCTGCCCGGCACCCTCGGCAGCACTGATGTAGGGGATACAGGAGGGCGATCTGGTAAACACCACCTTGAGCTTTGGAAGGTGGAAATGCTGCTAATTAATTTGGAATCATGGAAGCCGACCATCAGGATTAGCAGGCCTTGACATGTCAGGTGGATGAGATAAATAGCACTTGTCTGGAACAGCCTCAGATAAAAGGGTTCTTTCATTTAAGGAAAACTCTCTATATTTTTTATTTCCGTTTTAAGGTTCAGCAATTAATTACATATTAAAATATAACTTTTTCCTGGATAGAAAATGCATAAAGACCTAAATGATTGAGAGGAGAGATCTTTCCCCCCTCTTTGCAGATGGTACATGTAGGCAGTGAAGGATTAAAAAAAATAATAATAAAAAAACCTACAAATAAGTATCAAAATGTAAATACAGTTGCAAAAAAAGTATGTGAACCCTTAAGGATTACGTGTTTTACATGAATTGGTGATAAAATGTGCTCTGATCTTCATTCAAGTCACACCAATAGAAAAACACAGTCTGCATAAATCATACTACACACACATGATATGTTTTCAGGTTTTTATTGAACATAACATGTAAACAGTGCAGGGTGGAAAAGTATGTGAACCTTTGGACTTAACTGGATGACCCTCCTTTAGCAGCAATAACCTCAACCAAACGTTTCCTGTAGTCGTAGATCAGACCTGCACAACGAAAACATTTACAGTGCAGGGTGGAACAAGTATGTGAACCCCAAGCCTAATGACTTCGCCAAGAGCTAATTGGAGCCAGGAGTGAGCCAACCTTGAGTCCAATCAGTGTGATGATATTGGATGCGTTGCTGAAAGATGTCCTGCTCTTTATAAAACACACACCAGTTTTGGGTTTACTGGTTTCAAGAAGCACTGTCTGATGTGAACCATGTCTTACAGAAAAGAGCTCTCAGAAGACCTACCATCAAGAATGGAAGCTGGAAAGGGTTACACAAGTATCTCCAGAAGCCTTGATGTTCATGTGTCCACGGTAAGACAGACTGTCTACAAATGGAGAAAGTTTAGTATTGTTTCCCATCCAATGTATAGCGATTGACCAGAAAACAACCGGCAAGGTGGATCATCTTGCGGCCGACTTGCGGTTCTAGTCTGCTTGCTCCCTTTAGGTGGGCACCTTCATTTTGCGGATGGTCTGCCCCCGAGCTGGCAAAATCACCCACAGATAGATACATGTATGGGGGACATTACAGCCTCTGACATATCAAATGAATAATATAATAAATCAAAATAACTAGTTAATTGTTAAAACTATATTAATATTGTACTTATTAGGCTGATCTAATCAATTAGCTTTGTATACTGGCCCAGAGTTGATATAGATATATTCTCTACACTTATATATTAATATATTCTAATGATAAAAGGCACAAAAATCCTCCATTTTATTATCCTGTTATTTTCCTACATGGCCATACATGGTTTGACATTTCTGTGCGATAGACCCAAAAAATTTTCCATTGACGTCGATCGAACTGGAATCGATTTCTGCCCACCTGGTACAATCGAACCAAAGTGATATCGAACAGAGGATCAATCGTAAAGTGATCAGACGTGTTGGTACATTTTCATCCATCCTTCAGCTATCTGTCAGTTTTTCTAGGTATTTCGATTGATTTGTATCTGATCGTACTATGGCACATGTGCACCAAACGCAGGAAAGGAATAGATCGTATGGTACAATCGATCGATGTTCGAATGACTATTGTTTTTAAATTGCCCAAGTCAATCTAATCGCAAAATAATGGCCCCTGTATGGCTACCTTTCCATTAAAGTTATTTCACTTTTGTTTATTATCCCATTATTTAATATTTCAGGTATTATAGTGTAGCTATCGCCTTTATTCCTGTGACCCATGAGGCTCTGAGGCATAAGGCTGACACACAGGAAGAGGAGGGGCAGTCCAGTACAGTCCAAAGCAGTGGGATCTGATGAGATAGCAGCAACTGTGCTATCCAGGTTCACCATCCTCTCCCGTTTATACTTGCATGCGGGCAGCCGGTGGACCTCATAGCACGCACTCTACAGCCAGACCCAGTTGCTTCTTCAGCGTTCGGGTCTGGTGCCAGTTGGGTTACTCTGTTCAAGTCGGGTGGCGCGGTCTGTGTTGTCCAGAAGCTGATCAATGGCATTACAGGTGCCCGCATACTCTGCTGGATGTGCCCTTCGGTCTTCATCACCCGCTGTGGCACAGAGGTATTTGTGTGTTTGTTGAAGAGAACCTGTCCCCAGTCATGGCCAGGTGGAATCCCGATCCCAGTATTGGACTCCCTCCTTCAGGATGTTTCTGTTGTCAATTTAATAAACGGTTTGTTTGCATCTCTTGTTGTTGGTTGATCCTAGAACCTGTACAATAGTATAACTGTAGTATCTTTATTCATTTCTATAAATATTAACAAAATGTTATTGGTTTAAAAAAGGCTTATATGATAAAATGGCTTTGAAATATAAAAAAATAGGCTTTGTTTCCATTGTACGTCAGGAGCCCTCCGCTAAGCGTATACGCTAAGCAGGGGTCCCGACGTATCCCATAGACTCAGCCTGCCGGCGGATGGTCTGTTTACACATCCGCCGGTGTACAGGCTGAACGTACTCGACTACGTTCAGCCTGACACCGGCGGATCGGGTCGGCGCAATGAAGACAGACCCGTCCGCCGAGCAGGTAAGTCTATCTGCTACGTCGGGGACCCCCGCTAAGCGTGTACGCTTAGCGGAGGGCTCCCGACGTAATGGAAACAAGCCCATATAGTGAAGAGGTCTACGTTGGAATTCATTGGCGGCAATTATTAGAGACTCTTAACATGAAAAGTACAGTGTTACATGACTCGGGTATACAAGATAGCTGTCCCTTCTGTCTGAATTGTTCAACAACATTCACTCCCCAAAAACCTAACCGGAATAATTGAGACTCGGACAGATTGTGTGTAAATGGCCCGGTAGCCTTTTATTACCAACATAACCAACACAATATATAACAATCATTACACAGACCATTATATATTACAATGAAGGTCCCTTAAAGGCAGTTATCCAGCACCCTGTATCTGCATCACCCAATACATCGGCCTCCAGCCGCACTACACTGACCCAATACATCGGCCTCCAGCCGCACTACACCGACTCAGAGACAATTACAATAACATGCAGATACCACCTTACACAACTAGCTCCCTGGTACTCCGACATCCTTACCAAAGTGTTGGTTTCTGTACCAACGACGGTCCCTTCCAATGACCTTTTCCATGACCAGATGACCTTCACAGAAAAAACAAAGGAATTTATCAAAGTTTTATAACCAAAGAAAAATTAAGGGAGGGTGGGAAATTCATCAGACTATCCTCCAAATGAAGTGCGATGAATCCTCTTCTCACACTAAACTACACAAGGACCCCACCTAGCCGCTGACCCTTCCAATCCGGTAGAGCTGGAACAAGATAAGATAGACAGACCTCTATGCTCGCGCTGTGCTTATAAAATGCATGCTGCAGGGCTTTTTCAGAAACAAGTGGCTTTGCGCATTACCAGAAACTCAAGAGCAGCTTTAGTGTGAAAGGTAAACAGGTTTCCTATGCGTGGACTGCTCTGCACTGCAGTACTATAAAGCATACAGCTAGTGTGAACGAGCTCTCATACAGTCCTTCAGCCTCAGTTCTGCTTAATACAGTGTCTTCCAGCCTCAGTTCTGCATAATGCAGTCCTCCGCCCTCAGTTCTGCCTAATACAGTCTTCCGGCCTTGGTTCTGCTTTATACAGTCTTCTGGCCTCAGTTCTGCTTAATACAGTCTTCTGGCCTCCGTTCTGCATAATACAGTCCTCCGCCCTCAGTTTTGCTCAATACAGTCTGCCTGCCTCATTTCTGCCTAATAAAGTCCTCCTGCTTCAGTTCTACTCAATACAGTCTTCCGTCCTGAGTTCTGCTTAGTACAGTCTTCCAGCCTCAGTTCTGCTTAATACAGCCTTCCGGCCTCACAAAATAACATAACATGTTCACATAACAACATAACTGAGCATGTTTATAAGATTTGCTAACCCTACGTATGCGAGCTCCACTCATGTAGTCCCTCCACCTAGGTCTCTGTCTTTTGGCTCCGGGTCTGTACGTTTTTGTATACACCTGCACCCTCCAAGCCCAACATTGCTGACCTGTCATCATTACAATATTCTTATTTCTTGCAGTCTGATTTGTTTCCACTCGCAGAGCAGCATCAGGAGGGTTATTTCATTAGCAGTCCCTATAATCCCGAGTATATTCACTTCATCAATTCTTCCCTACAATTTCCTCTGCTTCTTATCAGATATCTGATATCATCATCTCCATATGGTGAGTCCACAGAAAAAGAAGCTGAGTAAACAGACCGGACTTCTCCTTATCAGCAGGTGAATGATGCTCATAAATCGTTTCCTCGCTTTTTCTTTTATTAAATAATCTGTTACCGTAATAACCGGATTTACACAGGAAAATCTCTAAGCAGAAACAATCAAAGATCTCATTACAGGGTGATGGCAGAGATAACCATGATAAATACAAAGATAGAGGGATGGATAGATAGATAGATAGATAGATAGATAGAGGGATGGATAGATAGATAGATAGATAGATAGATAGATAGATAGATAGATAGATAGATAGATAGATAGATAGATAGATCTTGCAAAAATGCATGCTGCAGGGTGTTTTCCGAAACACGTGGCATTGCGCATTACCAGAAACGCAGCTTTAGTGTGAAAGGTACACAGGTTTCTTATGCCTTGACTGTCCTGCGCTGCGGTACGATAAAGCATACAGCTAGTGTGAACGAGCTCTCATACAGTCCTTCAGCCTCAGTTCTGTCTTCCAGCCTCAGTTCTGCATTATACAGTCCTCAGCCCTCAGTTTTGCTCAATACAGTCTGCTGTCCTCAATTCTGCCTAATAAAGTCCTCCGGCGTTAGTTCTACTCAATACAGTCTTCCAGCCTCAGTTCTACTCAATACAGTCTTCCGGCCTCAGTTCTGATAAATACAGTCTTCCAGCCTCAGTTCTGCTTCATTCAGTCTTCTGGCTTCAGTTCTGATAAATACAGTCTTCTGGCCTCAGTTCTGCTCAATACAGTCTTCCGGCCTTGGTTCTACTTTATACAGCCTTCTGGCCTCAGTTCTGCTTAATACAGCCTTCTGGCCTCGGTTCTGCTTAATACAGCCTTCTGGCCTCAGTTCTGCTTAATACAGTCTTCTGGCCTCAGTTCTGCTCAATACAGTCTTCCGGACTTAGTTCTCCATAATACAGTCCTCCTCCTCCTTGGTTCTGCTTAATACAGTCCTCAGCCCTCAGTTTTGCTCAATACAGTCTGCTTGCCTCAGTTCTGCCTAATAAAGTCCTCCGGCTTCAGTTCTGCTTAATACAGTCTTCTGGCCTCAGTTCTGCTTAATACAGTATTTCGACCTCAGTTCTGCTTAATACAGTCTTCCAGCCTCAGTTCTGCTCAATAGAGTCTTCTGGCTTCAGTTCTGCTTAATACAGTCTTCCAGCCTAGGTTCTGCTTAATAGAGTCTTCCGGCCTCACTTCTGCTTAATACAGTCTTCTGGACTTAGTTCTCCATAATACAGTCCTCCGCCCTGAGTTTTGCTGAATACAGTCTGCTGGCCTCAATTCTGCCTAATAAAGTCCTCCGGCCTCAGTTCTCTATAATACAGTCCTCCGCCCTCAGTTTTGCTCAATACAGTCTGCCGGCCTCAGTTCTGCCTAATAAAGTCTTCCAGCCTCAGTTCTGCTCAATACATTCTTCCGAGCTTGGTTCTACTTAATACAGTCTTCTGGCCTCAGTTCTGCTTAATACAGTCTTTCGGCCTCAGTTCTGCATAATACAGTCCTCTGGCCTCAGTTTTGCTTAATACTGTCTACCGGCCTCAGTTCTGCCTAATAAAGTTCACCGGCTTCAGTTCTACTTAATACAGTCTTCCGGCCTCAGTTCTGCTTAATACAATCTTCCGCCCTCAGTTTTGCTCAATACAGTCTGCCAGCCTCAGTTCTGCCTAATAGAGTCCTCTGGCCTCAGTTCTGCTAAATACAGTCTTCTGGCCTCAGTTCTGATCAATACAGTCTTCTGGCCTCAGTTCTGATCAATACAGTCTTCTGGCCTCAGTTCTGCTTAATCTAGTCTTCCGGACTTAGTTCTGCATTATACAGTCCTCCACCCTCAGTTTTGCTCAATACAGTCTGTCGGCCTCAGTTCTGCCTAAAGTTCTCCAGCTTCAGTTCTACTCAATACAGTCTTCCGGCCTTGGTTCTGCTTTATACAGTCTTCCGGCCTTGGTTCTGCTTTATACAGTCTTCCGGCCTTGGTTCTGCTTTATACAGTCTTCCGGCCTCAGTTCTGCTCAATACATTCTTCTGGGCTTGGTTCTGCTTAATACAATCTTCCGCCCTCAGTTTTGCTCAATACAGTCTGCCAGCCTCAGTTCTGCCTAATACAGTCCTCTGGCCTCAGTTCTGTTAAATACAGTCTTCTGGCCTCAGTTCTGCTCAATACAGTCTTCTGGCCTCAGTTCTGCTTAATCTAGTCTTCCGGACTTAGTTCTCCATAACACAGTCCTCCGCCCTGAGTTTTGCTGAATACAGTCTGCTGGCCTCAATTCTGCCTAATAAAGTCCTCCGGCCTCAGTTCTGCATTATACAGTCCTCCACCCTCAGTTTTGCTCAATACAGTCTGTCAGCCTCAGTTCTGCCTAATAAAGTTCTCCAGCTTCAGTTCTACTCAATACAGTCTTCCGGCCTTGGTTCTGCTTTATACAGTCTTCCGGCCTTGGTTCTCTGTGAGTAAAAATATTGCCTTTTAGGGCACCCCAGATGCGTGGGGCCTAGTTATAATATCATTACCATTATTGCTTATTAGGTAGAACATTTTTTGGGCAATAGAAGGCAATTTTTCAAAAGTTTTCAAAAAAATGTAAAGCTAGACTATACTTAGAAAATCATTAAGAGATTTAAGCGCAGAAGCCGGTTATCAAGCATCACATCCTCTTTATTTATTTTGCCGAGTGTCAGTATATTTAGTTTTACGTAGGAAGGTGAGCGTGGAAGAAGGCTGAACATTGTACTGACGTACCCTGGCTGGGCTCCGTAACAAGGCCCGGTCTATGCTGCTGGGTCGGCTTCCAATAGTCTGCCACTGTTCTCCCTTATTTGTTACTCACATCAGCAGAAAACGTTATATTCATGTCGTTTATTTTTACATGAAGACTTACACACACATAAATTAAAGCGCTCGGCTCAGTCATCCCATGAACTCACTGGCTATCCCTTCCTCCATGTCTCCGAGGGTTTCAGCCCAATTATAATCCTGCCAGAGTTCGATAATACGCAGCCAGGCGGCAAGTGGCCAATTGTTCTGTCTCTGAGTTTGTAAAAAGGAGTTTTGAAAGTTTGTGCCAGGGAGAGACCATAAAGTCAGCGAGCGGGGAAGGGGGAGACTTCAAAAGACACCGTGGTTAGTTGTCTCTGGGGTGCCCGGCGGTATTGATGTCTGCAGCCAGAAAGGAAATAAATAGACCACAGGAACACATGGCCAAAAACTCAATACACAAGGCTCTGTTAAAACTGGGTACGAAGAGGATTTAAATATAAAACATTGTTCCAGCGGCGGGGACGGCGCAGCCCAAAGAGGGTTCTTTTAAAGGGTAATTGTTTTATTTGTTTTGCAAATAATTTAATAAAGGGTTTGCTTTTCCTCTTGGCCTACTGTAACTTCCTGCAGACTTGTTCCCCGGCCGCTGGTGCCACTACTGTACAGAATAAAGGAAACACAGGCCGTTGTTATATATGTGATGTAAAAAAGGCTTCTAGTGTGTGTCAATGTTTTAAGAAGCCTTTTATGATGTATCTACAAGTGGGTGGTAACAGGGCCGCCGTCAAAAATTTTAGGGCCACATACTGGGTAATATTTCGGGCCCCCAACCACACATACACACCCCTGGCTGTCCAATTCAGTCCGGTTTCCTGTGCTAAAAAAAGGTACGGAAAATTTATCCACCCTGGCAGTCCACTGATTTCTGTGCCAAAAGAGGTACATACAGTATAATGAACTATAAGACGCACCCAGTTTTTAGAGCAGCAAGACCAGAAAAAAATATTTGAAGTGTTAAAATTTTATCAATGCAATACCAAATTCCACCACTAGCAGCACTACTATTTTGACACATTTAATCTTCCTCACTAATCTTCTTCACTGATCAGGGGAGGAGGGGGGCCACAGGGGGGATGGCTGCAGAGTCTCTCCCTCTATGTGTTCATGGAAGCTGCAGACTGAGATAAATAGTCGTTTATCTATCTCTCTCTTCAGGGCTCTGCTGGTATAAACAATACAGTTCAGATGTGAGATTCTGCCTTGGGTGGATCTTTCATCTGACAGCTACTCCAGCTCTTCTGCTGGGAAAGCTGGCCTGGAGGCAAGGGGCGACCCCCCGCAACCGAGTGGCCGCGGGAGTCTCACAATCAGACCAGAAGAAGCAGCCACTTTTTCCACACTGTGTCTTATGATCCAAGACTCTTCCCCATAGAGCAACTTCCGGGTGGCAGAACCCTTATATCTGCTGGGAGGCCAGGGTCATCATGGTCCAGAAATTTTAGGGGAAACTGCCCTGATTCTGCAGGTGCATGTCACTACAAACCTATGATGTTTGTTCGTGCACAGATAACACTTTACTACTTCTTTATACAATGTCCATTCTCTAAGCATCAGTGTAATGGGGTCCTTTTCCTTGTTGCTCATCAGTATAATAGGCCCCCCTTTTCCTCGGACCATCAATGTAAACCACTCTTATTTTATGGACCATCAGTGCAATGGGACCCCTTTCCGAATCATAATGACTGTGATGAGTATCAGTGTATTGAGCTCCTTCTTTTCCAGACAACCAGTGGCCTTCTTTTCAGAATATTATTCACATAATATTACTGTCTGGGGTTTTTTTCTCACAGATAATCAGTATGAAGGTACCCATACACAGCTCCATATTTCCATTAAATCGACTTAAAAATACATCATTTAAAGTTGATCAAATGGAAGTCTATTCTTGTTCACCTGGTCCGATCAACCAAAATCAGACATGAAATTGATCAAGTCTTGATTGGTCATGTCTGTAAATTTTGGTTGATCGGACAGGTATTTGGGGAGTTTAAGTGTCTTCTTCTTGCCCAGACCTAGTGAGTCTGATGGGGCCTTCATCTTGCAGATCATCAGTGTATTGGGTTCCTTCTCTCACAGATCGTTGGTTTATTGGGGTACGTATGTAACAGACCATCAGCTTACACCTTTTCTTCTCTCACAGACCATCAGTTAATTCAGGTCCTTCTCTCACAGATCATTAGTGTACTGGGGTAGTTCTCTCACAGAAAATTAGTATACTGGGTGTATTGGGGTCTTTTTCTCTCATGGGTCATCAGTTTATACAGGTGCATCTCTCTCAGTGTACTGGGGTATCTCTCTAACAGACCCTAAGTGTATTCAGGTCCTTCGCTTGCACACCAACAGTACACTGGGGTACTTCTCCCACAGACCATAAGGTCCTTCTCATAAAGACCATTAGTGTATTGGAGTACTTCTCATACACACCATCAGTACACTAGGGTACCTCTCTGACAGACCATGATGTCCTTCTCATAAAGACCATTAGTGTATTGGGGTCCTTCTCATACACACCATCAGTACACTAGGGTACCTCTCTGACAGACCATGAGGTCCTTCCCAAAAAGACCATTAGTGTATTGGGGTCCTTCTCTTACACACTATCAGTACACTAGGGTACCTCTCTCACAGACCATGAGGTCCTTCCCAAAAAGACCATAAGTGTATTAGGGTTCTTCTCTTACATAACACCAGTACACTAGGGTACTTCTCTCACAGACCATGAGGTCCTTCCCATAAAGACCATTAGTGTATTGGGGTTCTTCTCTTACATAACACCAGTACACTAGGGTACTTCTCTCACGGACCATGAGGTCCTTCCCATAAAGACCATTAGTGTATTGGGGTCCTTTTCATACACACCATCAGTAGACTAGGGTACCTCTCTGACAGACCATTAGGTCCTTCCCATAAAGACCATCAGTGTATTGGGGTCCTTCTCATACACACCATTAGTACACTGGGGTAACACTTTCACAGACCATGAGGTCCTTCCCACAAAAACCATCAGTGTATTGGGGTCCTTCTCATACACACCATTAGTACAGTGGGGAACCTCTCTCACAGACCATGAGGTCCTTCCCACAAAGACCATCAGTGTAATGGCGTCTTTCTCTCACAGACTATCACCATCTTCTCCATTAATATACGGGGTAGTTGGCCACGATAACATGGATATTTCCATCTGTGCTTTCTGACCCCTGTTTATTTATATTATTGTGATTACTGGAAATCATTAGATGATATAGAGCGGTTATAAAGTACAACATTCATATTCTGTATTCTATTATTACTTCTTATACGTCAGCTTGCTGTCAACGCGGAGATACTGTGAGCTGCAGACGCAGCAATTATTCTGTAACCCAGTCAGTCACTGATTTATAACCACTAGAGGCCAAACCGAGAAATTTGTATATAAAATATAATTAGGATTAAATATGTTACAGCATGCAAATAACATGCAAATGGTTCCCTCCAAATTGCTTCAACATAAACATGATGATAACAACGCATGCTTGCCAAGTGGCTGCAAGTGCTCCCAAAGTTGCCTTAAATTTTTAAACACTTTTCCACCATTTTATTGATATAATATATATATTGATTGATATAATATAAATGTGTAGAAAGTCCGACCATTAAAGTGTAACTCTAACTAAAATACTAACATTTGTAGCAGATCTAATATTATATTATGTAAATAATAATAATAATAAAATAGTAATAATACATCAAAACAAGACCTGTGCCCACTCCCCATTACTCAGATAAAGGAGGGAAAAGGGATATTGTAGGCATCACTTAAAGTGGACCTACTACCAGAAATCTATGTTTTCATGAATGGCACTAGAAGTGCCAATAATAGGGAGGAATGCAGTGAAAAAAACAACTTACCTGTAATGACCAATTTAATAAGATAATCCCGCAGCTCTTCTCACTTCCTGGTTCATTTTAGGCAGAAATAGGCAGAACGTCACAGGAAGCAGTGATCTGCTTTGAAAATTCCCATAGAAGATCACTGAATGCCCTCCAGTGGCCACCCGCAATATTGCACCCCCAGTTTCATGTGTTGCCTTCAGCAAACCAGGAAGTGAGGGTTATCTTGTTAAAATGTACAGGTACATTTTTGAGTTGTTTTTTTACTGCGTTCCTCCCTATTATTGGCACTTCTAGTGCCATTCATAAAAACATAGATTTCTGGTGGTAGGTCCACTTTAAGTCCCCCATACATGTTAAGATCGTGACCCATCACGTCTGGTCAATCGGTCGAAAAATTGGGTCATAATTGTCCGGGCACCGTTTTTGTGCCAGCACTTAGGGTATGTCCGTCGGGTCCCCCTAGCTGCTGTCACTGAGCTAGCAGTCTCTGCTCACTGTAACAGCACGAAGGGAGAGAGAGGTACAGACCCCCCCCCCCCACTCAACAACTTTGGAAGGAGAGAGCCGCTGCAGACAGGTATTGTGTTCTCAGCCTAGTGGAAATCTAAGTGTGTGTGGGGGGCTTTAAAATGAATAAAATCTAATCTTGTACAAGCGTGCAGAAGCATACAGCAACAATGTTACAAACTTTGTTACCATTGTAATCAATAGAAAAATGCCCCTGCGTCAAATATGTAAACAAAAATGTCTCAACCACTCTGGGAGCAAGAGATCTGCATCCCAGGAGACTAAAATGTGTTCCATTCCCTCTAGCCAAGCCAAAAAGCCACTGCAAAGACGGAGATATCAGCTGCATTAGCAATAGCAGTACCATTCTCTGAACACACTGACCAACTTATGAAGAGACACATTTTACAATTAGACAGCATGAGTTGTGTATTTACATTAATATTCTGCATTGCAATAAATACATTTTGTGACACAGACTCATATCTCCTCCCATATGTAAATTGCTGCTCATGGGTAAGTTGTTTATTGCCAGATTGTAAAATGTGTCTCTTCATGAGTTGATCAGCATGTTCAGAAAATGGGTACTGCTAGTGTATAGACACATGCTAAAGTTTCAGCCCTCACACTCTGCTGAAGACCTATAGCCTGGCACTGGCCTTTTGACTTGGCTGGAGGAATATAGAGTGAATACTGCATGGTCCAATCCTTTCTTCTTTTCTGGAACATTCTGTATATTCACTTTATGTGTGAATGGCTGCGATTTTATTTATTTTTTGTTTGTTTTTTCTCTCCAAAACTATGGGGTGTGTCCAGGGTATGGTCTGGTGTGTCTTATAGTGCGACAAATACAGTTATGCATATCGCTTAAAGTGCAGAGATTGAAGTAAACAGTTAAGCAGTCTTGTCAGTCGACGCGTTTCAGGACTATGTTGCTTCATCAGGTGAATACTTATAAAACAAAAGCTCATGCAATGGCATATAAAAACACTTTTTGAAAATGTGAATATTACAAAGGCAGCAAATTAACCTAGGTGAGGTGTGTGTAGCAACTAAGCAGCAGTTTTACTAGTTTAGATCTGTGTATGCTAGGAAGTAGCCAGTCTGACCATTATACTAAGTTTTGCAATACTCCTGAGTTCCCTCTGCCAACTACTACTCAGTAGGATTCCAAACAGATAAATAAAATAAATAAAGCAGTAATGTGCTTTACTACTGTGCTCATTAAATTTAATGAATGGGCAACAGAGTCACATGGCTTCTTGCCATACTCCAAGATCTTTGCCATTGCCTACATTTTACAAATAACTGTATATTGCAGGTCATTATTGTCATGGATAATGATATTCACTTTTGGGTTCAAGAATTCTAAATACTAGGCCCTGGAATTTTGGTGCTTCCTAACACTTAAGCAGATTACATATGTGAAGATATGGGCCAGAATTATGGCCGTTTTCAGTGCTATGGCTGTTTTCGAATGGGACCAATCAATCCCGCTCGAAAACAGCCATATCGGACATGACCGTTAAATATGGCCAATGTCTGTTGCTTTGCCTAGAGACTCCTAGAGATGCGGGTCTCCAGGCAAAGCATCAGCTGAGCCGGGGAGAGAGCAGAGCTGTCTCCCCGGCTCCTCCAATATCTGACAGCAGCATGATGACGTCATCACGCTGCTGCAGGGAACAATGGACGGCTCGGATGTTGAGTCGTCTGTACCCTGCTTAAGCCTCTATGAGGTCCATTAGATGGATCAGCCCCATAGCCAGCCAAAGGAACTGACAACAGTGCTGCACTAGGGGTGATGCCATTTATCTCCCAGATAAGGGGTGATGCCAAACTTTACACTTTTTTTAAAGGCTAAAAGACAAGTGCAGCAATTAGACTTCCATCTCCCTCAAAAACAGCTTCAAAGTTATTGTGACAGCTGCCTTTGGCCACCCCCGCTCCCTAGGAATGGTGCAGTCCCAAGTTTACACAGAGCTCTGTAGGCTCCCACTTGAACAAAATCGACAGGTGTACGGTACCGCGACACATGTGCCCTTCCATGTATCTGGGTGAATCCAAGGTCACCTTGCGGGACTTCTGCATACCATCACTACTGGCAAAAGAGAATTCTACTAGGCGCTCAATCACACCCAACACCTCCCTGCTATTTAGAGAGACTGTTAGGAATGGGTACTCACTGTTGCCTCGAGGCCAGACCTTTAGTCTTCCATCAGAGTTGCACATCTTTCCACTGCTGGGGTCAACTAGGAACAGCTTTAACCATCGCCTTGCAACCAGGCCTGAAACACTTGCCCACATAGTTCATCCATCACCAGCTGAGGGTCTTGCACACTTCCATTACAGTCTATGTAGTCACTGCCAAGTCGGTGTAAGAACTGGTACTTTGTTGATGTTGCAGCAGATACAGTCCATCAGGTCTGTGCCAGCCATGGAAGATGCGGTTGCCTTTCATAAGTCTCTGGCTTAGCCCTCACTCCTCCCGGTGCCATCTTCTCAGGGCTAGGGTACTCTTGCCCCTATACAGGGACAAGGGGGATGTCTCTAATGACATCTTGGTCTATTTTGGGGTCTCTGAACCCATGGTATCTTTCATTTCATGTTAATGTTTCGGGCTAAACGGTCAATCCCCAACCTGGCCCCCTTTGCAAAAAGTTTGGACACCCCCTGGTCTAAGGTTATTTTGGGGGAAAGCCAACTTGCCTCCCAGTGTTTTTTGGAAATGTATTGCCATAACATAGTACTGCGCTCAAAATTTTTATGTTCAAAAGCGAACATGCTATTTAATGACATTGGTCAGGTTGGGCTGTATTTTCCATAAAACCTTCCAGTCACAATGCCTGGGCAGAACATCTGCTCCCGCTGAGTAAGACCAACCGGTGAGCCTTGCCAAGAACCAGAGCTTATAGTTTTACATCTGTAAAGAACAATCTGTGACAAAGCCTTCACGTGGAGACAAAATAAGGTTTATGTGGAGCACCTACCACATGATGTCTGAGCGTCTCATTATGGCACCACCAACGCTCGCATGTCTACAGTGTTTACGCCAGCTGAGCTGTCTAAGCGAAGCGATTACCCAACGCAGGTATGATTGCCAATCCCTGCCTTGTGTTACAGCCTTGTGCCATCCATCTACAAAAAAACATTATCCGCCCAAGCTCAGAAAGAAGAAAAATCTATTTTTAAGTAACCGGTTCCATTAATCTGTCGTTGGGCTTTTAGCGTAGCTCCTAATCTGTGATGACAGGCTAGTGCGAATTTCAAAGAGTTTTGTTCTTATTTCAACTGAGTCTGCGAACACGTTGGCTGTTGAATAAATAAATAAGGTAAAGTAAACCTTTGCTGATTTTTTAAAGAGTGAGACGTCTGTAAGATAAGATGGCTGATTAGCAGTCTACAATTTCTTATCCTTGCCTTGGTAGATGGTTGGTCATTCTGAACCCCAGATCTGAGACTCTTCCACTTCACACGATAACACCCATCTTACTCTGGGCCCCTCCTATGTGTCTTTTCATTCTTACCCTCACCACAGGACATGTTGGACCATCTTGCCTCCTCACTAGTGATGGGCGGACAGTTCGGCCACGAACATGTATGTTCGACCTCCTTCTAGCCGCGAGCAGTACGTGTGTTCTATTATTCCTCCGGTGTATCTGGTGTGAAGATATACTTGGTATCTACTTTCTTCCATTATTTTTGGGAATTAATCAGGGGTAACTACACATATATGGTGTTTATGACTATGTTATACAAATTTGCATGTATTCTTATGCCTCTTTCTCTCCAAAGAATAACCATTTGAAAGACTTAAACTTGTTGATCTCCTGATGAAGCAATATTGTCGTGAAACGCGTTGAGTAAAATCAACAAGAAACATATCTTATGTATTCTCTGACTATTGAGGGTCAAATGTATACCTAGTATGTTTTTCATATATCTGTTGATATGACGTTTTTTGATTAAAACACTCAACTTTTTGAAGGACATTTATCTCTTTATATACTTACCTATGAGCCTGCCAATATAATAGTCCCAGTATGGTTATCTTAGAATAGCTTATAGCCACCCAAGATAGTGGGGTGCCACTCTAGCCATCCTTCCTCTGCAACGCCCCCAGTAAGGCATCTGTATGCCTACAGTGTTATTCTGTCCATTTGAAAGAGCTGTGCTGGGTGTATTAAGTGCTTGTTTCCATTATAGGTCGGGACCCCCTCCGCTAAGCGTATTTCTTGGCGGGGATCCCGATGTAGCACATAGACATTGCATGGAGAAGCTCGACGTATTTGACTGCATTCAGCCTTGCATCGGCAGAACGGCTCGGCGCAGTGAAGACACAGCATCCGCAGATCAGGTAAAGTCTATACACTCCGTTGGGATCCTTGCCAAGCAATACGCTTAGAGGAGGGGGTCACAACGTATAACGGAAACATAGCCTAAGAATGACGATTAGGAGTTACATCGTTCATAACTTTAAAACCTAATGTAATAGGGAAAAAACAGTGGCCATTCTGAATTCAGCACAAACAACTACTTTAGAAAAGTCATCTCTGATACACAGTCAAGTCTTCCCTAAACAGAAGGTATTTACATGCCCCAATCCATCACAAATCCCAAAAGTTTAGGTAGAAACTCTTGTTTCAGGACAGTGGGCGGAGCCATGCAAATTATTCCTTTACATGCCATCAGCCAAATGCACATCCAGAGCCGCTGGTGTACAGTGCAGATATATTCTCATGGTACAGAGCCATTTATTCCAAACTGCATACAGATGTTTCAGCCTCATTGGCCATCATCAGTGCAGTGCATGGAAACCATGGCTCTATGGTGTGGGGCTCTGTTGCCTTGTGTAATTGTTATGTGCATTCACACAAAAAAACATAGGGGTTGCGAGACACCAAATAACGCTGCAATGAGTGCTTTCGATGTTAACATGTTGTGCCTATACTTTCAAAGGGAAATATCTGATTAAAGAGTAAAAGCTGTGAGCCGGAGTTGGGCTCTAATTAGTTTACTAAAGCTGGCCATACACCTTTAGATCTCTCTGTCAGATATCCTTTAGATCTACCAACAACTATGTAGTGCCGGGTCCTCTGCGATTGAACACAGGTAGACTTGATGGTTCAGAAAGTCCCTCATATTACATGGTTTTGGTAAAACAAAAGGAGATCTAAAGGAAATCTGACAGAGAAATCTGAAGGTGTATGGGAGCCGGGTTCCCCCCTGATAGAATACATAGTGATTGGGAGGTATATGTCACTGCTATGTAGTCCCGGGTCCTCCCTGATAGAATACATAGTGATTGGAAGGTATATATCACTGCTTTGTAGTGCCGGGTCCTCCCTGATTGAATACATAGTGATTGGGAGGTATATGTCACTGCTATGTAGTGCCGGGTCCTCCCTGATAGAATACATAGTGATTGGAAGGTATATATCACTGCTTTGTAGTGCCGGGTCCTCCCTGATAGAATACACAGTAATTGGAAGGATTAGAAAGCTCCTCATATTACATGGTTTTGGTAAAAGAAAAGTTGATTGTACAGAAATTGTATGGTAAGATTGTAAGGTGTATGGGGGGCATTAGTTAATTTAAAACTTCATGTCCCTGTAAGAGAAACTTGTTAACGATTACATGGCCAACCAATGTAAAGGATGATCTGTCCCTCTGATCAGCTACCTATTCGCCACCCTTACAGATGGAATTTCTGCAGCAGAGCTTCTGTCTTGTGTCTACATTGCGTGTTATTTGATAAGAACAAAGATGGGGGCTTAGCCGGTAACTCTCGAGAGCCACACACTGAACAAAAGCGTGTGTCATCAGCCTCTCAAAGAGAGAACGAGCGCTGCTGCTCCTGGAATCCCATTGTACACAGAATAATGTCTACAAAAAGCATTAAATGTCCTTTAGAATTTATTTCTTGCTGACTAAACATTGCTGAGATATCTGGAGGGCAGATGATCCTGAATGATGGCCAAATAAATAAGGACTGCTAATTATTTTCATTGCCTTATTCATTCCCCTGAAAAAATATACCTGTTTATATTAGTTTTCATTCCGAATGTACATAATAAAGCAAATAAAGGACGTATGTCTTCAATTGTATTCAATTAATGAAATATGGGTTGGCAGTCCAGGTCTTGCATGTTGAGAAGGAAGCCAGCTATGGTAGCCCCCTCTTTCTCTGGCAGGATCACATAATGTGCACAAAACAATAATGTCAACTCCTTCTTCAACTGATAAGCCCCCCATACACCTTCAGATTCCTCCATACAATTTTCATCAGATCTACCAACAACT
>CM070033.1:185892692-185913273 GCA_036250615.1 Ptychadena robeensis | reverse complement strand
CCCTTATAGGGGCCACTGAGAAGGGCCACTAAGGAACACCCTAAGGGCCACAGGTCGGGCACCTGGGATCTAGAGAATTAAGGAAAGAATACCTCTCAGGCAGTATAAAATGAAGCACATGTCCTCTTTAAATACTGTTCTTCCGAGGCGACGTTGGCTACTATATGACTGTAATGAAGTCATGTCCGATTACCTCATCCTTCTTCCCCACCGTCCACCATCCACCGACGGTTTGTTTTTCTTGTATTATGATAGAGACATCCAATTTATTTCTCCTAAAACGACTTAATTCTGAACAAGATGTGAGAAGGAAAGAGGCATGTGTGAGGGGCTTGTGAGAAAAGCCTCACTTGCCAAACGTTCCAAACAAGCGGTGGGCCTGCGCTAAATTGACACATTCATCGCCCGGACAGACTCGTAGATGGATTACCCGTCTCCACCAGCACTGTTTGCCGGACAGATTAGCCATTCTCATGTGATGTGAGAGTCCTCTGTTCCGAGGGCAGGACACAGCTGCCCCCTTTGCCGGTCTCACCCAATTTTTTTTTTTCACTCAAAAGAGAGCGAGGATCACAGGGTCGGAGGACGCGGCCCCAAAATAGAAAGTCTAAATTAATCTTTATGGAAAAATGGAGAGCCTTGTTGGGGCCTTCAGATGAGGAGAGCACTTGTAGGTGAAAATCTTTTTAAGACCCGACCCAAATCCTGTGAAAATTGTATCACAAACATTGCGGAGAAAGGAAAAACTAATGATGTGTGCTGCTACGGTCCAGGAGAAGGTGATGCGGAATGCAACAGCGCCATCTACGATATAAATCACGCCGAAGAGCTCTGCAGTCTGTACCTCCAAAAGTACAACACAGAGCATATATAACATAAAATACATTATCATTACTTTGTATATATTAACCTCCCTAGCGCACTGCTGATGTACAGATTTCTGTCCCAAAAGCGCACCATAGACCTCAGGCCTGTAATTTCCCAAAGTCTGTCCATAGAGGAGTCTGGTGACATCCTGAGTACAATAACATGTTCAGATGCTTTGTGATTAACTCACAATATCAGATAATATTTAAATAATTCACTTTATTAGGTAAATTAGCACTGCAACCACTAGATGGCGCTGCAGATGTGTCAGGTTACATAGGAGAGCATGGGGGGGGGGGGTGATCCGTGCAGCTGCAGCTGCCTCTTCATTAGATCGGAGACACACGGAGCAGTGAGTTTGCCCTCCTGTGGCTCCGATCTCTGCCTGACGAACCCAGCTCGTCCACTGCTGTTCTGACAGGTCAGATCTGGACGAGCTGGGACTGTCAGGAAAGTATTTTAGCACTTTGAGCTTTACAGTGAATGGATTAAAGTCTCCATAGATGGAGATGCGATTTTTAACTGCGTCCATTCACCTCTATGGCCCCAATCAGGGGCGAGGTGAGCCGTGTTTCAGGCTGCACTGCGTCCGTGCACGATTGCAGCCAACCACAGCTGTGGGGTGGCCCCATTGAAATGTATGGCCGGAATCTCTGCCCCGCGATTATAATCGTGGAAGATCACCCAAGTGGAAACAAGCCCTAAAGGCTATGTTCCCACTTAGGAGATTAATCGCCTGTGCTCACGATTTTCAATCGCCGGCAGAATTGCTGCCAATCGCCTACACTAGTTTCAATGGGCTTGTCCCCATTCATAGGATCACGTGCGGTTACCATTGGGCCGTATGCTGACGGCTGGCAGTCGGCTATTTTCCTCAGATTCTCCCACACCCCTGATAACTGTTCCTTTCTATACGTCCCTACGCCCCTAGTGGTGACATGTTTTATCATGTTCTATAATCCATGGTATTTTATGCAATTGATATGTTATGTATGTATGATATAGTCCTAACTTATTAAAGACTTTTTAGTTTATCTAGATATTATGATTAAATGTAGATGCCAAATAAAGCCCCATTGGAGGTTGGAGATTGGCCATTCGGCTGCTCCATGTAGGGACGTATAGAAATGTATCCAATACAATTCAAAGTAAAAGAAAAACACAAAATACATTTCCATTTTTTTTATTGTATTTTTTTTACATAATTGAGTGTTTCAAACATTATTATAGTCAGGATGTCTACTAGACCCTTGTACAGAGATATTTTGGGAAGTAACAGGCCTACAACATAACAAAAATTCCATTTAAGTTTATGGTGCGCTTTTGGTACCGAAATCTGGACCTCAGCAGAGCGCTAGGGAAGTAAACAGATCAAAACATATACTTTATTTTTTAAACTATAAGATGCACCTTTTTATCATTTAAATCAATGGGAAAATGTCCCTGCGTCTTATGGTCCAAATATGTATGTTTTTTACATCCTGGAAACAATATCTCTGCATCCCAGGAGGCTGAAATTTGTTCCATTACCTCCAGCCAAATCAAAAAGCCACTGCCAAAAAGGAGATTGTTAGCGCTAGCACTAGCAGTACCATTCTCTGAACACACTGACCAACATATAGAGAGACATTTTACAGTTAGATAGCATGAGTTGTATATTTATATGAACATTCTGCATTGCAATAAATACATTTTGTGACAAAGACTCATATCTCCTCCCAAATGTAAATATTTGCTCATGGGTAAGTTGTTCAGTGCTAGATTGTAAAGTGTGTCTCTCCATAAGTTGGTCAGTAGTGATGTCGCGAACATGGAATTTGCTGTTCGCGAACGGCGGACGCTAACATCCGCGAACCCAGCAGACCAGCGAATCGCCATAGACTTCAATGAGCAGGCGTACCTTAAAACACAAAGGGACTCTTTCTGGCCACAATAGTGTTGGGAAAGTTATTTCAAGGGGACTAACACCTGGACAATGACATGACAGAGGGGGATCCATGGCACAACTCCCAAGAAAAATTATGTCATTGACACAGAGATGTAAAAAAATTTTCACGCAATAAATCCGTGTGGGCGCACACACAGTTGGCACGAGGCTGTAACGGACGGAAAGCCTTGCAATACATATTTCTACCCAAAATCAGGGTGAAAAAATCCCCCTGGGGTAACAAAGTGCCACCAGATATGAGCACTGGCAGTAGGCACTGTGCAATATGTGGCTTGCACAATCACTGGCAGCATGCCAGCCAGCAGGCAACTGGACAGTAAAAAAAGAGCCCTAAAAAGGGCTTTTGGGGTATATTCAGGACTCTGTCCTGACAGCAGACTGAGAAGCACTGAAGGCTGTAGATAGAGCACACAGAACACTGCCCTAGCTAATGGTTATTATATAGCAGCAGCAGCAGCTCTCTCTTCTAACACTGTCTCCTTCTCCAGCAGAATGTGTAATGGCGTCCTGTACTTGCTATGTTATAGGGGGTGTGAGGGTCTGTGAGGTGGGGGGTGCTCATTGGCTGGATTATGTCTGCTGACTGTGACTCACAGGGGTCAAAGTTTCTGCAATGTAAAAAGATAGGGGGCAGATCGAACTAGCCATGTGTTCGCGGAAAGACACGGACGCGAACATGCGGAATCCGCCGTGGATAGTTGCGGGCGAACAGTCCGCGACATCACTTTTGGTCAGTGGATTCAGAGAATGGGTACTGCTAGTGTATAGACACATTGTAAATTTTCCTCCCTGCACACTGCTGGAACTATGACCTTCTTCCTGGCTCTGACCTTTCTGCTATAAGAATACAGTGGTGAATACAGTGGTGAATACATAGTGAATACTGCATGGACCAGTCCTGTCTATTTGCTGGAACATTCTGTATATTCCTTTTTTATGTGAGTGGCTGTGTCTCTGTTAAGCTAGCCATACACGGCAAGGATTCCCTGGCTGATCGATTCAGCACCCGATGGATTCCGGCGATTCCGCCGGCATCCACAGGTGAGAACGATTAGCCAATTAGGGAATCCGATCGTGGCAGCCCACCTTGTACGGCCGGATCCGGGAGGGATCCGTGTCCGATGGATCGCCTCCCTGACTGCAACGCCCCCTGATCAGAGCAGAATCGGACCCGAAAAGACCAACAGGTTGGTTCTTCCTCGGATCCGATTCTGTGCCCCCGATCCATCGGACGCGATCGGACGGGCAAGGTGGGCTGCAGGGGATTCCGGCACGATGGATCCGCGTGCACGCGCCCGGAATCCATCGCGCCGGAATCCGGCACGAATCCGTGCCGTGTATGGGGGCCTTTATTTTTTTTCCTTTTTGCTCATTTATCTTCAAAGCTTTGTGGTGCGCCATTTGGTCCAGTGCGCCTTATAGTGCGAAAAATATGATACAGTTATTGATCTTTTTTTTGCTTTAAATAAAAATTGAACTTGAGAAATTGAATTTGAGATTTTTTTCTTTTACCAGGGTGGCTCTCCAAATTCCTGATATTCCAAACTTTTCCCAGCTTTACCCGCAAGCCCCACTCTCCTCATTATAAATTCGGATCCGCTAATTGTTAATTACCATAATGACACCTTTCCCTCACACGCCGGTCTTGGGTAGCGTTACCATTGAGGAAGTCGCTTTGACCAAACAATAAGCGTCTGTGTCTGTGGAAACAGAACGAATTACACAAAGAGAGCGAAATTCGGAGTGGCTGCAAAGTACTCTCAGCTATGTCAATAGCCCGGGGGAGAAATGCTATATATTCCCCATACATTGCAGGAGTGACCACAGGTAATCTGCATATTCATGGCACGGAACAGGATCCTTCCAAAGGAAATGTCAGCACCTCACAACCTATACTAGTCTCATAAATGGAGGGAAATATTTAAAATAATAATATTGTGTTTTCATACCCAACCATCAGGCTTGTTTGTATAAAAAGTTCTAGTGTGAAAAAACACCTAAATGTTTATAGAGCTGAATAGCTCAAGCTTAAATTTTAACACACAGCTGACTAATTCAGAGCAGTCAACTTCACCCCCTCCTATGGCAAAAGACTAAAGCTGGCCATACACGGGTAGATTGCCGTGACATCACCACGCTGTGGTTGATCGTGGGTCAATCGTATGGTAATAAATGCGCACCACATGGGCACATTAATTACTATACGATGGGGACCCTGTTTCCCAGTCCCCCGAGTCTTCTTTCCCCAGCCGGAGAAGCAGCCAGCCTGCACGCCCCATCCTCTCTTCTGCCAGAGCTGGGTCTGTGCTGGCCACACCCCCTTCACACACACACAGCCATAGCTGATCACAGCCTGTGTGTGCAGCTCAGCTGTCAGCCCTTCCATTAGATTGGATGGTGACTCGCGGTCCCCATTCAATGTAACAGATTGTGACCAAAGTTTTTCAACATGTTGGAAGGAACTCAGATGAAGAAACAGATTAGAGGAACACCGAGAGCCATGAGCGCGCACGGCACACAATGTTCCTCTAATCTGTTACTTCATCAAGCCATGTGTGGCTAGCTTAAAGGTAGCCATACACAGTACGACCGCTGTGCGCCGTGGGATGTGCCCACCTGGACAGATCAACCAGGATCGCAATGCTCGCAACGCACGCATAGCTCGTGATATGACTTGTTGGTAAATTCCTGGCCGATCGCATTACTTTGGATGCGGACCCTAATGCAAATTCTGATCTCTGCTGTAGAGATTCAGATATTTACACTTCTTGATTTTAACCCCCCTGCCATTCCTGACGGTCCCAGCTTGTCCAGCTCTGACCTGTCAGAACAGCAGTGGATGAGCTGGGTTCGTCAGGCAGAGATCGGAGACACAGGAGAGCAAACTCACTGATCTGTGTGTCTCTGATCTAATGAGGCAGCTGCACTAGAACGGAACCCCCCCATGCTCTTCTATGTAACCTGGCACATCTGCGCCATCTAGTGGTTGCAGTGCTAATTTACCTGATAAAGTGAATGATTGAAATCTTCATTATCTGATATTGTGAGTTATTCTCAAAGCATCTGAACATGTTATTATATTCCGGATGTCACCAGACTCCTGTATGGACAGACTTTGGAAAGTTACAGGCCGACAATGTAAGAAACTTTTTTCATTTAAGTCTATGGTGCGCTTTTGGTACAGAAATCTGTACATCAGCAGTGTGCTAGGGAGGTTAAACAACACACTTTTATTCTGTATTCACGAGTACAGGGCTATATGTATATGTATCTGTCTGGATAATGTTTAAATATTGAAACTGAAAAGGCAAAACATTTTTGCTTTTTAATTTCATGTCAGCGTGCTAAACAAGCTCGGCAGGCTGGTACCTACAGATTATGGTGAAATACGCAGATAAATACATATAGAAATATGACTTGGGCAGGGCTGACCTGAGGAGAAAGGAAGGAGACAAAAAGGTGGGTGGGGGCAGACAGGAACAGCAACCAACCTCCCACCCCATACACACCCCACAACTTCCCTACCCCACCCCCAGCCCTACCACCACTACCCTTTTAATCTTAACAATAACTACACATGACACCGATCTGGTATTTGAAGTGGGTACAAAACTTTTGGCCACAGCTTTATTAACAACACGCATACAAAATTCAATAAGAATTCAACAAAACACAACCCTACCCCAGGTCCCAGGATGGTGGCCCCCGCTCTTTAAAATTTTACCGCTGTACCAGCCACTGGCCCCAAACTACTGGCTCAGTGGGTACTACCGATGCACTGGCTCTTTCCACAGCAGCGAACTCCAAGGCAAAAAACCCCAACACAACCAAACGGGTCATTGACCCAGCAAGAGCCCAATGTATAAACCCTAACACTGTTACTCCCACCGCTTCTTATTTATGGACGCCGTCCTGGACCCGCCTGCTGTGACGAAAAATCCCCAGAAAAGGCCAACAATCCCCCCCCCCCCAAGCTGCAACCTAAATACAGTAGGGAGGGCAGGCGGGGTCCGTGTTCTTCCAAAGAAAGAGGGGGAGGGACTTCTGCCGCAGGGTTTTAAGCCCGTGCAGCTCCGCCCCCTCCGCCACGCCAGATCCGGTCCGGGCTCCTTACGTCGCCGGCATCTTGACATGCCAGCATTCTTCTCTGCATCCTGCCACAGTCAGGCACCCCTATGCCTAGGTACCCTGGCTGGGGGTGTTGAATCTAGCTCTGCCACGAAGCATGACTATATCTGTGTTAAGGAACACCAGTAAACATCTCTCTCTCCTAGCCCTCTGATTGGATAGCGAAGGAGCAGCAGAAGAGGATTAGGTAATCTCTCTGCTCACTTAGCACTGTTTTCAGTTCTCGGATTTTATATTCTAGCCTTTCAAGTGTAATCATGTGATGGCGAGCAAAGTGCGCGTTTCCATTAAATGGCAGACTTGTATTCAGCTCCGCTACCCAGCGTCTACCGGAATGGCCTCGTGGATTACATCGTCCCCTTCTACCATGTCGGCCCTCACAAAGACTCGCTTTACCCAAAATCTGCATTAGAATTTCGGTGATTTATTCAAGCTGAGTTTTCTGTGTGCACTGCTGTAAATTAATCCGAAAAATTGCCGTTTTGGCTTAACTCTTCCAGAAAATCATTTTAACAGTCGCTGAGCTTAAGTGTTTTTGAAAGTACATAGAGTTATTTTTTTCCACATCCCAGAGACATTCTATGATGTGAAAGAAAGCTCTTGTTTTCATATCTGCTGTTGACAAGGACGGCTACTCGCAGTCCCAGCATGGCAAATTAATTCCCAGTCACAGGTTATGGATCCCCCCCCCCCAGTACTGCGGATACAAGAAGATGCTCCTCGTCTGACACTTGCTGCAGTGCACTCATAACACAGACCTGATGCAGGTTCATTAAAGTAGAAAAATGCCTCAGCGTAGTCAGCAGAATAAATCAGCAGGTTGGAAATTTCTGTGCACAGGTATGTTTCCTGTCACGGAGCAGCAGGTGTGGACCCACGGTGCCACGTGTCCTACCTCCTCTAAGGGCATTGTGTAAGTGAACCCACACCTTCTTCACAATAACCCTAAAGGTGTGGATAGACTTTCCCGAAGGGATCACCAGGTCGCTACCTCTTGAGGTAATGTAGGAACACAAGGCAGCTGGTCCAGGGGACAGCAGGGAAGGCTCCAGGGACACAGGTGTCATCAGCCAGACAGTGTAACAGGGCGGGCAGCGCAGGTACAGATCAGGTAGCAGGAGAGTGCAGCAGGCAGGTAAGGTTTAACAGGAATCAGTCTCTAAACACAGGTATCACAGGAGCAGCAAAGGCAGTCAGTGCTTAGCATAACACAGAGCGACCTTAATACTGAGGCAAGGCTGAAAGGGAAGGGTTCCTTTATAGCTGCAGGAGGTCCACTATTAGTCACATGACAAATACCTTAAATCCCAGGAAATGACACGCGCTGGTGTTTAAGGAATTGTGTAGAAGTATCACCGCTGAACAGGGCGCCTAGATCTGCAACGATAAGTAGGGAGGCGACGGCGGAAATGTAAGCGGCGTACGTCGTTACATTTCCCAGTCTTTATATGATCAGGTTCTTCTGTATTTTTCGGACTATAATAGCAGAAAAAACAGAAAATAATTTTTAAATATATGTTCAAATCAATTGGGTTAATGCAGTGGATTAAGTTAATGCAATATCAAATTCAGTCAGCAGATGTCACTAGCAGCAGTGCTATCACAGCACATCACGTCATCCTCCTAACTCATTAAGAGGAAGGGGGGGGGGGCGGCAGGGGGAACGGCTGCAGATCTCTCCCTCTCTGGCTGTGCCTTTGTCCATGGAAGCTGCAGAGTGATTGCAGTTTCCACAGACACGGAGATAGATGGCAGTTCATCTATCTCTCTCTTCATTGTGTATATCAGCAGGGCTCTGATGGCATAAGCAATAATACCGTTCAGATGGGAGATCCGGCTCTCTCTCATCTAAGGGGGTCGCGTATTCAGAAAGTTCTAGTTGATGTAACTGTGCCAGCCACCTGGGTTGGAGAAGGGCTAGGACAAAGATTTGAGTTACCTGCAGCGGTTGCTCCCAGATGGCTGGCACAGGCTGGCATGGACTGTGCAGTGTACCATTGTGTCACCAATAAGGCTATGTTCCCACATAGGTGATCAGCTGCGGGGCAGACACGCTTTTAATTGTGCACGGTGATCTTCACGGGCGAAAAAAAAATCAGGACCATAGAGAATGAATGGACATGATCCAAAAATCGTATCCATTCATTCTCTAAGGACGTCATTTTTTATTAATTCTTCCAATATTTGTTCACGTCCATTCATGTCTATGGATGCGATCATCAAAAAAAATTGCGTCAGCCCGTGATCAGAACACGAGGAGCTGCAATTCTGATCGTAGGTTCTACTGTGGCCACGTGTGATTGCAGCCACTAGTTGAAGCAGGGCCGCCATCAGGGGGGGACAGGGGGGACTCCCGTCCCGGGCAGCTAGTGGGGCCCGACGATCAGCACGTGGGTGCCCTGGCGTGCTGACTGATAGGTACAGCAGCGTCTGCTCACTGTACCTCTGCCTCTGCACGCCCGGGACTTGCCCACTACGTGATGTGCGGATGCGCTGCCGGCAGTCCGGGCTGTGAAGTAGGCAGACGGTGTACAGTGAGTCAGAGGCTGATCGTACCTATCAGTCAGCACGCCGGGGGTTAAGGTTGGGAATTTTTCTGCTGCTAGCACCCCCCTGACAAGTCCCCCCAGCCCACCCCGCCCCCCCCCCCCCAAAGTCCGCTTCAACAACCCCCCCCGCTCACAATTCCTGTCCATGGCGTCCGCACTGCTAGTAACGCGTGTTGTGCTTGCGTGTAACGGCTGCCCCTGATGTTCTGACAGCGTGCCCTGGGTTGAAGTGGGGACAAGTCCATGTCAACTAAATGGACGCAATCTAACAGATGTTCGGCCACGCCGCACGATAGAATAGCTTCAGTGGAAAACATAGCATACTAAAGGGCCTAGAGATATTTCGTTAGCGACTAAAAGTCAGCAGTAGGTGGTTTGAGCTATTTTTCTGGCTTGATTTTTTAGGACGTGAGACTGGTGGAACCTGTGAGGGGGAACCAACGCCTCCCTTTACTGGGAGGGTGGAGAGCTGCTCCAGGTTTTAGGCTGCTCCTTAAGGCGTATGTCTTCCCCACCCATAGGTCGATTAACCATTGAGAGGTATGAGCCGGTCATGGACAGCCCATCTTTGTTCGAGTAATACAAATCCGTACGCTATGTCACGTGTCTGCAGTCGCAGTATAAGAACAAACAGCATCGGCGGCTGGCCCAACTATTCAGAAGCATGCGGGGAGCGCCTGCGATTCCTGATCGCTCGGGGTCCAATTGCCTTGCCGCCCGACGCGTGGATCAATGGCCACATCAGTTGAGGTGGTGGGACCAACGCCCAGCTATTCCACTGAATAGACTGCGACGATCAACGCCGGATGCTTGCGCTCGCTGACATTGAAATCACCTTTAATGTAAGGGGCAGTGTACGCCGCGAGTGACGGCAGGAGGCTACTTGGAACCGCTAGGGGGGGGGCGGGAAAACGCCCAGAGGAAAGTGAACGAATCTACAGGGAGGTAGTGGTCTAGTAAGTTGCCCAGAACAGGTGTCACCAAGATTCCCTTTGAGCGATATTATCAGTGGACACCTTTGGCGGCCTATGCATACATGGGTTCCCTTTTACGGCCCTCTGCTCCTATGATATGATCAGAACTCCCTTTGGGGACCATTTAACCTATGGGTTTTTGTTCCACACTGTGTGCATTCCCAAGGAATTAGGAAAGTCTGGCACAAAGTATGGCAGTTCTTACCCAAAAATGCCCCTGGCAAACACATGCCGATAGAAGTGGCACGATTTGTCTCACCTGACCGATGGGCTTGTGCGCGCATAGGGCCGTATCCGGGTCATGTCAGCGAAAAAATCGGCTGCGGCCCGCTTGTATCGGCATGTGCCCACATCGGTGGGGCGACAGGAGTCCACTGTCCGCCCCAAGCCAGCACGGCCAGCCACGAGAACGGGACGATGTCCGATATGTTCTCTGGCCGATTGCCCCAAGCCGATGCTATTAGCTTCAATGAAGCACCAGCATTCTCATTGACGCTAATGGCCGGCACACACAAAGGGTGCCGGGCCACACTGAAGCAGGCCCATAATGCACTCGAGGAGTGCAAACGTGGACTGACGTCAACACTGTTTGGCATTTCGGTGCATATCGGAGCATGTCTGTCGGCCACCCAGTCTGTGTGGGTTGCCAATGGCAGGCTATTAGTCTGCTTGATAACGTAGAAAGACAGGTGGTTTAGTTGAAAGATAGTAGGTAAGTAGGTTAAGCCCCACACAGTGAAGGAACCATGTGCAGCAACTTTGCTGTGGTGACAAATTGTTCCTGTGTTAGGGCCTTGTCCGCTTCTTGTGGAGACAGGCTTCCTAAACAAGGAACATTGCCACCATGCATGGATTTCCGCACACCCAGCTTAAAGTGGACCTGGTTTAAACCTGAGATACTGCCCTTCCTATGGCCCCTTTCTCCTCGCGGTTGCAGACATGGCCCCTGGGGAGGTTGTTCCACCAAGCCATTTTAACCAAGCTCCTACACCACAATCTGGTAACTATGTTATACACAGGGATCGTTGAAAGTGCTAACATGTTGCTCCTTGAAAAAGGGATGTAATTAAATCGCGCGACGAAACACGACTAGCTCGTACTAGCTAACAACTACAAACGGTTTGACCTCTATTTTGGGATTATTGTAAGCTGTTGTGTCTTATATCCAACATTTAATCACTATGACTGTCAATGATTGCTATGTATTATAGTCCCCCATACACCTTTAGATCTACCCAACAAACTATGTAGGGTTGCTGGGTCGTCCTACTCGATAGAAATGCATAGTGCAAACTGGAAGGGTATAATATCACTGCTATGTAGTGCCGCGGCGTCCTGCCCTGATAGAATACATAGTGATTGGAAGGTACATATGTCAAGCTGCTATGTAGTGCCGGGTCCTCCCTGATAGAATACATAGTGATTGGAAGGTATATATCGACTGTCTATGTAGTGTCCGGGTCCTCCCTGATAGAGATGACATAGTGATTGGAAGTGTATATATCACTGCTATGCTAGTTGTCCGGGGTCCTCCCTGATAGAACCATTGAATACTATAGTGATTGTAAGGTACATGGATCAACTGCCTATGTTTAAAAAAAACAAGTTGGGCCGGGTCCTCCCTGATAGACATACATAGTTGATTGGAAGGTAATTAGATCACTGCTATGTTCAGTGCCAGGTTCCTCCCCTGATTAGAATACATTCAGTGATTGTGAAGGTAGTGTATGAACTGCTCATGTACGTGCCGGGTCCTCCACTGATAGAATACATAGTGATGGAACGCGGTACATATCACTGCTATGTAGTGCCCTGCGGGTCCTCCTCTGATTGAATACCATAGTGATTGGAAGGTATATATCCACTGCTACTGTAGTGGACTTGGGTCCTCGCCATGATAGAAATACATAGTGTTGGAGGTACATATCACTGTATTTATACCAGGTGCTCCCTTATTAGGAAACATAGTGGTTTGGACAGGTATATCATTCTGCTATGGAGTATGCCAGGTGAGTCCTCCCGTGATGAGAATACATAGTGTGATTGGAAGGTTAGTATATTACTGCTATGTAGTGTGTGGCCGGGTCCATCCCTGATAGAATACAGTAGTGATTGGGAGGTTGTATAATATAATGCCTATGTAGTGCTGGGTCCTCCTGATGAATACATAGTGATTGGAAGTATAATCACTGCTCTGTATGCCTGGTCCTCCCTGATAGTAATACATAGTGATTGGGAGACGGTCATAATCAGCACTGCTATGGTAGTGCATGACCGGGTCCTCCCTGATAGAACTACCATAGTTGATTAGGATAGGTAAATAAAAAAAAATATATCCATGCTACAACAATGCCCTAGTGCGGGGTCTCCAAAAAAAAAAAACTGCCCCAGCCTACGAATGACAAATAGATCGAATCGGAGACAGCCCGCCCATATTATCCTGCTATGTAGTACGAGGAATTAAACCCCCCCTCCACCCGATAGAACTACATAGTGAACTCCCCTCGCGAACCGGCTCTACCCCTTAGACTACCCGCCTACCCCGCACCTGTCTATGTTAGTGCAAGGTCCTCCGTGATAGAATTACATAGTGATGTGGATAGGTATATATCACTGCTATGTATGTGCTGGGTCCTCCCTGTATATAGATACCATAGTGATTGGATGCTGTAAATCGACTGCTATGAACGTGCCGGGTCCCTCCCTAATAGAATATACATGTGATGTGGAAGGTATTTACTGACTGCTTATGTTAGTTGCCAGGTCCGTCCCTGATATAGAATAGTACAGTGATTGTGAAGGTCGGGTATTTCATGACTGCTAGTGTAGCAGTGCTCGGGGTCCTCCCTGATAGAATACATAGTGAATTGGAGAGGTATCCATATCAATTGCCTATGTACGTGCAGGGTGCTCCCTGATGAGATATCATAGTTGTTTGGAAAGTATATATTACTGCTATGTATGCGGCCTTCTGATAGAATACATAGTGATTGGAAGATATATTTCACTGCTATGTAATGCCAGATACTCCCTGATAGAATACATACTGATTAGAAAGTATATATCACTGCTATGTAGTGCCAGGTCCTTCCTGATAGAATACATAGTGATTGGAAGGTATCACTGCTATGTAGTGCCGGGTCCTCCCTGATAGAATACATAGTGATTGGAAGATATATATCACTGCTATGTAGTGCCTATAAAATTCATATAACGCCCTTATGCTTACCCTGAGAAGGCGGAACATTATCCTTATTATTTGTTATAGAAGTTGGGATGTGGCATATTAAGGTGAGGTGATACATTGCCCAGTATATATTGATATACCTACCTTGCTCACCATTTATTCATGTATCCAGTTGCAGCTCTCTGATGTCATCCCCCACGATGCAGAACCAGCAATCATGCATTGTACTGGACAATACCACGCTCATATTCAGGACAGTTACCAATGAAACTCAATGCAATAGTTATACTCTTTTCCAATTTTTCGTAAAAAAAATACAAAAAATTTGATGTAAAGAATAATTTATGATGGACTCTAGTGTACTGGGCCACATTTACCTGGACTCATTACATGGCATTGAACCACCAACCAAAATCAATACCAGGAGGTCTTTATGTGCCCTGTTTACTCTACAGATAGGGCTAAAAACTCCCCAAACACAGCTGCTCTTCCGCAGCCACAGAAGCCTGGTATCTGCAAACAGCCCAGCCCTGAGCCGGCCCGGACAGGGAATAAAAAGAGGATTTGGGGCTTGCGATAGGACAACAGAGCTTTAGTTGCAGGGAAGGTGTGTACCGATATGGAATAGCACCATCCTTCTTAGTCAGAGCCTTGTGTATCCACACTATTATACGTTAAGCCCTCTTCAGCTCTGTATATTTGCTCTGCAGTTACATAAGTGCTGTAGATGTGTATTAGCTGTTCATAGATTATCTGTATTCTGTCTGTATTATCACATTGACTCTTTCTGGCAGGTCACTCCTTCCGGGGGCCAGATACTGAACATAAAAGGTGTCAAAATTCCAGAAGTGTCGTGGAAAAGCGGGTGATTTAAAAAAAAAAGATCTAAACAAAGGGGAACATTGGATTTTCTAATATAGGTGTAACGACACAGGGCACAACCAAGGCAATGGAGGCGGCTGAGGTTGGTTTAAAACTTTTATTCAACACACTGAGGCCCGACGGGGTCTCAAACTCCAGCAAACAGAAAAGAGTCCAACTTTAGGCAGCAGTTAGTCAATAGAAACAAGTTCAGCAACCAGTCCGGATCGTGAACCGGTCGTCACAGGCGTGCGATGTGACGGTACCTCAGAGCGGTAAATTGTCCTGCGGCAGGGCACGATCCACAAAGGCAGTGGCCGTGGTCTGCGAATGAGTGGGCACAGCCCAGCAGGACGCAGGGGGTTACCACCCCACTCTGTGCAGAGCACTTCTGGTAGGCAGAAAGGAGAGGGGCACAGGGCAGACCTGTCTTACATCCTCAATCCTCGGAGTGAGCCATACCTCTTCCGGGTGGCTCTCTTTTATTTCCTCAGAGGGCCCAGGAGCATGCTGGGGCGCAGTCTTAAAGGGACCTTCACCCTGCACACACCCCTGCACCCCGCTACACTGGTAGATTGCAATATTTGCTTGTACTAGGGGTGCAACCATCCTTTATGAGGAGGACCTCTACTTTTTGGACTTAAATCCTTTCTAGTTATCTGTTCTTGAGGATGCAACACCCTTGGGATAAGTGTATGTTTTGCTGAACCTCCAGATGTACAACTGACCGTTGATACTTGATATCTTGATAATTGACAACTTGATAGTTGTCTTTGTAGCGTTGGGCATAGGTGTACAAGTTCTAGGATCAACCAACCACAAGAGGCAGATGAACTGCAACTAAACCGTTTATTCAACAGATACACACTTGGGGGGAAGCGAGTATGATGGAAACTCAGGGGTAGTGATGACTGAAGTTCGGCCAGGTCCATTCACGAACAGGCGGATTGGACTTTTAAAATAGTCCGATGTCCACATGTTCGCGGGCAGATTAAAATTTGAATCTGGAAAACCAGAAGTGACGTTAGTGCCGTCACCTCTGATACCTGGAACTCATAGTTCCTGGTTCTAATTGCCGGATATGATGTCACTGACGTCACTTCTGGTTTTTGAAGAGAACCCCGTCTTCCAGTCAAAAAATTATTTCTCCGGTGGGATCTCACTGCTCCTGATCCTGCCAATGAAAGAATAGTTAGCTCCTTCTCCGTACTCCGTACTGCTTGCCTGCTAGAAGGAGTGTAAACATCCTTGTTCGCGGCTGAACTGTCCACCTTGCAGACAGTTCGGCCATCACTACTCAGTGGGAATATTGGTTGGAGGCCTCTGTCTGTACCTGACAAGGGATTGGCTGCTTTCAAACTGTGGGGACACAGGTACCTCTGCACCACGGAGGGTGATGGTATCCGTAGGGTTCGAACAGTAGAGGATGTGGATATCGGTAACGCCACAAGTCGGTTGCTGGGAGCATGGAACACGCCATCCCACTTGAGAAGGGTAGATTGTCTGTCACCAAACCACAATAGTGGGTGAGCAACTGGGTCTTGTAAGGAGAGTGTGTGCTGCTAGGTCCACCTCCTGCCCGCACACCAGTATAAACGTACCCATAAATGTACATTGGAGTATTAAATATTGTATTGCTAATAAGTACAGCAGTGGTTCATTGTAGACAGATAATTGGCTTATGTTCCATGATTTTGAAGGCCCTTTTATGTGGAGGTTGGGTGACTCCCATAGGAACCAATAGCTCTTGATAGGTCATTGTAATTGGGCAACAGTGGCATATCTCTCTCTTCATCATATTTACACAGGTGTGGAGGAATATAAAGAACACAAGTGGAAGGTAACATGTGAATTCAGATGACTTACCCATACACACAACAACCTCTACCTAATTTGATTGCAACTTTAATATCGGACATCAGTCTAACATAATTTGATGGTACCAGCACGTCTGAAATGCGTTAAAAACCTGGCATGTATAATTCAATTCATGGTGTAATCTGCGGTCAGGCTCAAAGTCCAGGGGCTGAAACCGCATAACGGGTGCAAGCAGGGTCAGTTTACAAGCAGCAGTAGAAGAGAGGGAGAAATCAGAAGCGTAGTCAGGAACAAGCCAAGGTGAGTAGCCAATGGTGCCAAGTACCAATGGAGCAAGATAAAGCACAGTCGGGTAGTATATAAAAGCCCTTTCTCCTGCAGCCAAGGGTCGGTTCATGGCTTTTTATATGAAGGTGGAGGAGAGTGGCCTGTTTTATGTGTACAGTGACATGTGTTTCTAGGGTTAATGTGTAAAATATTGAATATGCCTTTGAGTGATGATGTAACTGTCATGTGGGAGTGCGCAGCCATTTGTAGCTTTTAACGGTCCTAGTAATGGGTGGAGCCAGGGTCTTCCATAGGGTCTCGCTTGGAGGAGAGGGCAGAGAGAGGTGCCCTGTTGGTTACTGTGGGAAGCGGACATCGCATGTCTGAGGAGCCAGAGACCACCACCTAACCGATGTGTGATTACAGATATCACCCTTATTACCCTAGCCCTGAGGAGTGACCCCAGGAGGAGTGAGGGTTAGGCCAGAGACTGATCAGAGGCAATGGCATTTTCCATGTGGCTGGCACAGAACTGATGGACTGTACCTGAAGCAACATCAATAAATGCCAGTTCTTACACCAGTGATTCTATGGATGTTAATGGTAGTGTGCAAGACTCTGGTGGGGCCTGCCTCAAAGGATGATGGAGGTGCTATGGGGAGAAGTGTTCCAAGCCTGGCGGCAAGACAAAGTTTAAAGCTGTTCCTAGTTCAACCCACAGAAGTAAGGGGGTGCAGCCTGATGGAGGGCAGAAAGTCCGGCCAAGAGATGACCGTGAGTACCCATTCCTCTCAGTCTCCCTGACTAGCAGGGAGGCACCAGCTGTGATGGGGGGGTCTAGTGGAATACTCTGCTGCCGGGTGTTACCATTTGCATTGGAAGGGCCAAACAGAGGGAAATGACCTTGACCCTTAGTTCACCCTGGTACATGTTGTGCACTCATCTCACTCAAAGGCAGTGAACCGGCGACAAAGGCACAAGAAGCAATAAGCAGCAAGATATAGGCAGGAGCACAATAATCTGTCAATGAGGAAAAGCAAGGAAATGGCTTTTACAGGAACTACATAGGAGGAACCAGGAAGTCAGGAAGTCAGTGAAAAACTGGGTAACAAGGTATCTTCATACAAGGGATCTGACAAGTGACCAAATCTGAGGTGCAGGTGGCTCAGTGGACAGCGCTGCAGCCAGACACCAAAGCATCCCTGGGTTCAGATCTTGACAAGGAGAGGGGAAATAAAAAATGTAAATATCTAAAAATGTAATTTGGGTTTGCCAACAACTTAGTGAATACCCAAGGTGCGGACAAGTGTGTAAGGGGCAACACAATGAACTGTTAGGGAAGAGACCTCACAACACACACAACAGGCTAAAGTTATTGCAAAATGTCCATCCATTGATTCCAATTTAGACAAATCCTGAAGAAATGGCTGTTGGACGACAAACACATGCCGTTGTGTTTGGGGCCTCCAATGACTCCTCTTCGCACCCTGCATGGCCATCGGTGTTACTGAACAAGGCACAAAGCTGAATCTATCAAAAACCTTTACTAACTTCATTCATGGAAAGCGGGTTGAGCAGCCAACTCAATCTTCATTTGCATTGGAGCAACTCGGGCACAAAAAAACACTTTTCTCCCGCAGCCATATAAGATAAACATATGCGTATATAGGCTCGTAGGTCGCAGAGTCAAGTCAGACTGCGGCTTATTTTTAATAACGGTGGCTTTTTAAATAAATAAGGACTGCGCTCGTTCTCTGACCTGCCGAATCTTTGATACTGTTTATTTGGTTAACAGGCAGAAGTAATAAGAATTTTATTGACAGATATGGCTGCCAATAAAGTAAAAAAAAATAAAAACAAGCCAGACTAATACATTTTAACTGTTTAAGTTTCTTCCACAAGTTCAAAATCTTATTTGGGTCAACAACTTATTTAGTAGATGAGATGCTTTTGGAGATCTACAGAGCATATATTGAATTTAATGGCATCTTCGCCTTTTTCCAAGGGTCTTCTGGCAAATCTGATGTTTTTGGTGACTGTGTGATGACACCTCCTGTGGGTGGGGGTGGGGGGGTACATGAAAGTCTGAGCTCAGAGTATTTGGGATAGCTGATCCAGTGGATCCTATAGCTGATCCAGCATTAGTTTGTGCAATGGTTCCCAAACTTTCATTGTGGGGCCCCCTTTTCTATTTAGGAACATTATCAAGCCCCCCCCCCCCTCCCCATTCAATCACAGGTTAAGAATAAGGGCCTGCGCCCCCCTGGAATACCTTCACACCCCCCAGTTTGGCAGGAGGGGGGAACACGAGCAGAACAATTCCCTGTCGAACAGAAGGAGGGGTGGGGGAAAACGGGGGACCATGCCTTTCTACAAGCCTTTACCTACAATTCACACATATATGTACACCAAGTGCATATGTCTACAACTTATTTCAAGAATATATCAATTTGCCGCAAAATGTTTTATTGGATCTAAAGAGGTGTCTGAGGTAAAAAGTATATTACCCTGTTTTCCTGAAAATAAGGAATCCTCCCAAAATAAGGCCCCCCCCCTAAATTTACAAAGATACGGTACTGTAACTCTGGACAGGGGGGATCAGAGGGGGCAAACAAAATGCCACAGGAGGATCACAAGGGGGTTACTAAAATGGTAATTACTCCCTCTAAGTCTCCTGTGCCATTTTGATTCCCCCCTCTGATCCCCCTGTGCCATTTTGATTCCCCCCTCTGAATCCCCAGTGCCGTATTCTTCTTCATGTAAAAATAAAAAAATCCCTGAAAAGAAGACATAGGGCATCTTTGGGAGCAACAATACACAGGGAAAACAACATAGGGTAGACCAGTGGTTCCCAAACTTTTTAAACCTTTTCTATTTAGGAACATTATCGAGCCCCCCATCCCCATTCAAACACAGGTTCAGAATGAGGGCCCATGCCCCCCCCCCCACAGTACTTTCGAGCCCCCCAGTTTGGGAACCACTGGTGTAGACCTAGCCTTAATGTTTCAAATTTAGTAAAAAGTATGTCTGGATCTGTAGTGTAGTGGAAATTTCAAAGTGTATAAGAAATAGGTCTAGCCATGACTAGAGATGAAATTATTTTTCAGATATTCGACGATTTCGAGAGATGTAGAGAAGGGTTGGGGGAACATTTGAAAGAAAAAAGTATGTCTCTAACACAAATAGTTTTTGCACAAATTAAGTTCAAAGTCAAGTAAAAATGTCGAAAATTCGGAAAGTTTGGTGATTATACCATGTTCAGGGGCTTTGCAATCAGCTCAGAAATTTAGAATTTCGAATATTTCGAGCATCTCTAGCCATGACATGGTTAATGTCTGCAAATATGTTCATGTCTGGAAAATATGTTAATGTGCCAAGCACCTGTTAAGGTGTTACCAGAGGTCAAGCCAAAGCCCTACCCACTTCTAGTGTAACTAATCTAATCTGCCCAGTTACTGATTCTGGCCACTCCCTGGCCCTAGGTTATAAATCACATGTTGTAAAATGTTCTGGGCCATTCTGTTGTCTACAGCATCCTGTAAGGATTGCTGTGTGTCACCAGAGTAGAGTGTAGGCCTATCGTTTGGAACAAGTCTCTTCTCCAGGACTGACCACATCTTGGGTGAGAGCTGTGGCTACCTCCTTTCACTCTCAGCAGGCTGGTTAGGCATCTATGTGGAACTGTAGCATCCTAAGTCTATGCCCCATCCCTACCATTTGGGTTATGGTGAGTGCTTGTAAATATCCTTCCTGCTAGTAAACCTTGTAAATATGCCCTAACCAGCCAAGTGGACAATCGTTTATTGAGAGTGGATGGTGATTGAGTGGTGTGTGAAGTCATATAGACAGGGGACATCGAGCATCAAAAGAACCTGGTCACAATAGTTTATCCTTTCCTACTACGCAACACTACAGATTTACCGCATAATACAGGGAGTGCAGAATTATTAGGCAAGTGGTATTTTTGAGGAATAATTTTATT
>CM070033.1:185874751-185891049 GCA_036250615.1 Ptychadena robeensis | reverse complement strand
ATATATACCTTCCAATCACTATGTATTCTATCAGGGAGGACCCGGAACTACATAGCAGTTGTTGGTTGATCTAATGGCGATTGTATGGATCGATCTTAAGTTGTATGGGGGCCTTTACAGAGACCATTGTAAGCAGGGGAGGACTGGCAGCCTTAGTCCTGGGGGCAAATCCAGTCCAGTGGCACATTGCACCACCGAATCAGCTCACCATTAACTCCCACCTTTTCATTGTTTTATAATGGATATTTACGTTATGAAGCAAAACAAATATGATACAATCAGCCCCCAGCAGCCTCTCTGCTTCTGCCCCCAGCAGCCTCAGCCTCTCTCCATCACCCCCAGAAGCCTCTCACCTTCTGCCCCCAGCAGCCTCAGCCGCTCTCCATCACCCCCAGCAGCCTCTCTCCTTCTGCCCCCAGCAGCCTCAGACTCTCTCCATCACCCCCAGCCTCTTAGTCATTCATTCTCATCTCATACGCCTGGTGAAGATGAACAGTGTGACAAAGAGGGGTATGTACAGTAAGTCCTTCCCTCCTTCCGTTTCCACTTCCTGACTTGAAGAAGCTCTGTGGGGCCGCGGTGCGGTGGTGATGGATGACAGTTGCGGTGGGCCTGCGTAGAGGGATCTGAGCCACGCCAACGGTGCCGGTAACAGCTGCTTGTCCAGTGCTGGATTAGGGCGGCCTGGGGGCGGCCTGGGGGCAGCCGGGGGGGCAACTGCCTCCCTGGCCCCCTTTTTCAGCCCTCCCCTGATTGTAAGTGCTAAAGTGCATACAAAGCCAACTCTTTTGTGTACTGCCCCGCTAATGGAGAAGGACAGAAGATATCACGGGGTCATCCAGAAGAACTGACCTAAATTTACAGTGGAACTCAAGGTGATGAGGAAGGGCAGTGGATGGGTGACCAACTAGAAGGCAGATGCCCCTTCAGTTTTCCTTTTTTTCAAATTAAAGCGAACCTATACTCGCCTTTTGTACTTCATGTCACTCGCAGGCAATCCCACCATTAACCTCCTGGGTGGTTTGCAAGAAACCAATTAGGGCAGATAATGTCGGACCTGCCCGTTGAGCTCTATGTTAATGGAGAAAAAAAAATGAATATAGTAGATAAAGAATATAATAAAACTTTATTAAAGCGGTTCTATACTCAAAATATAAAAAAACACATACATTACATTGACATTATACTCACCTGTCAACAGTATACACTTGTGACCTGTATAAATCTGTGCAAACTGCTACAGAATAAAAAACAATGCACTCACCTTCCTCACTTCCTCATTCCCGGGGAAATCATATTTATTAATGGCAGAGAGAAGCAGTTCCGCCCATACTTCAGCCAAACTTAATTCTGACTATGGGGCGTCACGTTAGATTCTGCAGATGTTAAGCTGCATTCCAAGTCACACGAGACTACGGACTTCTTCCCAGCTGTCCCTGTTTACAAGCTTGCCGCGGCGGGTACGTCGCACAGTGGGAGGGAAGAAAATCGCCTCTCCTGCTTTAAGGAACATTTTTTTTAAAGCTTTGAGCAGTGATTGCCTAATTATCAGCAGTGATGCTGAAAGTGTAAAGGGTCCAGTGAGGTGGTAGGTCCGCTTTAAGAGTGGTAAGCATTGGTAAATTGTATGGTAACATTGTAAGGTGTATGGGGGGCTTCAGTCATTCTTAAACTTTCTTGAACTTGAAAACGATACAACTTCAATATCAGACGGTATTTTCCGGATGGTTGGAGGCTTTTTAAGAGCGTACAAGGTGTTCTGACAGCCGAGCCAATGATACCAATCAACACCTCCTTCTCATGGACTGATTTGTAACACGGTGTGCTTATTACTTCATTTTGTTGTTTTTCAGCAAATCCAAAAAATAAATCTTTGGACACAAAATGCATTTTTGGAAATATTACCATTTTGTTTTTTACTAACCCTCATTTTTTTAGAGGTGTTTGGTTTGGAGAAGGTGTGGAATCTCTAAAATAGACAGATGCTCTGAGCGTTGTATTGGCGATTTCGAGGTGTGGCCTACCCAGTCCAGTCGGAAATGTCAAAAACCAGGGGTGCACATAACTTTTTGAGTGAGCTCCTCAGATGAGTACCAGGAGATGGTGTTTGGTACTCACCCCATATGTAGGGTGGTCTTCCTCACTCTCTCCCTCACTGTCCTCTGCGTCAGCCTCCTTCATGGTAGATTCTGCTGCAGATGGACCTCCCTGTTCCTGATTGAGCCTCCGATTAGCTGTCTCCATCCACAGGACACATTTGAACCCCCAAATCTCATACCTCAGTAGTACAACCCTGATATTTTCTGACTTAGTAACTAAGGCCTGAGACTTTCTTCAGTCCAAATGTCATTTGTTTTCATAGTCACATTCCAGCTGTCACACAGTGCTTCTCTCTTGTCAGGTTTTACCCTTACATGTGCCTACTCTGACTTTCATCCCCCAGATCTCTAACACCCTTACTGCAACCTTTCATAGTTATTCATGTTTCCCTGCGGTTATCTAAGTGACATTAATTGTATACATGTAACATTCAGCTGTGGCCGCCCAGACACGGAGCGCCTCCAAGTTGTTAGTACACATGAGCTGTGTAACAATAATGCCGGTACACAGAGCTAGTGTTTGGCCCCTTTTGAATACCAGAGTACCACTTATGTGCACGCCTGTCAATAACCAAGAAATGTAAAATACATATCATCACCCTCTGTTACAATAAGCTCCGTCTAGACAGAAAATGTATTTAGTATGTTTGAGCTAGTGGCATGGCTCTCGTATTTCTCTCCTGGCAGGATCGGAATGTTAGCTGGTTAAAGGACATTTTGTTTTTTATATCTTGTAGGATATTTATTTTAGGATCTCAACATCTTCCAACACCACCTTCATGGAAATTATAAGGGTCAGAGGGAGAAAAGTGTTCTAAATGAATTCTTAAGCTTTCTTATTCAAAAACCATGTGTCACATGATATTAATGTAAAATGGGTGTACATACAAAACACACAAAAATATATAAAAATAAACTTTTACTTAGCTTTGATGGTGAAGCAGTGTGACTCTCCTAAAAAAAAAAACCCGGAACCATATGAGAGATTCCATCTTTAGCTGCTAGTCTTCTGTGGGTTAATTAACTGCAATATCACAAGTGGCCACTGGAGGGCACCAGATAATGGTTTTCAATGGATAAAACATATCTCTGTATTATACAGATCGTGATTATGTCCTTCCTATCACTGCTCCTAAATATTGGGCTTTCCCCCTGCCACAGTGTGAGAGAGACGGGGCAGCGAGGGACATTTGGGATTATATGGTTACAGGTAAGTTTTTTTTTCACATTGCAATCATACTCTGAGGAGTTAAAGTGGACCTACAACCAGAAATCTATATCTTCATGAATGGTACTAGAAGTGCTGATAACAGGGAGGAATGCAATAAAAAAAACTTACCTGTAATGAGCAATTCAAGAAGATAATCCCGCAGCTCTCACTTACAGATTCTGGCCTCGGTAAGGCCAGGCAACACATCACGAGTGCGCTATGTTTTCTGAGCAATCTTGTAATTTACGTCATTATATTGAGGCAAATTCCCATAGAAGATCATTGAACGCCCCCCAGTAGCCACCTGTGACATTGCACTCCCAGTTCAATGATCTTCTATGGGAATTTGCCTCAATATAAATATGTAAATCACAAGATTACCCAGAAAACAAAGTGCTCTTGTGACATGTTGCCTTGCTGAGACCAGAACATAGAACATAGAATTTAGAAAGCCTTGACCTCCTAGGAGGCCATCCTGAGTTTGTTTGGGGTGAGTTTGTTTGCTAACAATGATCACCCTGAGCTATGCTCAGTCTTACTTAGCTGTCCGGAGGGAGCCCATGGCATCCCTCTGTGTGGGTGTCCCCACCTATCTTTCCTTGTCCACCTGTCCAGAGTTATTGATGATGCTGAAAAGGGTCAGAGCTATTACCCTCCATGTTCTCCCCACATCCCCAGCATCAATGTAATCTGACGTGAAATGTCTGGAGGGAGCCATGAGCTAAGTAAGACTCCGCAGCAATTGCCCGGGCAGTGGCTTTTCGTGGCATACGGAATGGCACGAAAAGCCCGTAACGCTTGGGAGGTTAATAATATATGAGGACTTGTTGTCCTTTCACCAGATCCCCAGAACTGACATAATATATATGTTTATATTTATCTCCTGCAGTGACCGAATATACTCCTCATGTGTGTCCTGATGAAGCGACACTATGTTGCGAAATGCGTCGACCTTTATATGCATGAAACCAGAAATTGTTTTTCCTTCAAATGACATGACACCGTTTATGGAATCATGGACTGTACAAATGCTGTTTCATTGATTCTATTGATGTACTATATTGACGTCTGGCATTTATGTTTGAATACATCAGCTGCTTAGTTCACCTATTTCTAGGTGTTCTAGGATGTTGCATACCTGTCAACTCTCCCGTTTTGGCCGGGAAAACGTTTTTTACGTGACTTTCCCGGCCAAAGTCCGATTTCAAGAAGTCCCGGAGTTTTCCTGGATTCTTGAAATTGCGGTAATTTAGCAGGGAGAGGGCGTTACTGTCCCACCCCACACATTATCAGCATAAGTGGGGTGGGGCATAAGCAGGGAGAGTAACACCCCCTCCTTGCTAAAGCAGCCAAGAGGTAAGCCCGACACCTGATGTCACTTCCAGCGGAAGAACATCAATCCGCGTACCGGAAGGGACGTCACTGACGTCTCTTCCTGTAAGTTACCTAAGGATGTTGACAGATCAATGTTTTTTTTTGTTAGGACCCTGGCTGTTCTGGTCATCGCCTGCTGGTGGCACTGTGATTGCCCATCCATGAGTTGTTCCCACAGTCACCAGCAGGTGGCTCCCAGTGAGCGTGGGCTGCGTGAAGCTCACACCTTCCTCATTAGCTTAGGGCTATTTAGGTGTGCTTCATCCAGACCAGGCTGGCTGTGAGCCACCTGCTGGTGACTGTGGAAACAACCCATGGATGGGCAATCACAGTGCCACCAGCAGGCAGTGACCGGAACAGCCAGGGTCCTAACACTTTTCTTCTTAACATCATACAATAGGGCTTCGCCTTAATTCACACAGACTTCCTTTAGACAAGCGGGGTTACTAGTATTATTTTTATCTTGTGTTTATATAGCGCTGACATATTACGCAGAGCTTTACAGAGCATAGTAAATTAGTAGCATAGTCCTATCACTAACTGTTGTTAATGTCCCTACCATAGTCATGTATCTAACACAGTCATAGGTCACATGTAACTAACATAGGAGAATCTTAACCTACTGCATGTCTTTGGAGTGTGGGAGGAAACCGGAGTACCCAGAGGAAACCCACGCAGACACAGCGAGAACATGCAAACTCCTTGCACATAGTGCCCAGGCTGGGATTTAAACGTAGGACTCTAGAGCTGCATGGTCAGAGTGCTAACCACCTGAGCCACCGTGCTGCCCATACTACCTGTACTCATGTCATGGATTGATGCCCCCTGTGCCCACCCTTTTACAATGCTCCAGCACGGACCCTGTAAATGTCACAGGGTGAGGCCTCTGTAGGTCCCATCAAAATTTGGCCCCACACATTGTATGGTGCACCCCCAATTCGTACAAGGACAGAGGTGAGATTTGTATTGTGACCATGCTGGAGTTCCTGACAAATCTAAAAGCGTTTTTTGGGATTCTTCCAACTGATGTTGGTGTTGGGTGGAGACCAGACAGGTGAAGCACAGGGAAAGAAGACTTTAGACACCCCATAAAGCCTAAAGTCCAATGTAGAAAATATTTGTGTTGGCCATGCCACTCTATTTGATAGGTCATCAAAGTTTGGCTATGGTGCCCCACACATTGTATGGTGCACCCCCAATTTGTACAAGGGCAGAGGTGAGATTTGACCATGCTGGTGTCCCTGACAAATCTGAAAGCGTATGGGATTCTTCCAACCGATGTTGGTGTTGGGTGGAGACCAGACAGGTAAAGCACAGGGATAGGAGACTTTAGACACCCCATAAAGCATAAAGTCCAATGTAGAAAATATTTGTGTTGGCCATGCCACTGTATTTGATAGAAAGCTGCACTGATTAAGTGTCAGCAGGTGTCGCAATATACCTTTCCCCCGGCACCTCATTATTATACAAACAGATCGAGTAAATGGTCTGACACTGACGCATCACTCAGAATGCCCGGGTAAGTGTCGGCATCAGCTGCCTACTAACATATAATGTACATGAAGAATGTCTCATGCAGGTTACAGGAGCTTTCCATAATAAAGAAGATCTCCAGACAGATATATATCCAGTTCCAGAACACAAACAGGAACTCCATCCCCCGACCGCACAACGCATACTCCGCTCAGTCACATTTATAGAGGATCAATCACATGTGGTCTGAATGATCTTTCGCCAAATACTTGCCGGGTTTCCATTAGAATGATTTATCATACTTATTGGATTTTGATAGTCAAATTCTACTTTCTCTGCTATTCACTTCCAGATGTTTATCAAATGAATTTTGAGAGTATTACAATCAGGTCCATAAATATTGGGACATGCGTACAATTCTAACATGTTTGGCTCTATACACTAACACAATGGATTTGGAATGAAACAAACACAATGTAACAACATCCAAATCAGGTAACCGGTGTAGGAATTACAACAGTTTGCATATATGCCTCCCACTTGGTAAGGATCAAAAGTAATGGGACAGAATAAATAAAACTTTCCATTTTGAATACTTGGTTGCAAATCCTTTGCAGTCAGTTACAGCCTGAAGTCTGAACCATTGCATAGACATCGGCAGACGTTGGGTGTCATCCCTGGTGATGCTCTGCCAGGCCTCTACTGCAACTGTCTTCAGTTACTACTTGTTCTTGGGGCATTTTCCCCTCAGTTTTGTCTTCAGCAAATAAAATGTCTTCAGCAAATGCAATTGGATTCAGGTCCGGTGATGACTTGGCCATTGCATAACATTCCACTTCTTTCCCTTCAAAAACTCTTTGGTTGCTCTTGCGGTATGCTTTGGGCCATTGTCTATCTGCACTGTGAAGCGCCGTCCAATGAGTTCTGAAGCATTTGGCTGAATATGAGAATCAGATAATATTGCCCTAAACACTTCAGAATTCCTCCTGCTGCTTTTATCAGCAGTCACATCATCATTAAATACAAGAGAACCAGTTCCATTGGCAGCCATAAATGCCCACGCCATGCCACTACCACCACCATGCTTCACTGATGAGGTGGTAGGCTTAGGATCATGAGCAGTTCCCTTCCTTCTCCATACTCTTCTCTTCCCATCACTCTGGTACAAGTTGATCTTGGTCTCATCTGTCCATAGGATGTTGTTCCAGAACTGTGAAGGCTTTTTTAGATTTCCGGGGCAGCATTCTTTGGAGACTGGAGAGGAGGAGGCAGACATACTCTGGGACCCCATGGGTGCCTGCTTTTTGGACACATTGACTAACTGAATCTCTTGAGGGGTTTCTGAGTGACTGTGGACCGAGGTGCGCTTTCCATCTGTTAGCTGGGGCCGGTTATGGATACTGTGACCCTGGGTAATCTTGGGCGACTGTGCCCTAGTAGTGGGAACAGCTTCTAGGGGAGGTCCTAGGTTCCCCTTCCACCCTCAACTGAACGTTGCCTTTATGGTTGTGATCTGGTGGATTTGTGGGAATTTGCCGGCCACAGTTCAACACAACTTTGATTTTATAAAATGTGTTGCCATAAGCTTTCCAATGCACATTATCTCGAATATATCTAGAATATTTGAAATTGCAAATATCCTCCACCATATTTGCAAAATTGGCAATTTTCGAATAGCTGATATTCGTCAAGCTCAACACAACTTCTGACACGGAAGCACTTTTACAGGGATCCCGATTCAGAAACATATTTTCCTCTTCTCTCTGAACATAAACTTTGTAAAGAATAGTCTTGTAGATGTCTGCCAACTCTCAACACTATAATCAACTGCAAATGTTTTTGAGCGGATGATCGATGAGTTTAGTAATTTAGAAGTATCATTTGTACTGGGGTTTTTTTTGGCCTTGTGTCTTTTTATTTCTGACCTGCCTTCAAACATGAAGAGAAGAAAAAGGCTGCTCTGTTCAAACGTCGGCAGAATAATAGCATGATAAATGAAAGTTGTGTGGACAGGGGTTAGGATGCTTAATATCTGAACATGACGTCAGGCTGAGAAATGAAAATTTGTATTACAACTGGCTTACAAGACCATGTTCCTAAATTCACCTTCTGTACGCCTTGTCCCCCGCCTTGTCCCTCCTTACCTGTAATGAGATTATCTTGTATTTCCCTTATCTCTCTTTAGAAAACTCTGAGGCAGTGAGTGCTTCTCCCACATACTGTCGGGATGTACATGGCATCACGTGTCCTTTATAAGCTTATGGAGGTAAGTTTTCCCCATTCAAAACCAATTATAAAACACCCTCTATTGGCCACATGCAGAACTGCACATGCAGTCATTCAGTAACCCAGGAAGACTGGCATCTACAGAGGATTAAATAGGACGACTGTCACAGACTAGAGCACAGAGTAAAAGTATATATTTTTTTAGGATTTTGGAGCGCTTCTCCACCATTGTGACCATTGTAAACGTATTAATTAACAATTATTTATTATATTGTTTTTCTATCTATGTAATCATGAATAAAATCGTGTTTTTTATGTAAACTGTTGTAATGAATTAATGTGCCGTTGAAGTCCAGGGGGTTAGCCACCCTAGATATGGTATCACGTTTGGGAACCACAGAATTGGACATATGTGAGCCTCTCATTGTCCAACCCCACTCTAGTATATCTAACTTTCTGGGCAGTCTGCCTGTTGTGCACTTTATTTAAAAAAAAAAGTGATACAGACAATCAAAGCAGAGTACCCTTCCTCAAGTGGTCATGATTTCTATGCACCCTCTGCCTCCCTGGCCAAGCTCTGATTGTGATTGTGTAAATGCACTCGGTTGGCATAGGGCTGACAAACTGATATACAAAGCTCCGGCTCTACAAACAAACAGATCAGTAGTGGAGAGGAGATCTTCTCTCTGCTACTGATCTGTATGGCAGAAGGGGGAAGGAAGATGGAAGGAACAGCTTCCCCGCTTCCTTTAACTCCTGCAGAGTCTAGGGGTTTTTTGTGCCCAAAAATAGACCCTCCGGTTGTTGCTGGTACGTCTAATAGGGTGAAAAAGACAGTATTTAAGAAATAGTTGACACTGAGTTTTCTTTTATCTGACATTTTAAATGATGATGATAATAATATGAATTTTAACTTTCATAAGCAAAATGTTGTAGTAAGAAATTCTCTTGGTTATTAAGTAAGTTTTGGTTATTCGGTCAAAGTTCTTCTACTTAATTTTCTTTTTTATTTCATATATGTCAAAATGAATGGGATAGGATACCAAGACTTAGATGGTCTGAAGACCGTTAGGGCAAACATTTCTATTTATTTGATCTGTTACAGTATTTAGTGTTGAGCGACATATTCAAATTCGCGTAATTTCGTGAATATATAAAGGAACATTCGAAATTCGTAAAATTTGATTTGACTGTATTCTATAGCCTTACATTGCGCGGGGCTGATCGCAATGATTCACGATCCAGCTTCACAGCTTCTCTTCTTCATTCTGTGATCTTAGCCAGTACGAGCACTGTGTGTATTGGGCGTATCCATTCCCAATGCGCACACATATGCGCAATGTATGCTGGTAAACAATGTTAAAGCAACATGTTATGTACAGTATATGCTGTACTGAGAGGGCTTTTGCCCTAAACCAACACTATCGGCCCAAGGGCTGAGATATACTGGCAATGTATATATCACTTAAAACTTATGACCTCTTCCTCTGTTCAGGCAAAAGCAGCTCGATTCTATCCACTCAAACGCCATCTACTTAGGACCTACTTTCCCCTCCTGAGGAGGCCGCGCAGGCCGAAACACGTCGAGGGGTAACCCCACAGTTGGACACGTGAATGAGCTAAGAGTTTTTCTTGCTACCATTGATTTTTTGGACATGTTGTTCCTGTTTGACATATGGACATGATCGTATAATGAGGATGACATTGAGCTGTTAATGTTGAATAATTTCTGTGGATGCTATTCCAGATTGAGGAAGAGGCCTGCATTACCTCCACCGGCCATTGACCAATTGGACTATCGACCTTTTTTTAATTTGAAATGAACCATGAAATGCTAAGTTTTATTTACTGAATGTGTCTGCCTTGCTTCTCCCTGGTGGTTTGGTTTTCTCCGATATGAGTCACTTCAAATCCCCGATTTGGGCCTAAAGGCAATCCCAAGACTCCTTGTTGCTCAGGGAGTTCCCCCCAATCAATGTTGAAGCATAATATGATGAATATCCGCCATTGTGAATATCCGAGCGCACATTCGCCAAATATTGCGAATTCTCGAATGCCAGATATTCGTTGAATATATTCGAATTTCGATTACACTAATAGTATTATGACTTGTTTGTTTCCAATTCAGATTTAAGCAAAACCTACGTTTGTTTCCATATCAAAAGGTTCATCGTTATATCTAATGAAAAAGAAAAACTTCCTCCATTGTAAACATTTCTTCAAAAAATATCAAGGTTGGCCCCTGATTTTTAATATTGGCCCCTCTGTGTGTGATTGGCAATCCTGATCTAGAAAAATGGATTGGTATCTCATCTGATTCAAACATGTGAGGAAATGTTAAAGTGGACCTACCACCAATAATCTATATTTTCATGAATGGCACTAGAAGTGCTGATGATAGGGAGGAATGCAATAAAAAAAAACTTACCTGTAATGAGCAATTCAAGAAGATAATCTTTCCCTCATTTCCGGGTTCTGGTCTCTGCAAGGCAAGGCAACACGTTATGAGAGCGCTTTGTTTTCTTGGTAAATTTGTGATTCAAGTAATTATATTGATGCAGAAGAAGATCATTGAACGGCCCCCAGTGGCCACCCACGATATTGCACCCAAGTTCATCCACCTTGCTAAAGAGATGGTGCCGGAAGCGATTGCTGAGATTTAGAACCGCCGTGGGCTCACTGATGATAGGCGAGTATAGTGAGTGAGTGTAGCTCGGGGTGATTTTGCCTTTTCTTCAAACTTACCCCGAACTGCACTGGAGGAAACCACCAAGATTCCAGACACACTTTGGAAAGTGGAGCACCCAATATATAGTATATTTATAGAACCAACATTCATTGCGAATTGACAAAGCCAGTTGGATAACTAGCGAAAAATCTTCAACAAATCCTTAGCCTGCTCAATTGCTTTGACTTAAGACCCCCATACACCCATATTCAATAAATTTTTTTGGTTGATTGATTGAAAATCTATGGCAGCCCACATGGTTAGATCAACCTAAAGCTAGCCATACACGTGTCGGATTCCATGGCCGATTGATCACTGATCCGATCGATTCCGGCAATCTCAGTGGGAATCGGAGCTCCGATCAATCGGCCAATTAAGAGTATCCGATCGCTGCATACCACCTTGTCCAACGGATTCCGGCACAATTCCGTGTCCGATTGTCCACCTCACAAATGGCAACTCCCCCTGATGTGTGCAGAATCGGATCAAAAAGGCCAACATGTTGGTTCTCTGTCGGATCCGATTCTGGGCCCCCGAACGATCGGACCTAATCAATCGGACAAGGTGGGCTGCACGCGATTCCAGCACGATCGTTTCGCGTGCACGTGCCCGGAATCGATCGTGCCGGAATCCGGTGGGAATCCGACCCGTGTATGGGGGCCTTAAAACAATTAAAATTGGGGACAAGTTTGATAGAAAAATAATCAGTTATGTTGGAAAATTTTCATCGGTTGTATTGAAATTCAATTCCGCTTTCGATCCAAAAAAATTCAATCAAATATCTGTTACTACAGTTGGCATACATTACAATCAATCACCGATTTCCCTGACCCCTCCCCAAAAACATTTATCTTTTGAAATTGATTGAATGGAAAATCTAGACGTGTATGGGGGCCTTTACTACTGCAGATAGTCTATTGCCGCCCATACATCTCTAGATTTTCTGTTCAATCAACTTAAAAAAATACATTTTGGGGGGTCAGGGAAATCGGTGATTGATTGTAATGTTTGCCAACTGTAGTAACAGATATTTGATCAACGTTTTTGGGATTTCAATACAACCAATTAAACTTGTCCAATCATTTTTTGATCAAATATTTTCCCAATTTTTTAACCATGTGGGCTGCCATAGATTTTCAATCAATCAACAAAAAAATGTATTGAATTAAGTTGATTGAATGAAAAATCTAGACATGTATGGGGGCCTAGAGAATGAGACCCTTCACAGACCACAAAAAATGCACAGCGATTTGCCAAAGGCAGGGAGGGGGGATCTGTTTTCCACCATCAACGCTTATAGCCATCTGCAATTCCACGCTTGTTGCCCATCGCCGCAGACAGATATGAAGAGATAATGACCAGGAGAGCAGAGGACACCCTCAATTGAGCCATCCACCAAGCTTACGTGATTCCCATGACCAAAACGGAACCTTTGTACCGTGCCCCAACCTCACACACGATTACACCCTCGGCCCCCTTGATAAACAACCCGCGGGGATAATGTCTGCTGGTTTTTCGAGGCACGGAGCGCCTAATGACCGTTGTCGCGCAGAGAACATGTCTGACTCCTTGAAGCCGCTCTAGGTTCTGCTTTAAATCTGCAGGAAAGTAAGAGAGGCACCTGTATTAGTCATTTATAACCGACTTGGACGGGGCTCCTGGCTTACCTCGGATATCTGAGGTTTCTCTCCTCTCCAACCTCTTTTCAGCAGCATATAAATCTTCCTCGGTTTACAGCTTTCTGAAAACACTCCAGCCGTGTTAGCTTAGCGTGCTATTGATAACTTAGCAGTTGTTTAAAATGATTACTGGTAGGGGGGTAAATACATTGAGTACCCTCTGGCTTCTGTGCGCATTAAAGTGGACCTGTCACACACCGAGACTACAGCGAGTCAGCAACCTATCAGGTGGGTTTACACGTGTAGATTTTTTTGTTCGATCAAAGAAGAACGAACAATTTTTTGGGTTGATTGAATAAAAATCTAGAATGGCCAATTTGCTCGATGGATAAATGTAGTTTGACCTCAAACAAAAAATCATTCCAAAGGTCATCGAACATATTGGTTAATTCTTATCTGTTGTTGCCATTTCGAATGTATTTTCATTTGATATTGGCGAAGGACAAACCAAAAATCTAATGTTACATTTCATAAATGAACGAACAATGTTCCACAATGACATCGAACAAAACATCTACTTGGCAGATGATTGAAGAAAAAATCTACACGTGTAAACCACATTCAAATTTCTACACAATCCAGTATAGTGGGAAAAAACCCAAAGACCCAGGGCCTCCTCTCCAGTTTTTTTTGGTGTTTTCTGCTCCCTGTTATATACAGTCCATGTTTATTTTGTTCCATGGGAATGGCAATGTTGTCGCTCACTGTCAGAAGGAATGGCAATGTTGTCACTTACTGTTACAAGGAATGGCAATGTTGTCGCTCACTGTCAGAAGGTATGGCAATGTTGTCACTCACTGTTGGAAGGATGGTAATGTTGTCACTGTCAGAAGGTATGGCAATGTTGTCACTCACTGTTGGAAGGATGGTAATGTTGTCACTTACTGTCAGAATGTATGGCAATGTTTTCACTCACTGTCAGAAGGAATGGAAATTTTGTCACTCACTGTCAGAAAGAATGGGAATTTTGACATTCACTGTTAGAAGGAATGGAAATTATGTCACTCACTGTCAGAAGTAATGGAAATTGTGTCTCTCACTGTCAGAAGCTATGGCAATGTTGTCACTCACTGTTAGAAGGAATGGAAATTATGTCACTCACTGTCAGAAGTAAAGGAAATTGTGTCTCTCACTGTCAGAAGCTATGGCAATGTTGTCACTCACTGTTAGAAGGATGGCAAAGTTGTCACTTACTGGTATAAGGATAGCAATGTTGTCGCTCACTGTTAGAAGAATGGCAATGTTGTCACTTACTGGTAGAAGGATGGAAATGTTGTCGCTCACTGTCAGAAGGTATGGCAATGTTGTCACTCACTGTTAGAAGGAATGGCAATGTTGTCACTCACTAACATGTAACTGTTGGGACCCGTTGATGAGCCAGAAGGACTAAATAGTCCACTTCACTGGCTCTGCTGCCAGGGGGGTGCACAATCTGTGCACTACCAGCATAATCCTAAACAAAATATGTAGTCATTTATAGGCTGCAATTATGATATGCAAATTAAGGTGTATGAAGTTTCAGACATTTATTTTATTGCTGCCTCCTGCTCCGTATACATTAGGGAAACAGGAAATGTAAAAACGAATACAGAATGAACATCAGAACAGAATGAATTAAAGTGGGTAGTGGCGGTTTTAGGCATGGGGAGATGAGACTCAGAGATCCAGAGTCTCCTCAATCTCCCATGGTAGTTAGACTCTACTGTTATGGACTCTGGGGGGGCCGTCAGAAGGGGCGCTGATCTCCCTAGGACCGCCCCTGATAGTGGGGGTATTGTTTGTAAGTATGTTATTGAATTAATCTATTCTCTCTTTTATAATGTCTTTTTTAACCCTTTAGGCTAGCTAGAGGTCAGCAAGACCATTCCAAAGGTTGGGGGAATATATTGAATAATTGTGTTGAAATGAACACAAATATTGTTATGAAATGTATTATTTTTCAACGTCATAAAGTTAAACTTTCACAGTGAGAATTCATCTTATGCCAGAAAAGTCTAAATCATGGTGCAGAATTTAGACTTTTTCATTCTATAATGAATACTAGTGATGAGCAGCATAGACAATATTCGAATTCACAACAGTTTTCAAATTATTCTCTGAATATTCCTAGTAAATACTCCTGTCCATTATATTAGCATTTGAAATGTGATTTTTTGCCAAACCAATGTGTGTTGTCATGGCGACATCTAGTGGCAGAATGTGAAATTGCAGCTGCAGTGTAATCTTCTGAACTAACACTCAGAAGTAATTCTTTGCGAGAATCTGCATTTGTAAATGTGAATATTACATGTGCAATGCACGGTACTTTCCTCAGACTCTCAAATAGAGATTACGAAGATATTTCGAGATCATTGCGAATACTAGATTCTCTAAATAAAAATTTGAGATTTGAATATTCGCGCTCAACACTAATGGATACTATGGCCATTTCAACTTGTATTAGTGAAAGAATGGTCTATGTTTTTATTTAAAGAAATCTACAATGATAAATGTCATACAGACACCACTGGAATGCATAAAGACCTAGTCTGCAGGAGATCAGCAGTACTCATGCAACAAAGGAAATAAAGACGCTATTTTATTTAGAAAATAAAATCATCCACAGGGTACCGCGTTTTCAACTACATAAATGAACCGGCTGACTCCAATAATTGTTTTCACAACTTTCCCCTCCACAGGCAGATCAGAGGACAGGTGAGAGTAAAATATAACACATTATAAAAATGTAGACTATGTAAACAACTATTATATAACAATTTTATGCTGCTTCCAGAGTCACCTCTCATGTATGTATTGCACATGCCTCCCACTCAGTGTGAATGCAGACAGTATAACAGTGAACCAGATGCTTTCATTGATAGTGAGGTGGCGCCACCTACAGGCAAAACATGGCAAATACAACACAAAATATCCCAAACTGTGTCTATAGAGCAGTAATTTGTGTAAAGGTGTAATAAATAAATAAAGGGGTTTAACTTGACTAGAGAGTTAAAGAAGGAGCATATATTGAAATAAATGTGACAAAGGTTCATGATAAGCCATCAAATGGTCACACTTAAAACATAACATGAAGTTTGCTTCAGTTGGATAATAATTGGGGCATCTGTGTGTGTCCTGGGGAGGATCAGAATATAAATGTGCACACTCAGCAGATATAATATTCAGTATTGTCTAGATTGGTCACTATGAATTGGACTCCTTCTGGGAAGCTTTTGCATTGGGCTACAGGATATCACCTATACCTACTATCTAAGACCCAGGTGCCCAACCTGTGGCCCGGGGGCCACATGTGACCCTTTGGGTGTTCTTTGGCGGCCCCCCTCAGTCTTCCACTTGAGGCCCCCGAAACCTAACTATTAATGCATAGGGGATAGGAACTCACCTGTCTGCTGAATCGGAGGTTATGTGCCCCATCCATATAGTCAATAGCTTTGAAACACATAACCTTTGATGATATACAGGGAGTGCAGAATTATTAGGCAAATGAGTATTTTGACCACATCATCCTC
>CM070033.1:185838355-185851464 GCA_036250615.1 Ptychadena robeensis | reverse complement strand
TATTAATATGTTGTATGATTATAGCGCCAACCAACTATACGCGCCGCTTTACAAAGAATATATAGTCATAAATTACGTCTTCAGAGGACGCTCACAATCACAATAATCCCTTTGTAGTCAATGATACATATTTTTACGCACCATAAGAGGCACTTTTTCACCCCCCAATTGCGTCTATGGGCCGAGAAATGCGTTGACTCACGCGGGTGTGTGGTAGTGCCTTGGCACGGAGATTAGCGGGGAGAGCTGGAGGAGATGTCAGTTGAGAGATTGCCAGCCATGCCCGGCTCTCCCATCTCTACTGTAGAATGCTTATGCCAGCGAGGTCAGAGACATGCTGCATAAGCAATGAAGAGAGAGATAGATGACTGCCATGTATCCCTCTCTCCCTCCATGGAAAATGTAATCACTCTGCAGCTTCCTGGACACAGGGACAGCCAGAGAGGAGAGGAGAGGACCGCCCCACCCACGACAACGCTGCAGATGTTGGCCCCCCTCTACTGCCGAAATCAGTTTGGGAATGACAATTGTGCTTGTGAGTGTACTGCTGCGTGAAACTACTGGCTGAATTGAAGATTGAATTAATTGAATTCATTGCATTAACCCAATTGATGTGAAAACATCTGAATCTTTTTTTTTGTTGTCCTGCCCTGAAAAAGTCACATTGAACTAACTAGGAGAATCTTTATTTGGGGGAAGCCAATTAGGTTCTGTGCCTTGCTTTTTAAATCAACTCACACACCTTCTGTCCTCCTTCACATCTCCAAACCTGGTACACAAATACACCCAACCTAAACTGTCCCCCAAACTCCCCTGTCCTCCTTACATTCCAACCTGGTTACACAAATACACCCCTAAAACGCCCCTCCGACTCCTCCAGCGACACTAACTAAGACATCCCCCCTCATAAACTCTCACACGCGCAGCGTCGGACTATCTCTAGGGCACTCCTACTCTCTGGAACTCTCTCCCTCGCCCCATCAGACTTGCTCCTAATGTGTGGCAACTTTAAAAAAGCCCTAAAAACCCACCTCTTCGTCTCACCTACCTTTCTCATTCCTAACATCACCACTGCCCAGCCCCCACCCACCATCCCCCACCTATGGTATACTCTGTTCCCCAACCAATGAGATTGTAAGCCCGTCCGGGCGGTCCTCTACTCCTCCTGTGTCCTTACCTGTACCTGTGTGTTAATTGTGTGGTTGTATCTACACTCTAATGTATGTTTACAGCCGCTGCGTAATATTGTTGGCGCTTTATCATGAATGATAAATGAGACTAATAATATATCTCACGCCTGCTTTGGAGTGTGGGAGGGAAACCGCAGCACCCGGGGGAAACCCCACAAGACACGGGCGAGAACATAACAAACTCCTGGTAGTGCCCAGGCCGGTGAAGTGAACCTGGGACTCTAGCACTGACATGGTCAGAGTACCCTAATTTGTGCCCCCCCCCCCTCCCCCCAGCTGCATACGGAAATCTGGGGTTAAACTATATATCCAAATGATATGTAAATGACTCTATTTGATGTATAGACTCATGTATACTGTTGTGACCTAATTTAAGCGGATGTATACTCAATATGTAAAAATGACATATGTAAAATTAAAGTTTGACTTACCTCTGAGCTGGTATGGTGGTGGCTTGGGGCTCCACGATCCTAAAATAATATACTTACCTGCTGTTCCGTGGAATTGTATGAAAGATTCCATCTTTATTTGCCAGGCTTCCGGGGGTTAACACAGGCTGCAATATAATGGTTTTTTATGGGAATTTTCGTCAGTGAACTTTCACAGATCACAGAATTACCCGGCATCCACAGTACTCTAATGAGGGCCAGGAAGTGAGGGGGAGCTGTGAGGGATCTTATTAAATTACTCCTCACAGGTATGTTTTTTTTTTATGCAGTCCTCATGATTATTTGCACTTTCATGTTATCATCATTTTCTGGTGGAAGGTACGCTTTAAGTGCCCTATACAAGCTGCAATCCTCCTTCTATTCTTGAGGGGCCGACTGCAGCGTGATGGTCACCCCTTGTGTGCCCTGCATTAGGCTTAGTTTCCACTTGTGTGGAAGCTGGCGGCGCGGTTGCCGCCGCTTAGAACCGCCGCCGCTAAGAACCGCATCTCATGCGGTTTTTAGCGGCGGCCATTCACCCCTATGGCCGCAGTCAGTGCTGGGCGGCCGCGGAATTGCGCGGACGGCCGCCTAAAAACTCGGCGGTTTTTAGGCGGCCGTCCGCGCGATTCCGCGGACAGGGGAATAGCCCATTGAAATGAATGGGCGCAGATATATCCGCGCCGCTCACAACCGCGGGCTTCCGCTTCTAGTGGAAACAAGCCCTTAATTTGGATGGGGACACTGTAATAAAAAATTTCATATGAGGAGCTTTCTGAACTATCCAATCACGGAGGTCCGTGTGCTACTTCTGAAGGAAATTGTACAAATCTAGGACAGGAAAACAGAAAATCATGAGAGAGAATGAACCCCATGGACCAGGCATCCTGCATTGTATGTGCTGCTGGTGACACCTAGTGGTGGACAGCAATATGACATGACATGAATGTTTCCATTGGCTTCTTCCTTCTGAAAATGCTAGCTAGCTGGCTCTGGGTGGCATGGTCACCAACAGAATAACATGCAGGTACATGCGGTACACCTAAGTTTACTTGATGTTCTTCATTGTCCCTCGCAGTGAAACACTCCAGATGTAGGGTTATCAAAACAACATGCGAGCACCTGCACAAGTTTGTAGCCACTCTAGACAAATCTAGACAAATCTCTGCGTAAATTTAGCTTTAGGGCTTGTCCCCACTTTGGTGGCTGGCCGGGGGGGCAGTACGCCGGGACCCCTACGTGCTGATCGTCGGGCCCCCCTAGCTGCCCGGGCCCGGAGTCCCCTCTGTCCCCCCCCTGACGGCGGCCCTGCTAATACCATCACCCATTAACAAGGATATCATGATGGTTTAATCCCAAATTCAAACGTTTGAAATTCACGCCACTTTCTATTCATACATAGAGTCTGAAATGTTTTCAGCAGCAGAATAAATATAGTTGCTGCTGCTTAATAAGTATTCAAACCTCCGGCTTAACGGCCTCTTAATGACGGCGCTCGGAGCACTTTCCCACCATTAGACCGATGTTTATTACAAAGAAAGGCAGCCTATCGGAAGCGGCTGTGGGGTAGAGGTCAGCAGCTCATGATGAGGAATACAGAGACAATTTAAAGTCATATACACATTTTTGTACAGAATAGGGTGACACAGGGCAGAGTATACAATACACACATATATACAGATAAGGTGCATACCCTGGTCACTACAGACATACATTGTAAAACGGTCTTTCAGGGGAAAAAAAGGGTAAATACATGGCCTGTAGAAAAAACAAGGTGTCACAAAAAAAAGGTCACACCCTCTCAATTTTGTTGGACCACCTTTAGATATGATTACGGCGCGCATTCGCTGTGGCATTGTTATGATAAGCTTTTGCAATGTCACAAGATTTATCCCCACCGAGTGTTGTATTCATTGTTCACCAAGATCTTGCATTGATGATGGTAGAGTGTGACCGCTTTGCAAAGCCTTCTCAAGCACATCCCACAGATTCTCAATGGGATTAAGGTCTGGACTCTGTGGTGGCCAATCCATATGTGACAATGATGTCTCATGCTCCCTGAACACAGATGAACATGTGACCCAGATGAATCCTGGCATTGTCATCTTGGAATATGCCCGTGCCATCAGGAAAGAAGAAACCCATTGATGGAATAACCTGGTCATTCAGTATAGTCAGGTCGTCAGCTGACCTCATTCTTGGAGCACTTATTGTTGCTGAACCGAGACCTGACCAACTGCAGCAACCCCAGATATATCCAATAGGAGGCTCGTACCGATTTTCTTTATCCAAGGGGCGACTTTTCTTTTTGGCCAGGCAGTGTATGTTAACTCTATTTCCCACATGAATAGATGCACTGAAAAGACGTAACCTTAGGTCTTGTCCCTACTTTGGCGATTGTCCGCGATTTAAATCTCGGCGCAGCGATTACTTCCATACATTTGAATGGGCTCTTCCCTATAGCTGCGACCCGTGATCTTAAACCCGACTCACCACCCCCGATCGTGCCCATAGACATGAATGGACATGTTTAAAAATCACGTCTCAAGTCATTGATTTTTGAACACATAGACCCCAGGTGCCCAACCTGCGGCACTTTGGGCTTTCGTCAGCAGCCCCCCCTCAGTCCTCCACTTGAAGCCCCCCACCTAATTGTTACTGCATAGGAACTCACCTGTCTACCTTTGAATCAAAAGTTGTGTGTCCCAGATGCTTTTAGAACTGTTCTTTTACATTGGCTCCACCAGCATCTCAAGACTGCTACTTACCTGATAATGTGAACTTCTAGGTGGTGTTTTATCCTGAATATAGGGTACCACCCTGCTGTGTGATAGGTACCTTTTGTGTGCTGTTGTTTTGCTGTGCTGTAGTTTTCTATGTGTAATCAATGTTTTCATACGTGCATCTTTTCTTCAAATAGGTTCACACACATATTGTTGGGTGCACAACCTGAGGAAGCCAATCTAGGTGGCAAACATGTAGCTGTGGAATGCACCCGATTGGTTGGATGTCTTAATAGACAGATTGTGACCACAGACTGTTTACACAATTGTTTGTTTTGTGTATAACTTGGTGAATATACCAGTAACCTTGTATATCACTTTGTACTTGTTATATGGGTATACTTTTATGTACAGCATGTGCTGTAACCATCCTTTAAAATTTGATAAACTTTAACCTTTTAAGATATTGACTTTATATTGTGTTATGCTAGCCATACACAGGGCGACTTACCCCGACATCTGCCGCCGATATCTTTCCGGGAGGCTAACGTGATGACGTCATCACGTTTAGCCTCCCATTGCATTCTGGGGCCCTTCAATCGGCTGGGCACCCTTTGTGTGCCGGCCATAAGCTGCAATGAAGCAGCCGCTTCATTGTAGCTTATGGCATCGGCTCCCATCAGCTCAGATTTTCCGACATGTCGGATCTCTGGCCAGCCGAGAAGTTGGGCGACAGGGATCTGTCGCCCCATGTGGGCACATGCCGATTAGCGGCCGATTTTTAACCTGACCGACGGCGAGAGCGTGCACGCCCGCCGGTCAGATTAAAATCCGGCCGTTTATCGGCATGTGTATGGCTAGCATTAGTAAGAAAGTTGTTGTTGGTAAGAAAGTCCCATTAGGGAATTCTCTTGTTAAAATCAATAAAAAGATTATAAAAAAAAGTTGTGTCCCATCGGTATAATCAATGGCTTTGATGATATACTGTATATGAGGCACAAAACCTTTGATATGTTATTATGTTATATATGACACAAAGTGTTCATTACCGCACTACAGTGTTCCTAATGCTTGAAGTCTCATTAAAAACAAGTTTTGTTATTTAAAACATTAGAAATAATGTCTTCTAGCTATACCTGCGGTCCTCATTTCATTATAAAATGCTTATACAAGTCAGTATAGATTGAAAATGTTATGTGCGGCCCCTTAGTGATGCCAAGGGCCACACTTGTGGCCTTCCATATCAACTCAGTTGCCCACCACTGGCATAGGAACTCACCTGTCTACCCCTGTTAGTATGTTTAGGACGCCGTGGACATGGGTGCCAGATGTTAGGCAGATGAGTCACTAGTTTAGTAAGCAATCTTGTGAGTCTTAGAGAGGGGTCTCAATAAGCTGCGGTAGAGGGCTGAGCGTGAGCCTTAGGTTATAATGGTGGAGCTGGTGGGGACAGTCCAGAGTGTCTGCAGGCTTTAATGTAGGCCAGAGCCCCACTGGGCATTGCAGGTGGAATCCATTAGTGGGCTCACTTCGTGCCCCAGGCTTTGTAGGCCGCCCCTAGGCCTCGACCAGGGTTTTAATTCTGGGTACTCACACTGGGTGTAGGTGCCAATCCATGCCTCAGGACACCCTGTCAAGGGTGTGGAGGGGGGCCAATTATGAGCCCTATAGATTGAAAAAGTTATATGCAGCCCTTAAGTGATGCGGAGGGCCGCACTTGTGGCCCTCCATATCAACTCAGTTGCCCACCACTGGCGCAGACCATAGACCTCCATGTTAATGGGAGGGGAGTCGCTTTTCCGGTGTCTCAATGATGCCGGTGATGTGTAGCGGGGAAGAGGAAGCATGGCCAAGAAGTGTACTCTGCCACAATCTCACGTGCGGCTCTGTTTCGCTCCGCGTAATGACACGTGAAATGGCCATTACGACAGGGAGGTTAAGTGTTCCTTTTATTTTTTTGGAGCAGTGTATAAAACCAGAAAATAAAGGAAACGAAACGAAGAATGAGCATAACAAAATCTTTAGTAGAAACCCCCCAAATTGCGCTAATAATGTTCTCATTATAAACATTCACAAAACATACAATGGGCATCCGTTCTTCTGAGAATACCTATGAACATACACATATTTATATATATAAAACTGTATCTAACTACAATGAAAAGGAGTACATATCCAACGTGTAGGAGAGAAGTACTCACACAAGGCAATGTGCCGGAGAAAAATTACAAAATGACCGTATTACACAATACAAAGTGCACAACATCAGCGGACAGAAGGAAAGTGATGGACAGACCATATACTTTAAAAAAAACTTGGCATGAATAACATCTTGCGTTCCCCATCTACCGCGGTTAGCTTTGCTGCAACGATAAAGCTAGAGATTAACTTTAAAAGGAACTTCCACCTAACTGAAGGTGTCCCTCACTTTCTAATACTGGATGAAATGGGGGGGGGGGGGTTCCACATGTGTCGGGACCTCCCGCCAAGTAATACGTCCCGACAGAGCACACTTACCTGATTGACGGATGCTGTGTCTTCACATCGCTGAGCCGTTTCACCGATGCAAGGCTGAACATAGTGGAGTACGTTGAGCCCCTACATCGGCGGATGTCTAAACACAGCATCCACCAAGCAGGTAAATGAATGTGCTCCATCGGGACCTCCCGCCAAGCAATATGCTTGGGATGTAGAATTTGGATGTAGAAACTACCGACTACCTCCTGCAGGTCTTAGGAAGAGGGCAAGCTCAAATATTTCCACACAACACCCCTACACTATGCTACAGCACCACCAAACCAGATTGGGGCTACTTACCATGTCCAGGGACCTTGCTGGCCGTAAAGAAGGTCAATGAGATGCCAACATTTGTTATTCAATTTGTACGAAGACTGACGCCAAGCCGATAAAGCACAGAAGCTGTTGTACTTTATTGGCCCCGTTTCATTCTGTATTATAATGCTACTGTAAAAATGTTGGCATCTCATGTCAGCAGAGGGACGATGTCCCCACATGCAATAAAAAATTCAGGGAAAGACAAATTTATTGCCCCCCCCCCCCATTAACCTGTCTAGTGGTACTGCCTAGGGTGGCCGAGGATAAAATCCTAATGCATAAGCAGTAACCCGAAACCAAGGTAGCTTACCTGTTCCCCTGTGAGACCTCTGTGTCCGGGGATCGCTTCCTCCTGGTGACCATCTGGGTTGGATAACAGTAGACGTTGGGAGCCCTGATGTGCCCGGCTTCATTAAGGACACTGGGGACATGGGTGGGCTTGCCCGCGCTTATGCTTGTATTTTCAGGCAAAGGGTCCCAAGTCCTCATATGCCCAGTGTCGATAACAGGTGCAAAATTTAAAACAGATCACAAATAAACCTAAATGTTTCGGACCTCTTTGGCACTAATATCCAGAAGGGATGGGACTGACAAGGCACTTAAAACATTCAGGGAAAGCTGATTTTATTGTCCCCCCCCCCCCCCTATATACTTTGACACCTATGTGGTATTCAATGAGAGGTTTGAGCCGCATTGAATACATAAGTACATATATAAAGATGAAGGTCTAGAACTCCAGACCCTAAAAATAACACTAAAACTCATTTTTTGGCACACAGTCCCGCTGACAAAGCCAAAACTTTTTATTTTGGATAAAATGTAAAAGGGGGTTTGGGGTCCCTCTCCAGTATATACTGCCGCCTGGCAAGATTCACAATAGAGAAAGCGATTTTAAATCCAAAATATTTGGGAACAAGATCTCCTTACATCCCACAGTGTCCGATGTTCACAAGCTTTAACCTCACGGCTGTTCCACCCCATGATTTTTTTTTTAGAGCGAAGCACCGCTGTACAGGAGATCATAATAGAGTACGTCATCCTTCCTTCTAAACATCAGTGGGATCATGGAGATGCCGGCGATGTGGGGCGGAAAAGCAATGCCACCTCTGTTAACATGGAGGTCTATGGCGTCACGTAAGGGATCAGAGAACGGGCGAATATGCCCAGGTTAAAGGAAACAACTCCTTCCAAGGGTGTCAATCATTGACCATAGAACGCATGAATATTTCCAGACGTGCTCTACAAAAATTCATTTATAGCATAACAGCTGCGACAGATCCCTCAGCACTGAACCTGGACTTCTATCCACAACCCAAAGAGATGATCAATGAATCCTCTTTTGCTCAAAAGTCCAAATCCATTTGGGATGGAGTTCTGCTTTACCCCTTATCTCCCAAAGTAATTTGGCAAACTGATACAGACCTATGTATATAGCTGTACTATAGATAGGACACTGGTAGATAATGGGTTAATGGAGATGGATTTCCATTTACAACATTGTTCACCTTAAATAATCATGTTCAGGGAAATATTCAGTTTATATCAACGACTCTGCAAAGGTTAATCTGTAAGTGGTAAAGCCCCCCATACACCTTAAGATTTCTCCATACAACTTCCATCAGATCTACCAACAACTATGTAGTATAGTGACCTCCCTGATAGAATACATAGTGATTGGAAGGTATATATCACTGCTATGTAGTGCCGGGTCCTCCCTGATAGAATACATAGTGATTGGAAGGTATATGTCACTGCTATGTAGTGCCGGGTCCTCCCTGATAGAATACATAGTGATTGGAAGGTGTAGAAAGGTCCTCATATAACATGGTTTTGGTAGAAGAAAAGTTGGTTGTACAGAAATTGCATGGTAATTGTATGTGGTGTATGGGGGGCTTAACGGATTATTTTGGTAATTCAGCTTAAAATGGCCCTCTCCCTCATATGAGACGAAGTTCTGGTGCAGTACAGGAGAACTAATTCATCATACTCCTAAAACTTTTCTGCAGTCACACCATGGCTGAAAAATGTAAACAGCCAGAGTAAAGGTAGCCATAGACGGGTTGTTTTTGCAATTCTATCATATTGCACAAACGATATTTTGGATGCCGATATGTTTAACTCCGCAGTGGAAGTACAGTCCAAACTTTGCTGTCAGCTATAGTGACCCTATTGTGGTTTCTATGAGTGAGCACAGCACCAGACTTATCAATGACACCAGAAGGCATTTCAGCTGCTGTATAAAATCTGCTGGACTCAACCAAAAGATGGTGCAGGAAACTTCTCACAAGTACAAAAGCAATGCTCCAAGAAGCAAGGACAGCCCCCATACACCTTTAGTTTACTCCATAATCTTTCCTTTAAATCTAAAACTATGTTGCGCCCAGGCCTCCCTGATAGAACACAGTGATTAGAAGGTATATATCCCTGCTATGTAGTGCCGGGTCCTCCCTGACAGAATGCATAGTGATTGGAAGATATATATCACTGCTATGTAGTGCAGGGTCCTCCCTGACAGAATACATAGTGATTGTAAGGTATATATCACTGCTATGTAGTGCCGGGTCCTCCCTGACAGAATACATAGTGATTGGAAGGTGTATATCACTGCTATGAAGTTCCGGGTCCTCCCTGATAGAATACATAGTGATTGGAAGGTATTAGAAAGCTCCTCATATTACATGGTTTTGGTAGAAGAAAAGTGGATTGTACAGAAATTGTATGGTAAGATTGTAAGGTGTATGGAGGGTGGAGTTGGGCTTTAAAATCTCTTATAACTCAGACACTATTTTGACTAACCATAACCGCCCAGAGCAGATACAGGATACCACTATGGCCATTGATAAGACTGATGAAAGCCGAGTACTCATGTGATCATTTTAAACACAGTAGGATGACTTAAAAATGGGGGAAAAAGGGTTTACCACCCAGAAGTAATTTCTTCTGTTGAAGAGGCTGAATGTACCAATATCTGGATAGATGGATCACACTGGATACTAAAAGCTGGAGATACATTTTAAATAGAAAGATCAGAACAAACATTAAGCTTCAGAAGGTAGACAATCCTCAGAAGTGCAGTGGAGTCAGTTCTCAACCTTCATACATGGGTTGACGTTAAAAACTCTCCTAGCTGGTCCATTGCTAGTTGCACAGTAGGGTGATCAGCCGTTGTGCTATTTACACATTAACATATCCAACATGGTCCTGCGGGATCCTTATTATGACATTTCATCACAGTCCTTGCTACAGCTTGGCATCTCCTCATCTATAACCATAGGCGGAGGGAGGTCGGTCTTCAAGCGCTTGGATTCTGGAGGCCTGCAAATCGGGTCCTGGACAGGAGAATTGTCTGGAGAAAAGAGGGAGACTTGTTAGGAAAAAAAACAGACACTGCCCATTGTCGGTTTAAGGCCTTGGGTCAGGTTTCAAACGAAGACCATTAAAAAAAATATATATATATATATTAGATTCATATTGATATGGTTTATCTAAGGCCATATATACAATATACCGTATATACCAGTGGTGGGCAACTGAGTTGATGTGGAGGGCCACAAGTGCGGCCCCCTGCATCACTAAAGGGCCGCACATAACTTTTTCAATCAATACTGACTTGTATAAGCATTTGAAAAGGCACAGCTGGAAGACATTATGTTTCATTTTTAAGTAACAACTTGTTTTAAATGATAGCATTTAAATATTGGGTAACAATGTAATATGGTGATGCTTATTTTGATTCAGAGGTTATGTGATGCAATATGAGTTCCTATGCCCTGTGCATGAACAGTAAGGTTTCGGGGGCCTCAAGTGGAAGACTGAGGAGGGCCACTGATGAATGCTTTAAGGGCCGCACGCGGCCCCCGGGCCACAGGTTGGGCACCTAGGGTATACACCCTAGCATAAGCTAAGGTACCTCATTTAAAGAATGAATGAGTCATTAACCCCCCTGGCAGCTGAGACAAACTAGGATTGTATCAACCCGGCATACTCCCAGAAGGGGCATCTGTTAACCAGCCAACATGGAAAGGGGCAGGAGGAGAGCAAACAATTCGGCCAGAGTACACTGTACCCTGCTGCAATGGCTCTTACACGCGGTTAAACAGCATGGTAGGGGCTGAGTATAGGGGGGTTAAGTTCCCAACATTCTATTCAGTGGACAACTCTGCTGTACCCCCAACTAATGATCCCCACTTAGAAAGGCAAGTTACAGAAATAATTTGCTACTCAAAAGGTGCCATCATTTACTCTTTGGGGGAATTTCTAAATGGCTGGAGGTAGAATGCCTAGGCACCAAGGTTTTCACATACCAGGCTACAAATTCTTCCTCTCATTGCCATCATGACAAGTGAATTTTGGGAGATTCTTATACCCCCAGACTCCTGCACTTTTTTTTCCTTTGCATATTGAAGATGTCTATTATAGGGATGGGACAGTAAGAATTTGGGGGTAAAGGCTTAGTGGGTGAAAATTTTTTCTTTTAAGGAAATATGGGAGAGGGGACCGAATAATTGAAACTAATTAAATTCTTGTCTACAACCCACAATGGACCCCCCCAGGACCCCTTTAAAGCATTTAGTATAAGTGGAACAAATATTTACATCATGTTATTTGCACACCCTTGTACCAATATAGCAGAGAGGCGGAGAAAGGTGAATATGTATTATCATCATCACGCATGGGATTTCATAGGAGTTTAATAACTTACCGGTGCTACTGCTTTCCATTTTACTGGGTACTGGAGACACTGGAGCCAACTGGTGTGTGTTGGGTGAATTTGTCTTTACAGGTACTAGGGCGATTCTCCTGTATAGTGGCAGACAAACAAGAAAAGGTCAGAGGCATTCATTTGTTGGAACTTATTATCTAGATCAGTGATGGCGAACCTTTTAGAGACCGAGCGCCCAAAATGAAACCCAAACCCCACTTTATCTATTTATCTCAAAGTGCCGGCATGGCAATTTTTTCTGAAATACACATACACAACTCATATACACATAGAAAACATGTTCACACACTCTACTTTCTTATAAGATAGAATAGGAGTATGGGGCGCTGTGTGCAATCAGAAGAGAGAGGAAGAGAACGGACAGCATTAAGAGCCAATAGGCTGCAGTTCTTTCCTCTGTGCTGGCTGACAGCTCACGTGCCCACAGGGAGGGCTCTGAGTGCCACCTCTGGCACACCTGCCATAGGTACGCAATCACTGATCTAGATGCAGTTACAATGCTTTATGTCCAACTAATTGTGATAAAATACAGACAAGATATCATGCAGTTCTTATATTATGCCTTTCTCCCTTCTTATGTAATGACACTTCACATAAAACACATTTTTTATTTGTTTTCAGGAACAGTGACATCACCTTGCATAGATGTCAGGAGAGCACAGCAAAGTAATGTACATAACTTCCTGAAAACAAGAACACGTGGAAATGCCCGTGTGTGATAATAAATTATCCGATTATAAAGCATCACTGAATGTGATCCAATTCATTGTAGAACTATCCCTTGTGATAGATTATGGATTAGCTTAAGCGGAAATATTTAGGTAAATAGTTTTTCCTATGTATTTCTTTTTACCTGTATTTGAGTGTATAAAAAGAGATTATATAAGCTCTGCAAGAACTATGGGTTCATTTAGTAAGCTGGTTAATCGACTAAAAGATGAATTGATATGTTTAGATTCTAATAGTCAGTTTAGATTTTTACAATAGTTCTATATCTCCCTGATGTATAAATGGTGAAATGTGTTGGTGAAAAGAAGTCATAGAATTGACACCATTGGATAGCTTGTATGGTACCAGTGATACTCTCCGACCTGGTAATCATCACTGAACAAACAGTTGTCATGCCCACGTTGCAAGTTTTTATGTAATATAATGTACCGTATTTTTCGGACCATAAGACGCACTTTTTCACCCCCAAAATTGGGGGGAA
>CM070033.1:185823177-185838255 GCA_036250615.1 Ptychadena robeensis | reverse complement strand
AACAAATGAAATATTTTTTTCTGATTTCCTGCTCTAAAAACTGGGTGCGTCTTATGGTCAAGTGCGTCTTATAGTCCGAAAAATATGGTATATATGACACTTCAAAATATATATTAGTTATTTGTTCTATGATAGTCTATTTTAAATAAAGACTTTTTAAATAATATATGACTACTTACGCCTTAAAAGCCCCAACTAGTGCTGAGAGGAGAGGTCTTTGGGTATTGTTTCATATATGGAAAATACAATCCGAGTTCACACATCACCTGACAGAAGATTTCACCGACTACTCACCGTGGACTGGGTGTACTTGGCTTACTCCAAGCCTCCAGCGTGTTGAGTGTAATCCTCCTGGGCTGTCCAGCTTTGTTGTTCTGTCCATTCTTCCTGTCCTCGGAGGTTGGTGTGGCCGGGACACTAAATGTGCCCAATGGCGTTGTTGGCAGATCACCGCTGGTGGATGCTGCTGTGGGTTTGCCATGGATAGGGGTGGATGGACTGGACTGCTCTGCAAGCGGCTTCGCCGAAGGGGTCTGCTCCCCCGCTCGGAGGATCGGAGAGGAAACCCTTCTACCTTGAGACTTTCTGATCTTTTTCTCCATTGTGGAGGGAGTCTTTAGAATTAAAGCGGGTTTTTCTTTAAGTGGTACACCAAGCTCACCCTCCTCAAAAGTGACAAATGAGCAGTATCCATCTGTGGAGGAGATGGTTAGGAAGGTTCCATCGCTGGACCTGACAAACAAGAAAATAAGGCAAAATTAGAGAAGTGCTGAAACTGTTCAGTGCTCATTGGTCAAAGTAGGCAGAATGCGAAGAACGCAACAGGTGAAAGGATAAAAGTATATTGAATTGACATTCAAGTCCATAGAAAACCAACTATGCTGGTTACATTCAGGCTAAAAAGGTGGCAGGTTTTAGCTTAAATTAGCCCAGTGGTTCCCCAACTTTTTTAAAGGATTGCATTGACTGTGTGCAATTTGCAGAAGGAGAAGAGAACTGATGGACAGCAGGATTCCCATAAAGTGCGTCTTCGGCTGGCCCACTAGCTGCGCCCCCCTGGAATAGCTGCGCACCACCCAGTATAGGAACCACTGAATTAGCCAATGAAATGTGAATAATCTTTTTTCCATTGGAAATTAACATTTACACTTATTGGCTTACCAAGAGATGTCGCTCAGAGTGTGGTAATGCACATTAGAAACAAAAGCAAAGGGAAAGTGCTGCTGGGAGTCGTAAAAGAGAACAGCGTCCTCAGAGGCCACAGCGAAGATCATTCGATACGGCTGAGAGATGAGGCCAGGAGGAGGAGCGTCACCATTACCACCTGAAATGAGATGAAAGATGCTTGGATAAGAAATAAGACTTCATCCCTTTCATGGATCTACGATTTCTTACCGAGGTCTGAACAACAATTTAGAAATAAGTGGCGACTATAGAAAAATTCATTTTCTTAACCTCCTGGGGGGAGCACACTTTTAAAAAGCACGGCACGGCAGATAACAATGAAATCCACTGCAAATTTCTGCCCTTCATTGGACCCCCTACACATCCCTGGTGGCATCGTTGATGCTGGGGATGTGCTATACAAAAGCGGTGCCACCTCCATTACATGGAGGTCAATGGTGCCCCCTGTGGCATCCTGAATCATGTCATCGAGGTGGACCCAGTAGAATCAATGGGTCCGCTGATACAGAGGACCACTGCACGCTTTATTCTTTATTCGGTGAAGTGACCGCCCTTACATTTTGGATTTTCATTCAGTTTTTTCCCCAAGCGACGCCTGTTCCTGTGACAGAGAGCGAAGGCGAATCTCCGTTCTGATATCAGGGCCAGGTAACAAGGGGATGAAAACTTGCCCAGCTGGGGTTATACACCCCCCCCCCCATTCAGGGGATTTTCTGTTTACTATCTAACCACAGACTACCTGCAGCCAAAATTTGACACCAATATCTGCAACCCCCTCCAAAAAACTGTAAAGGTGGCCCATTCAATTGAAGGAGCAACATGGTCATGTAATGAGGATTGATTGTTTGGGAAACCATACACTTAATGAGGGAACAGACGGCTCGACATTTGAGCTGTCCGATGTATCCTGCAGCAGCGCGATGACATCATCACGCTGCTGTCAGATATCGAAGGATCCGGGGAGAGACAGTTCTGCTCTCCCCAGCTCAGCCGAAGCTTTACATGGAGACCCGCGGTCTCTACGCAAAGCAAAGGACATCGGCCGTATTAAACCACATGTCAGATATGGCTGTTTGTGAACGGGATTGATTGGTCCTGCTCGAAAACAGCGATGGCCGCATATGATATGGGCCAGATAGATGGCCGCGAGCGTGCACGCCGCTTCAACCGGCCCATATCTGCATGTCTGTACCCTGTTTAAGTCAATTGTGCTGGTGCTCGAAATCAAACAGAAAAATAAATTTTAAAGTGATTGGACATGTTAGTTAATCAACATAAAACAAACTGTACCTGTGCTAGGATTAGGGGCGGCTGCCATAGACCTCCATGTTCATGGAGAGGGCGTATGAAATTCGTAGAGGGGAGGGTGGGGAAGCATGACAGAGTACACCGTAACGGTAGGGAGGTTAACCTCTGACCTTTAATAAATGATATAACATCACCTTTTACTTCTGGCCTGAGCTCATAGAAGACAGGGCAGCATCGAACAGCAAGGGTTGCTTTTCCTGGACAAGGAAGGTGAGCTATAGGTCTGAAAAAATTAGGGGAAAAGATAAAAAATTTTCAATACAAAAAAGCAAAACCACATTGCACTGTAACATAGCGCACAATAAAACTAGAAAATAAGACACATCCGTGTATACAACATCTATACAGTGTGCATCTTTCCTCCTGATCCCTCCCTAGAGCAGAGAGACATGTAGCGCATGCTAACAGCTTGCAGCCAGTGTCTCTCTGCTCTGTTTCTGGCACTGATCACTGCCTGCTCTCCCTTTTTTCCTCCTGTCAATAGACGGCATCAATGAGAAAAGAGTAGGGTGTGATCAGAGCAACACTAACACAGCCCCTGTATACATGCTTTATACAGGGATGTGTCCTTTCTCATGCACTTAAACAATTGCTCTACATCCCAGGAGACTGACATTTGTTCCATTCCTTCCAGCCAAGCCAACAGGCCATGGCCAAGAGCGAGATCTTAGCTGTATTAGCACTCGCAGCATCCATTCTCCTGGAACACAGATCAACTACACTTTACAATCTTGTACTAACAACTTACCCATCAGCAGCTATTTACATATTGGAGGAGAGAAGTCTGTCACCATTATTTTACTGCAATGCAGAATGATAATGTAAATACACAACTGATGCGATCTAAATAACATCAACTCACTCGTTGTAGCTGTGTAATAGCTGGGTGATTTGATGAGATTTACATACCATGAGTTGTGTATTTACATTTATTACAATTAAAAAATAATTATGTGGCACAGACTAATCTCTTCTCCCATATGTAAATAACTGCTCATGGGTAAGTTGTTAGTGTCAGATTGAGCACACTACTTATGGAGAGACACAGTTTTCAGAGAATGGGTACTGCTAGCGTATGGACACATGTTAAGATTTAAGCCCTGAACACTCTGGTGGAACTAAAAACCTCTATCCTGGTACTGGCCTTTACACTTGGCTGGAGAACAAAGCTTTGCCTCCTGGTAACAGAATTTGGCTGGAGGAATATACATTCATGGCCAAAAGTTTTGAGAATGACACAAATATTTGAAATTTGAAAAGTTGCTGCTTAAGTTTATATAATAGCAATTTGCATATACTCCAGAATGTGATGAAGAGTGTTCAGATGAATTGCATAATCCTTCTTTGCCATTAAAATAAACCTTCAAGGAAAGAGGTTCAATTCTTGTTAAGAAGGCTTCAGGGCGTCCAGCAAGCGCCAGGATCATCTCCTGAAGAGGATTGAGCTGCGGGATGGGAGCGCCACCAGTGCAGAGGTTGCTCAGGAATGGAAGGAGGCAGGTGTGAACGCATCTGCACGCACAGTGAGTGAAGACTTTTGGAAGATGGCCTGGTGTCAGGAAGAGCAGCAAAGAAGCCACTTCTCTCCCAAAAACCATCAGAGACAGATTGATCTTCTGCAGAAAGTATGGTGAATGGACTGCTGAGGACTGGGGCAAAGTCATATTCTCCGATGAAGCCCCTTTCTCATTGTTTGGGGCATCTGGAGACGGGCTTGTCCGTAGAAGAAAAGGTGAGCGCTACCATCAGTCCTGTGTCATGCCAACAGTAACCCATCCTGAGACCAATCATGTGTGGATGGGACCAAACTCCCCTCCAACAGCAACTTCTTCCAACAATCCATCAACAGTTTGGTGAAGAACAATGCATTTTCCAGCACGATGGAGCACCGCGCCATAAGTAAAAGTGATAGCTGAGTGGCTCAGGGACCAAATCTTTGACATTTTGGGTCCATGGCCTGACCTTAATCCCATTGAGAACTTGTGGTCATTCCTCAAGAGGCGGGTGGACAAACAAAAAACAACTAATTCTGAAAAACTCAAAGAAGTGATGAAAGAATGGGTTGCTATCAGTCAGGATTCGGCCCAAAAAATTATTGAGAGCATGCCCAGTGGAATTGCAGAGGTCCTGAAAAAGAAGGGCCAACACTGCAAATACTGACTCTTTGCTTAAATCTCATGTCATTGTCAATGAAAGCCTTTGAAACGTATGAAGTGCTTATTATATTTCCGTACATCACAGAAACAACCGCAACAAAGATCAGCAGCAGCAAACTTTGTGAAAACTAATATTTGTGTCATTCTCAAAACTTTTGGTCAGGACTGTACATGGCCCAGGCCTGCCTACTGTGCTTGAACATGCTGTATATTCACTTTATATGTGAATAGCTGTCTCTCTTTATTCTCTTCAAAACGATGGGTGCTTCTTAAAGTGCGAAAAATACAGTTTATAGCAGAAATACATGAAGTAAAATATGGCAATTTAATACTAGGCCGGGGTACAAAAGTTTTAACATAAATAAGGCTTTAAAACCATAATATATATTTTATGTTAGAGCGCACAAGCACAACTTTTATATGGCATTTTGAGAGTTCCTAAAATATGGCCTAAAGTGCCTTGAACTCTAATGATCATCGTGACATCTGAATTTACCTGCTAAAATACTATACCATTTGGACCACAGGACTTGACTCTACACAAGTACCGTATTTTTTTTTTGGATATAAGACGCAAAAAAGTGCCTGCGTCTTATACGCCGAATGCGTGACCCCCGCAGCCACTCAGCCGCCAGTGGTCACACCTTGGCTCCCCGCCAGCTCTCCCGGCACGGTATTAAGGTCATTTGACTTTTATGTTTTGCATGCAGTAAGAAATACGTACCTCTTCAGATTATTCCTGGAGAAGACATATGTGGTGTTAACAAACGCATCCCCAATCTCAACGCAACCAGCTGTAAAAAAAAACAAACTCATGAGTATTTATTCTGGAACACACTTGAACATATACAGTGTTTCCCCTAAAGTAGGGCTTGCCCCAAAAGCTGCATTTCCCACTGTGCTTGTAATATAAGCCCCCCTCCCCACACTGAAAATAAGACCTACCTAGAGAGAGAGAGCTGTATTACGGGAAGACAGGAGGAGTCCTGTTACGTTTTCTGAACCCTCCACGTGCTTGCACACTGTGTGCACGAACACAGGGGCAGCTCCCGCAAGTTCCTGTGTTCGGGCACACAGTGTGCAGCGCTGGTTGAATGCCGCAGTCAGTAAAATAATTAGCAAAATAACATTCTGAAAACTGAGCTCAGAGTAGCTGAAAAATAAATCTTGTGGCCATTCTATATTACAAACAAATTACTGGGAAAAATAAGACCTACCCAAACATGAAGACCTAGCTGTGTTTTTTCCCTCTGGTTCTAACAAAAGTCCTTCTCTGGAAACAAGATCTACCCATTCCCAGAGACTGCCATATCTTGCAAGGACATGACGAGGAGGAGGTGTCTCGTCACGTCTTCTAAAACCCCTGCGCACTTGCACACTGTGTGCTGGAACACTTGCGGACACTTTCTGAGCTGCTGCTAAAAAAAACATTCTGAAGCCAGAGCTGAACGGAGTAGATGAAAAAAAAAAGCTTAGATGGCAGTGAGATCTTGTGGCCATATTATATATCAAACTAATTTTATGTGAAACTCACTGTACTGACTAAGTACAGAAATGTAGTCATCTAGAGAAGTGACTTATTACTTAGTAAGAATAAGACCCAGCCAAAAATAAGCCCTAGGGCATTTTTTTGTTCCTAAAATTTATATATGACAGCATCTTATTTTCGGGAAACCGGGTAGGAGCTCACCAACTTCGAGCATAATAGTTTACTACATACCTGGTGTGAGAAGTAGAGAGCCATCAGGTGTAAATGTCAGCCTGCGGAAGAAAGACTTCATGCTGTCATCGTGGAACATTCTGTAGCTTTTATTCTGTGATAAAGAGATGGACAAATGAAACAAACTTTATACGATTTTAAAGTAAGAATAAGTTAAAAACTAAAAAATCATACATACAACCCCTCCATTGGCAGAAAGAACTAGTTACTGGTAACATTTAAGTCTTCCGCCTACACTGAATACGGAGCAAAAAGTGGAGCGACAAAGGCAAGAACGTCTACAGGGAGTGCAGAATTATTAGGCAAGTGGTATTTTTGAGGAATAATTTTCTTATTGAAACCATGTTCTCAATGAACCCCAAAAACCTCCTTATATAAAGCTGCATATTTTTTTTGCAGTTAGTTTTTAGTTTGTTTTTGTTTTAGAAAGCTATTTTAGGGGGGATATCTCTGTGTGTGCAGTGACTATTACTCGTGCATAATTATTAGGCAACTTAACAAAAAACTATTATACATTTCACTTTTTTTATTTTTATACCAGTGAAACCAATATAAGATCTCACTCAACATTTCACAAATATTACAGTTTCTGAACATTCCAAAACACAACAAACACAAATCAGTGAACCAATATAGCCACCTTTCTTTTGCAAGGACCTCAAAAGCCTGCCAGCCATGGATTCTGTCGTGTTTGATCTGTTCACGCATCACTGTGTGCAGCACACCACAGCACAGCCTCCCAGACACTGTCATAGAGGTGTACTGTTTTTTCCCTCCTTGTAATCACACATTTTGATGATGGACCAACATTGCAAGGGGTTCATATCAGGTGAACACTGAGGCCATGTCATTAGTTTTCTTCTTTATAAACCCTTTCTGCAGCCAGCTGTTGAGTAACTTGGACGCGTGTGATGGAGCATTGTCCTGCATGACAAATCATGTTTTTCTTGAAGGACGCAAGACTTCTTCCTGTACCACAGCGTGAAGAAGGTGTCTTCCAGAAACTGGCAGTAGGACTGGGAGTTGAGCTTGGCCTCCATCCTCAACCCGAAAAGGCCCCACAAGCTCAGCTTTGATGATACCAACCAGCCCACCAGTACTCCAGCCTCCACCTTGCTGGCGTCTGACTGGAGCTCTCTGCCCATTTACCAATCCCAGCCACGTGGCCCATGACCATCTGGCCCATCAAGACCACTCTCTTCACAACATCAGTCCATAAACCTTAGAAAATCAGTCTTGAATATTTTCTTGGCCCAGTCTGACCGTTTCATCAGCTAGTGTGTCCCTTGTTCAGTGGTGGTCCGTCTTCCAGCCTTTTCTGTCTCTGAGTAGTGCACACCCTTGTGGCTTTTGGGCACTCCAGTGATTTGCAGCTCTTAAATAATGGCCAAACTGGTGCAGTTGAATTGGCAGCTGCCTCTTTACTTTTTCTCAGTTCATGGGCAGTTTATTTTGCGCCTTTGTTTTCCACCATGCTTCTTGCGGACCCTATTGTTTTGACTATTTTGGGGATGACAACGCTTGATTGTTTCGATTGACACGCGTCAGAGCTTTGCATTTTTAAGAGTGCTGCATCCCTCTGCAAATACCCTATTTTTGACTTTTCTAAGCCTGTCAAGTCCTCTTCTTTTGAACCCATTTTCCACAGGAAATGAAGTTGTTTGCCTAATAATTATGCACACCTAATATAGGGTGTTGAATGTCATAGAACCCCCCCCTTCTCATTACAGAGATGCCACTCACCTAATCTTCTTAATTGGTAGTATGGCTTCGAGCCTATACAAGCTTGGAGTAAGCAACAATGCATAAAGAGGATAATGTGGGCAAAATAACTCATTGCCCTAATAATTCTGCACTCCCTGTTGTGCATCAAGTGGCCACTATCTGGCCAAACGAATCCTACACAGCGAAGGGATCAGAGACAGGAGCCTAAACCTTCCACCCTGGACAAAAGTTGTTGAGATGGGGTGGGGGGGGGTGTTTGCTAGCAGGAAAAATCCACACCCCCCCCCCTTTTCCTCCTGAATTTGTTGAGTGGGGGGTGCTAGCAAAAAATAAATAAACCCCCTTTCCTCCCAAAGATGCTAAGTGGATAGCAGCACCACACACACCCTCCCGTCCTGCTTCGAAAATGAGCAGACTGACAGGCTGGCATGCAGCCACCAGGGCCCCTAGATGCTAACCCCTAGGCATGGGACAGGACTGTCCTCAACACAGCTCTCGAGTGGCTTAGTGGCTAGCAGGGAAACCAGAACATATAGGGGGAAGCAGGTGTCCAACGCACCCAAAAGTGTCAGTTGCTAAAAAAATTGCTTACTGGCTGTAGATTCCCCCCCTATGGTTTCCAAGCGCCCTCCTGTGGCAGAAAGCATTAATGACGCTTTTTTTTTTTTACTTCCACCCAAGGACCCCAGAGGTGTCCAGAAACTTGTTTGTCTCTGAACCCAGATATATGAGCATACACAGGGGTGTAAGCAAGTACCCCATAGGCATCTAGGAATTTCCCTCTGTGCTGAGGACGATCATTGCATCATGACCACATAAAAGGTGGGACAGATGGAAAAACTGAAGAGATAAGAGGGGTATTACAACTGGGCAGAAGAAAGATGTATACTTGAATGGCGAGTACAGTCTTAATTTGTTGTATATGGTAGGCTAGTACAACTTTATTTGATATAAAAATAGGATTACTTCTGGCTTTTCTTGAAAGTTACACATATTTTAAATGAAAAGTAATTTGCGTGGTCAGGAACTGATTGTCAAGGGTCCACTGTACTTTGTACTTACACATTATGTGGTTGCACCCATTAAGCAAACTAAGGTTTATTTATCTCCACTTTTAACAACAATGGTACATCATTATCACATACCTCTCCCTCCGTTACGTTATTGGAAGCCATTTTGCTGACATTGAAGGCCACTCTCTTTGTCTCCGTTCTGTACACCCTTAGCACACTGGATGGAGAAAAATAACTGTTGTAGTACATACATAGAATCATCTTAAATTGTACTGTTTGGATGCATCACTGCAACACTTAAGGTAGCCATACACGGGTCGATTTGTCACCAATTGATTCCCGATCCGATCATTTTAGGCAATCGTGGAATCGGCAATTGATCGGATCGGGAATCAATGGCACACCACCTTGGAAATCCGATTTGTGGTTGATTTGGGCCGATTACACAAAATCCACTGATCGGAAAGGCTGCTGCATATAGTCCATGCTATAGTCTACCAACGTACTACGATTGCCAAAGGATCGACCAAAAAAAAAAAACCCAACATGTCGGTTCAATGTCGGATCAGATTTTTAGCCGATTCCAATTTTGTTTGGTCGATCGTTCAGGGTGGGCAGAACTCGATTGATCTTGTGAACGTGCGCGGTGATCGATCAAAAATCTTGGGAATAATCAACCCGTGTATCGGAGCCTTTAACCTCCAGACCCCCCCCCCCCTATCAAATGCACACAGATAACCCCCCTAGTACAGCCTTAATTGTCTTATACACGTCCCGTCATCTCTTACCGATCACAGCTCAATGTTGCTATGTACTGCCCCAGGGGATCCCAGGTCACTCCCTGAACGTAACTCTTGTGTTCATTAAATATAGACATTTTCTGACCTGCAATTATTGAAAATATAAAAGATTAATAATATACAAGACGTGCTTGGTAATGACATACACCGTACAAAAATACCAAACACATTACTCAAAACTAAAATACCAATAGTTGTTGAACCTCCCTAGTGTCCATGGCTAGCCGGACTCCCAGGAAGCCTGCATATCCCTGGAAAGCTGTGGTGATTTCTCTGCGGCCGCAGCATTTCCGGGGCTGCGGGACCGCAAGAGGGCGTAGGCTTTCCAGCCCACATAGCCGGCTAAATTATTGACACCAGCGACGTAGAAAGGGGTGGGAATTTTAGGCAGTGTACTAAGTACTCTGCCGTGATTGCCCGTACGGGCAAAATGCTAGGGAGGTTAAAAGCCATTGAAAGATCAGAGATTACAGAGAATGCCAAACAGCTAAATACCTACATGAACTACAAATGCTGCAAGTTTTTCACTCAAGTAATGCTTTCAAATGTGTCACCATTGCCAAATACTAAACTTGGAGACCACTGGGGAAGTATTATCATACCTTGTTGACCAGCACATGCGTGGTAAAGTATACAAATCCTAATCCAGAACATATGTGCATTCTATATATGTATGTAGTCCATTTAGATGAAAACATGAAGTTCTGAGCAGTTAAAGCGCACCTTTATTCACCAGATGGTCCCTCACTGGCATACCTCCTCTTAGTGGTAAAAAAAGAAAGTCATAGAGCAACTCCTCACAGGTAAGGATTTCTTAACAACCTTTGTCGTCCTTCCTTTTTTGGGGAGGTTTTCAGAGTAGTTCCAACTACAACTTTTTCACTCTGGCTTTAGAAAGCTGTAGCTTCATTATGTCTCGATACAAATCTATGTAAATCTATGCTGTTTGTCATTAAAAACACATAAATAATACTATGCATACTATGTATGAAAACAAAATATCTGGTGCCTCCGGTGGCCGTAAACATAACTGCAGCTAATAAACCCCAGAGGACAACAATAAACAGGGAGACTTTTGGAGAAACTTTTAAGCATTAAGCACCCTGGCATTATACGGTTACACGGTTGGGCAATCGTCAAAAAGCCAGCTAAGTGAACTGTACTATGCCGTGATTCCCTGCCCTCCTCCAACAATGCTGGTGTCGGACACCAGGGATGTGTGCAGGGAAAAGGGATGCTTCATTAACATAGAGGTCTGACGCTGCCCCAGAGGTCACCAATGATGACAAAAAATTCGGGACAGAAGAACTCTGTGAGCCTGCAGCTATGCAGAAACGCTGAAGGTTCACAGAGAACTGGTTATTATGCCCGATCCCAGCAGGGGCGCAGTTGGATCCAAGATCACACTGCGCCTGTACTGGCTTCTTTTTTTGTTCTTTTTAGTTTGTTTAGTTAAGTTGTGCCAAAAATTGCACTCAAGACATACAAAGCTCTACTGTTTGAGGACACATTGCACTTAATAGTACTCTGACTGTGAATGATTTTACAGCTAACAATATGTCTGGCAATGCTTGCATAATTTTTTTCAGAATCGTATTGTGTGTAAATATTCATGCAGCCAAGTACCTTTCACAGCATCCCAAATGATGGCGGAGTTATCCACAGATGCAGAGACCATGAAGTTGCTGTCCTGCGTCCAGGAGATGTCATACACATCCTCCAGGTGACCCCTGTTAATAGTAAAGACAGGTTTTAAACAAAAAGTAAACAGAATATAAAACTTCATATAGGGTTTCATAGAGGACAGGCAATGTCTTCTACTCCATCTGACTAATGTGTGAACCAATCTTTGTAAGGTATCCAGCAATTCCAGACAACCGCTGAGCCAACTACAGATGGCGGGTATGAATTGAAAAATTTACACTGCAGGATAAGATGTCTGGAGGTAATGTAAACCAGATTTACACATCGTTCTGTTCTTTAATAGAAACAGTATAGGGTACAAAAAGGGTAGAACATGCAATAAGGGCATTTTCAGGAAGCTGGCAACAGGTGAATAGAAGTGTCTATCATGGATCCATAGAAGTAAAATATAAATATTTACCTAAACACTAAAATTTTCCTCAACCTTCTGGAGTTGGGTGCGAAGGGGTACCAAAACTGTTAATACCGATCTGTTATTTTTAGAAAACTGCCAAATCCCCCCCACATACACAGTGTCATCAATGATGCTGGAGATGTGAGGACATGGGACAACTATGCCTGTCAGATATCTTAGGCACGGGTAGCCCAACCTTGACGACGTCAGGCACATAGGTATCACAAAAAGTCTCTGGGCTGAAGAGATGCCCGACCATCGTCCTGGAGGACGCTGCTGAATCGCAAAGAGCAGGTAAAATTGCCCCCAGCTGGGGGTTACTGCTTTTGGCAGCAAAAAGTTACCCTAAGCAACACTTGGGAATACTGCCATGACACTGGCTGTGTGGAGAGGGGAGGGGGGAAATGGCAGGCAGTGTACCTTGTACACTGCTGCCATTGCCTGTACCACACTGTTAAAAACGGTGCGGTACAGGCAGTGCGCTAGGGAGGCTTTCCTCCAGTAGTAACATGTCAGATACAGTGGTTATTTAGAATCATTTATGGTTGCTGAAAACATTGGAGCCGATACCTCAAGTGTTTGTACACAGTCCAGTTCTCCTTGTTCATTTCCGTCTCCTCTTCATCATTGAATGGGGTAACTTCCATTTCCTTGCTTTCACTCAGCTTCCATAACAATATAACAGCATCTATAGTGCAGACACATTATAAGTTTCCCTCTAGACATGACATTACTCTCCCATTGCAATGTTACTTACAGGTCTTCAAACACAATCAACTAGATAGAGAAGCAAGTTCAGTGTACTTGAGCACAACTGTGCATCCCTGTTACCAGCCTGAGCTTTGCTAAACAGAATATGCAAAAAGATTATACAAAGTAGAAATCAGGTACTTCCCTCTATTATATCAATGATGTATGAAATAATAAATTGTGTCTTTACAAATGAAAAGACAGGCCCGGAGCCAAAAGACAGAGACCTAGGCGGAGGAGGCGGACTACATGACTGGGTTAGAAGGAGCTGGCACACTAAGGGTTAGGAAATCTTCTAAACATGCTTAGCTATGTTGTTTATGGTATCCAAGTTGTGTTATTATGTTATCTTGTTCCAGCTCTACCGGATTGGTTGGCTCAGTTGCAAGGCGGGGTCTCCTGTAGTTTAGTGTGAGAGGAGAATTCACCACAATTTTGTCAGAGACAAGTCTATGAAGGTGGTCTGGTTATGGAAAAGGTCATTGGAAGGGACCGTCGTTGGTACGGAGTCCCACCCTTTGGTAAGGATGTCGGAGTGCCAGGGAACTAGTTCTGTAAGGTGGTATCTGCATTTTATTGTCATAGTCTCCGAGTCGGTGTAGTGCGGCTGGAGGCCGATGTATTGTGTGATGCAGATACAGGGCGCTGGATAACTGCCTTCAAGGGACCTTCATTGTAATCTATAATGGTCTGTGTAATGATTGTTATACATTATATTTTCTTAGTTACGTTGGTAATAATAGGCTGCACCGACATTTACACCCAATCTGTCTGAGTCTCAATTATTTCAGTTTGGTTTTTGGGGAGTGAATGTTGTTGATCAATTTAGACAAAAGGGACAGCTATCTGGTATACCCTAGTACAAGTTGTAAAGAGTGAGACATCTGGCTTATCTTTTATTTTACATACTACTACTTTGCTCACCAAGAACCTCCCCCGTCCTAGTTATCAATACATAAAATCAACAGAAATCTTACCGTCTCCACCAGAGGCCAAGATTTCACCATTTGGAGAGAATCGAACGACGTTGACTGCTTTGGTGTGCCGCAAAAGGCTGGCCAAGAACTCCACAAGCGCTGTCCCATCTTCTGACCTTTCAACTTTCCACATCTGGGAAAACACAAACACGTTATCATCATTCTGGATTTTTACATTCAGTAATTAAAATACAAATCACACAGATCACTGCATCTGTATCCATGATAAAGTCCTATAAAAGTCAGAACTCTAGCCCAGGCATTTAATTACTTTAGGCCAATGGATCTCAAACTGGGAGCAGGCTGTCCAGGGAGGTGCAGCGCCCTCAACATGAGAGATTTAGGCCAAGTTTACAAAATCATGCAGACAGTGGCCCAGTAAACGATGGGGGGCTACTGTCTACAAACGTGTGCAGTTGATTGGGGGGGAGGGGGGTAGTTTAGATAACGCCCCATGACTGGCTTACCGCCTAGTCCATGAGTTTGTGAATGAGTCATAGAAAATTGAGGGCCATGCATTCCCAAGATCATGTGGAGACATTAACATTTGTGAAGCGATCGATCGGGCACAGAATCGTCCAGGAATCGGTGGCCTAAGGTGGTAGGCACAGACTTGATTGGGCGATCGATCGACGCCTGTGGCTTCACGGGAATCGATCGGATGGGCGATCACTCACAAGTCGACACATGTATGGCTAGCTTTACAGCTCTGTATGAGAGCAGACCAGAACACCCACTCACATAAAGAGACCAGCAGATGCATGATCTGTCCATCCATCCATCCATCCATAGACGGATCATCCATCTGCAGCTGTCACAGCTCTGTATGAGAGCAGACCGGAACACCCGCTCACATAAAGAGACCAGCAGATGGATGATCTGTCCGTCCATCCATCCATCCATCCATCCATCGACGGATCATCCATCTGCAGCTGTCACAGCTCTGTATGTGAGCGGACCTTAGCTGCCGCTTATACACAGCCCTGCAGAGGGACGATCCATCCATGGTCGGATCACCCATCTATAGATCTGTACGTGAGCTGCAGCTACTCATGGGTATCCTGTGTACAGCCCTCCGCATCACACAACATTTTCAATGAAAAATTTACAGCAGGTATAGCTAGAAGACATTCTTTTTATTTTTTAACCAGGACTTTAGTTGTCTCTGGGAAGAGGAAGGGGCGTATCTTGGAGATATTGTGGAGATGGAAGTGGCAGGATCTAGCAATGATCTGGATGTGGGGAGTAAAGAAGAGTGTGGAATCAAAGGTCACACAGTGGCAGCTTGTTTTTGGAATAGGGGAGATAAAGTGTTATTTACTGAGAGATGTTGGGGGGCTTATAAT
>CM070033.1:185783656-185808684 GCA_036250615.1 Ptychadena robeensis | reverse complement strand
TGGTTTTGGTAGAACAAAATTTGATTGTACAGAAATTGTATGGAAAGATTGTTAGGTGTAATTTTGGTTTGGATGTTTTTCACTTTGTAATATTTGATAATGTACATGGTAATACTGGGCGTTGTTGCCTAGATGTTTGTATATTTTGTATTGCGTTTATTATAAAATTGATAAATACTGAAACAAAAAAAGGTTTTTAGCCATCTTGCCATGCAGCAATGGCTTTTGTCCTGATCACCCACCAAAGATGGTGATTAGTTTTCCCCTGATTCTCTCACAATCTAAAAACACAAGCAAGTAAACAGGTGTCTACCATCACAACAACTTAGGCCCCCCATACATGCTTAGATTTTATGGCTGACCGATGGCCGACCTATCGCCAAGTGCGCGCAAAAATCAGGTGCCGATCTAAAGCTAAACAGCTTAAGTCGGAACTCAATTTTTTGGCTGATCGGTCGCCGACCAATTAGCGAGAAAGCGCTCAGACATAAAATCTATGCCTGTATGGGGGGCTTTATGAGGACTATGAACTATATAAGGCGGTTGCAATCACTCATGACCAACCCTGCTCATTTTCACCCCGTTGTCTAAATGCAGCCTTAAAGTGCTTGTAAACTCAAAATAAAGACACATACGTCCCAAGTGCCCTTTCGGCGGTATGTATGGTAGGCCCACTTAAGGCTGGCCATACACATGTAGATCGGAAATCATGGCCGAACATTTGCCCAATTTTGATCAAAAAGTGATTGCCATGATACAGGAAATAAACACACAAATGTATTCACAGAATATAAAACACTTGATTCTTGCCAGATTTGTTAAAAAATTACCGGCATGACTGATCACTTTGCGATCGATCTCCCATTTGATTTCCATCCATTTCGGTTGATCAAAAGGAAATCTTGAACCGTGTATGGCTAGCTTTAGAGGTGGAGGCAGAGAACAATGTTGTAAGCCTGACCTTGGCATTATAACACACTTTGTATAATCTTGTATCATGTAACCCCATGGGAAAAAAAAGTCTGGCTCCACTGTCATTAAATGCCCCTTTTCTGGGCCACTCTTTCTATCCAGTTGTTACAACAGCATACACTCCATAATTTAACTCCATATCTACAAAAGCACAACAGCAATGCAGTGTAGTACATTGTATGCACAGCTCATGGTTTGAAGTTTAAAACTTATTTTTTTGGGGGGGGGGGGTGGGGGGGTGGGTTTGTGTTCTGGTTGAGTTTTGCTTACCAAGTTCACTGTACACACCCTTATTACCTATGTATGCATATTACCAATAAAGTGATAGGCTCTGACAATGATACTAGAACCAAGAATGACAAACTACACCTTTACGGTGCATTTCTACCCTCAAACTATTAGCTGAATGTTCGTTTAGGTCCAAGGTGCCAAACATTGGTGGATCTTGTCACCTGCTCATCAAGCAACTGGTGTCGCTTCCTTAGGGCTCATGGGGGAACACTGACTACAAATAAAATGTACAGTGCATACAATGTTTGTAGTCCATGTATACCCCCATCCCTGTGTGTACAGTTTGTGTGCTTTGCCTTCCCCCAGACCAGTGGGCCTCAGTGGTTTTTAGAGCTGTGACCCTGGAATTGACATCGCAAAGTGTCACTTCAGGTAAGTGTAACGTCCCCTCCCTTATATTTTCCCTCCCCACTTCCACAAATGATGTGCAGGATGGGAAGTTCGACGGGAGAGTAACAACCCCTTCCTCCTAACTTCCCACCCTGCTTGTGGGCATCAGCGCTGCTGCTTGTTAGCAGATCTGATGCTTTTAATTACCTCTGTGACCCCTGCAAAATGATCGTTTGACCCTTAAGTGGGTTCCGACCCACAAGTTAAGAACCGCTGCCCCAGACCAATCTTGATACCCCTTTTCCCAGTTCTGCACCCCCCTACCAGCTGCACCCAGCATACTTCAGGAAGCTGGTGCTCATTATGAGGAACACACTGCTTACCAGTCGGGACTCATAGTTCTTTACTCCAAGAGTGACAGGACAGAGGGGCGGTGAATGCAGCTGGTAGGGGTGCTGCTGAGAAGGCAAATCTTCAAGATCTGCCGCAGGCCAAGAATATTTGGCACCGGGTCAGAGTCTATGTGGTCTTCTCCATTAAGCAAATAAGCTAACAGAAGAAAAAGTCAAATACTTGGTGCAACTACCCTTCGCCTTCAAATCTGCATTGATCAAACTATCAGATATTTTTAGGGAACTTTTTAACAAATTTATAATAAAGAGTGGATAATTTTCAACCAGATACATGGGACCCAACCAGTGGCGGTTTTAGGCATGTGCAACACGGTTGGATGCCCAGGGTGGCATCATGCTCGCCTAACTTTTACAGATATTTTCCTACCCCGTGCATAACGACGAACTCTGTCAAAGCCAGGGATAGCAGTGACCACATATGGTTTCCGGGAGGGGAGGGGAGGACTGACAGAGTGCGGCAGCACTCACCCAGGGTGTTCTGAGATATTTTCCTAGCTGAAATATTTTCCTATTCTTACAACTGCGCATGTGCAGATAGCCCTAGTGTTTTCAGGGTTAATCTTCCGATTCTCGGGTGTCAAGGTTAGGGGGTTCCGAGGGTTAAGGTTAGGGGATTGCGGAGGTTAGATTCATTTTAAGCCCCCAACCCCCTAAACTTAACCCCGATCCACAAAACTCACCCCTACTATCAAGCACCACTCCCCCTAAGCTTAACCCACCCAAACCCCTAACCTTGACACCCGAAAATCAGAAGAATAACTCTGAAAACAACAAAACTCGGGCTATCTGCACATGCACAGTTGTAAGAATAGGAAAATATCTCAGAACAAGGGCACCGATCTCCCTAGGACTGCCCCTGGACCCAACCATAACATCAAAGTAAAGCGTACCTCAGACTTGATCTCATCCCGCTCAGTACAGCAAGCTTCAAGCTGCCGGAACACTCCATCGAGCTGAACTGCCATTTCATCCACCTCGCTGCTGTTGTCTTGGGGGGGATTCCCCTGGCTGCCCCCCGGCTCTGATTTCATGGCTTGTAATGTGTCGCACAGAACTTTCAGCCTGTGCACCTCTTTCAGGGCTTGTTCATACTGCAGGACCATCTGTTTGCTGGATTTATCCTGTGTGGCTTCCGGCACAGGATCGGTCTGGATACAGGCCTGGGAAGTCTCTTTCTTCACTTGCTGGCCCAACGTCACAGCCAGCTGATCCTCCAAGTGTTTCACCTTCACAATAAGCTCTTCACAATGCTTACGGTAATAGTCTTGTCCCAAATCCACAGCAGGAGCAGAGTTTTGGTGGTTCTGTGAAGTAGTACCATTGCAATGGCTGTAATTGTTATTTGGCACGTTCTGGCTGGTCTGGAATTGGGAGAAACCATTGGAATCGGCTTCCTGTTTGATGTGCGTTACTCCCCTGTCTGTTTGGGTTGCAGCTGCAGCCATAGGTCCTGCGTTGGCAGATGGACCAGTGCTGTTCGAGGCGTTATCATTGGGTTTGGGTGTGCTATTATCTTCAATGATGATAACGTCAAAATCTGCAGCCGAATCGTCCTCATCATCATCACCATCCGGCAGCTCGATAGGCTCCGACATCATCATGTGAGGCTTTTTAGCAGGTGTCATAGAGGGTTCAAGAGCACCTAGACGTTTTCTCCTATAGAAAGAGGTAAAAGGTAGAATGAAAGTTCTGATCAGAAAGACAGGGATATGGTAAGTAGTTATGAAGGAAAATCTTAAGCTGGCTACATAGATTGCTCTGTCAGATATCCTTTAGATCTACCAACAACTATGTAGTGCCGGGTCCTCTGCGATTGAACACAGGTAGACTTGATGGTTTAGAAAGTCCCTCATATTACATGGTTTTGGTAAAACAAAAGCTTGGCCAAACAGGTTACCAACATGCTGGTAAACCTTGTTTGATATCCTATACTTTGAATAGGGAATGGCGGTTCCCCATTCAAAGTATAGGGCGGGCCGACAGCTGGCTCCAGATATCTGGGAAGCCGGGCAGTAGCGCGATGACTGCTGAGAGCTCTCTATCGACTCAAATTGTAGCCGTGTATTCCAGCCTTTACTCTGCATGTCCCAGAATGAACAGAATGCCCCGCTCACTCTCCCCCCTTCTGCCTGAAGCGTGCTCTCTAGTGACATCATTTTTGTGGCTGAAACTGGGTACTGCAGGAAATTTGTTTACAACTGATTAGAACGTTTCACCTTTTTGAAAATGTACATTACCATACTACCATGTTCACAAAAAAATAGTGACATCTCCCCAGATATGGTGGCCCACATCCCAAATTTTAATGTAAAAGGAGAAATAGTAGGGGTGAATTACAGAGTAAACACCCCCGCTATGTTTTTTCCCTTGAGCAAATCAAGGGCAAGGGGACTTTTAAGGGCCACAGTTAGAAATGAAGGTAAGTAAAGTTCACTGCATGTATAACTAAGTAAACATAGTTTGTTTTTATTGATGCCTCAACATGAGGCCCATAAACATAAAATGACAACCAAATTCATATAGACATTTCCACTGTTTCTGATTTCAAGGCAATTTCAATAATGAATAAAAATGTGAACAGTAAATTCGGACGGGGGATTCCATAACTTAGGATCCACCCCATGGGGTGGATTCTAAGTTATGGAATCCCCCGTCCAAATTTACTGTTCCCATTTTTATTGTATTTAATCTCTGTCTTAACCATTTATACATTATTGAAATTGCTTTGAAATCAGAAATGGTGGAAATGTCTATATGAATGTGGTTGTCATTTTATGTTTATGGGCCTCATGTTGAGGCATCAATAAAAACAAACTACGTTTACTTAGTTATACATGCAGTGAACTTTACTTACCTTCATTTCTAACTGTGGCCCTTAAAAGTCCCCTTGCCCTTGATTTGCTCAAGGGAAAAAACATAGCGGGGGCGTTTACTCTGTAATTCACCCCTACTATGTCTCCTTTTACATACTACCATGTTCCCTAATGCTTGAAGTATCAATGGAAAAAGTTTTGTTTTTAAAAAATGAAAAACAATGCCTTTTAGCTCTGCCTGCTGTAATTTATTCATTATAAAATGCTTATAGAGTACAGTATAGATAGAAAATGTTATATTCGGCCCTTTAGTGATGCTGAGGGCCACACTTGTGGCCCTCCCTATCAACTTAGTTGCCCAAACTGATATGTTACTTCCGCTTTTTTTTTACTTTCTCTACCCGAGGGGTTTATCCTATTTCCTGAAATTTTAGAACAAGATACATTAAAAGGGTCAAGATTTGCAGACAAAAAGACCATCACGGACTGTAAGGTGAGAAAACTGATGCAGGCATAACTCAACCCTAAAACTCCAGGAACTATAAATTCTATGGCCCTTTTAACAATTACAAGTTATCCACACTGGTCATTTGACCAGCATTAGCAAACTGCAGGCTGAGCCGAGTTGAGATTTTAAAAGACTTGCACTGCTAAATTACAGTCTCACCCTCATGTTAAAGTTTCGTAAATGGAGATGAACAACTATTTAACTTCCTGAGCGGTATAGGAGGTGGCGATTTCTGTACAAAAAGTGGGAGTGTTGTGAATGGCCGCCTTTATTTTTTAGTCCCACCCACTCCCCCTTTGGTGGCTACTTCAATTATTAGGGCCTTGAAGCAGATAATGATGGGACGCCAGAGATTGGTATCCGGCGCTGGAGAACAGATAAGAGACCTTATCCTGGGATAAGATGAGTCAGTGGGGGATTGGTGGACAGGTGAGCTCCTATGCCCTATACATTAACCTCCCTAGCGGTTGAGACAAGCCTAGCCCGTCCGAGCTTCAGGCTCGCCTCAACCGCCGGGAAAGCAGGCAGCGGGGAGACCCTATGCCTCCCCAGAAAGCTGCAGCCATTGTCTTCATCGCTGCGGCATTTCCGGGTTGGCCATAGACCTCCATGTTAATGGAGGAGCGCCAGCTTCCCCTCTCACGCAGCTGTTGTCAGTAATGACAACAGCTGCGCGTAGAGCTCCGGCGAGATGCCAGAAACGGCAGGCAGTGTACTCTGTACACTGCCTTGATCGCCCGAATCATGCCATTGTAAACGGCGCGATACGGGCGGTGCGCTAGGGAGGTTAACATTTAGGTTTCGGTGGCCACAAGTTGAGGATTGAGGGGGGCTGCTCAAGAACACGCAAAGGGCAGCATGGTTAGGCAAGCGAGCCTCAGATCAAAGGAGATCAATGGAGGTGTCCCAAGACGCAGAAACACCGCCCCTTACTGCATGTATGAATGCAATACGGGCGCAGTTTTTCTGCATTTTGGTGCAGCTAAACCAAAACGGTGCACTCCCCCCAATGCGGCAAGCTGCAGGTAATGTGCCAGCGGATTACCTGCATCTTGCCCGTGGCTTAGGGCTCGCTCCTTCTGCATTGGCAGGAGTGCACCCGACATTGTTCTCTGCGCTGAGTATCAGACTGCATTGTCCGTATCGGATGTTTTAATAAATTCTTGTTTGAGCAAATTGTGTTTTTTATTTAATTTGATCATTAAATGTAACTTTTAAATAATATTTAAGCATTTGAAACTTTATATATTCAGGATGTCTACTAGACTACTGGGCTCGGACATATTTTGGTAAGTTACAGACCTACAATTTTTTTTAACAGCGTAATGCGTTTGGTACAGAAATCTGGACCTCGGAGAAAAGCTCAGGAGGTTAAAAAGTAGCTGGCTATCCAACAAAACAGTGGTATACATTATATGTGGTATAGTTATATACACTGTATTTGATAGCAGGGGCAAAACCACCAAAATAATTTACCCGTCGGCCTGTGCACCGGGCTGGCCGGGGGTATCAGGGTTAGCTGCTGAAGGTGCAAGCATAAGACCCGGCTTGTGATGTGCTTGTACATGACTGAGAGCTGCTTGCATTTGTTTTCCGAGTGGAGTGAACAGAATGGTCCCATTATTACGGACCTAAAATAGAAATAAAAACATTAAGAAGAAACATGGGCACAATATCTACATGTGAAAAATTCTATATCATTCAGCAAAAAAAAAAAAAAAAAAAAAACAAGGAGAGACAAAATACCTGTTGGAGGAGTTCAGCTTTTCTGAAAAAAGAAAGAGAAGAATGTACAACTTGACAATGCAATTCTAAAACACTGAACACAAGATAAGGAACTTTTATGTGTTTTGTATCAAGAGATTACATTTCTACATCAAAACACAGACACAGAATGGGTTCCACTGTCTTCCATCACATTAGACAGGATACAGATAGAATCACTCTTCAACTAATGCAAAACTATGGAAAGCTGTTGACTGTAGTTGAGATTTAAAACAGTAAAGCCCCCCATACACCTTTAGATCACTCCAAACAATTTCCTTTAGATCTACTAACAACCATGTAGCATAGAATACACAGTAATTGGAAGGGTTTATATCACTGCTATGTAGTGCTGGGTCTTCCCTGATAGAATACATAGTGATTGGACGGTATATATCACTGCTATGTAGTGCCGGGTCCTCCCTGATAGAATACATAGTGATTGGAAGGTATATATAACTGCTATGTAGTGCTGGGTCCTCCCTGATAGAATACATAGTGATTGGAAGGTATATATCACTGCTATGTAGTGCCAGGTCTTCCCTGATAGAATACATAGTGATTGGACGGTATATATCACTGCTATGTAGTGCCGGGTCCTCCCTGATAGAATACATAGTGACTGGATGGTATATATCACTGCTATGTAGTGCTTGGTCCTCTTAAGGAAGCCATACACAGGCAGATTCCTACCCGATCGACCGCTGTGAGCATTTCCCATCCAAAGTAATGTCCGACACACAAAGGGTGCCCGTTGCTTCTCTGAGTCTCCCTGAGTTCGAGGGAGATTCTGCGCATGTATGTCTACCTTTACAGGAAACTTCACCAACCTTCTTTTGTGCGTCTTTTCGTAGGTCGAATGTGTGATTTCATCATCGTCCTCAGGCTCCTCGGGTACACTGCAGTCTCTGTTTTAAGTAAACCAGGGTTATTTAGAGATGTAAACATGCGAACCGATCAACAAACCCGCGCCCTGACACAGTAGAGTAGTAACCCTTACCGGAACTGCGGGTCAGCGTTCAGATTGCAATACCACTTTGATGGCAGTCTGCCCACAGCATCAGGAAGTTTCCTCCACTTCAGACAGTTGTCGCACTGGACCCAGATCTGGTCAGGCTTTTTCCTAAGCGGAGAAGTGCACAATGACAGCAGCTCAGTACATCTGTATTCCTAATACAAAATCACATATTCTCAATAGATATAGTTCAGTACATACTAGGGCATGAACGACTTGTCTTTTTGACTTTTATTACAGTTTTAATGATCTGTCACCTTGACAATAAAATAAAAAGTACCTCGAATTTCCTAGTAAATTTAAGTGCAAAACAGAAAGTGGGTGGAGCTTAAACTTCAGCAGCCAAGGCGCACAGATTATGCTGGTCGCCACGCAGGTCAGTGCTTCTCTCTTCCTCTGTGTGCACCAACGGGTGTACACAGAGATGGTTGAGCTCCTCTCAGATAGCTCTAGTACATGCACTGAGGTCAAATTTAGGCAACCCATCAACATGTTGGAACCCCGTTCAATCCACAAGGAAAGCACACACAGGTAGGCTTGTAAACAGATTAGAGTTCAATCAATCACTGTGACCGTGTGACACCAACCCGTGTGTGCCTAGCTTAAGAATATATTTCCCTACACTTTTATCTTGCTGTGCTACTGTGTGCGGACCATCTACAGGGATGGAGCTTTTCTTATTACAGTACCAGGAGTGACCATGGCAGTATACAGTCATTTATAGTCAATCAATGTTTGGCTAAGGACATTTTATGTCTTAATTAACCCAAAAACCCCTATTCAAACCATCGAGCTATATCGATATGTATATTAAAGACAAATAAAATTACACAGTTCTTTTTTTGATGAAGCAAATATGGATTGGTTTCAAGGCACTTACTCTACATCTTCCATGGGAAGATCCTGCCCGGTGAGGGTATCCTTCTTTAGTTTCATCTCATGCCAGTAATCATTAAGTTTCTCTCCTAATGCAGTCAGAGTAAGTCTAAAAAACAACAAGAGATCTTTAGATTTAAAAGAGTTCTAAGCACTTCATTCACAAAAGCCATAGAAACTGTATTTTTCGGACTATAAGATGCTCGGATGTATAGGACGCATATAATACATCTATACTACGGAGTGTGTGATGGGTGAAAAAAATTTCAGCTTTCTTGTACTCTGCTGGCCAGAACAGGGGTTCAAGAGATGGAGAAGCTGTCTCTGACAGATGCCCCACCTTCAGCTCCATAGAAGTGTGTGTGACGTGGACAGCCAAACTCCCAATACAGTACAGATGGCAGCTCTCCCATCTGCACTAGGTCTTAGTAGGGCTAAAGCAGCTGAGCTCACAAACAGTTAACACAAAGCTAGAAGAAAGATCCGCCCACAGTCAAATCTCTCCTACCTCTGTGTTATCCAGCCGAATAGACAACTGATAACACATTGCTCAGTTGTCTGTGTGAAAAGCTGGCAGCATGGGTCCAGCTTTCATACAGAAGTGGAGCTAGATGGGAGCGATGCCGGCTGGCAGCCCCTTCATCCTGCTCCGATCTTCATTGTTTATATAAGCGGGGCTCCACTGACGTAAACAATACAGTGAAGAAGGGAGGTCCCAATGGGTGCATCTCTCATCTAACAGCTCCTCCGCCTCCCATCTTCTTAGGGAGCTAAGGCGCGACCACCTGTGGCCGCTAGGCAAATAAGACGCAGACCGGGGGGAGTGCGTCTTATAGTGCGAAAAATACGGTAATGAAAACGGTGACATGATACTTGATAAGAAAGAAAATGTAAATTATAAATGTCACCCACCGGTAATCATTGGTGTAGTCAAAGTCCTGTTTGTTATGCGTGGGTTTTAAAAAGTTACATTCGATAATGCCGACAACACCGACGCCCATATTGTTCGCCTGGAAAACAAAAAGCACATTGATATACAGAACAAAAAAAGAGAGCATAGAGCCTACGCAGTTAACCAAACACATACCTTTAATTGGGCGCCGACTCTTACATAGGCCTTAATGAGCCTGTTCTTGTGATACATCATTATCCCGTAATGCTCTTTGTTCCGACAGTTGTATCCAAAGGTGATCTTCACAGTTTTGGGCTGACCACATTAAGGAAGCTAAGAAGTATTATCGCATTCAGACCAACACACATGTTCAATCTATACCACATAATTGGCCAGCATGTTTACATCGCAGTTATAGGCAGGGGCGTTTCTAGCATTTGGGGGGCCCTATGCGCCTGCATACTTTGTATAGCGGGAGAAATGGCCTTGACTTGCCTTCAAACTTCTACCAAACAGGCAAAATGTATCTTCCTCTTCCGTCTCTGCTGTGACCTGCATACCCACACTGTGTAAATAAGGCTACACTGGGCAGCGGCAGCGAAAACGTAGTGCAGACCGAGTCCAATGGTCTTGCTCAGCCAAATTGAAAGCGACGTGCAGTCTTCCTCCCAATCAATGCAAAAATTATGAAATAGGCATTAGGCTATGTTCCCACCTAGGCGATTAATCGCCTGTGCTTGCGGAATTGCAGGCGGGCGATCGTCCATTCATGTCTATGGGAGTGACCAGAAAAAAACGCATGGGAACTTATCAATAGGGACAAGCCCATTCAAAATAGTGTAGGTGATTGACAGCGATTCCGCAGCCAGGCGATTAATCATCTAAGTGGGAACATAGCCTTAAACAGCCTCAAGGCTGAGGCTCCACCTGGGCTCTTTGATTTATTGGAAGCCACTCCCAGTCTACATAGGCACAGTATGACCACGCTGCATTTGCGTCCAATACTCCCAAATCTGACATGGTTCCAGCGCGGTTTGTAGTCCATTGAAATCAATGAAAGCTAGTTTCAGCACCATGCAGAGTTCGAGACTTTTTTTTTTTTTTTTTAAGCAGTATCGTTTCCAAAATATATTAACCTTTCTAAATTATACATAAACCCCACAGGATTTGAGAGGAACTTGTGGCGTCCTCATCATCACAGCAGCGCCATTGCTGTATTTTCATTATCACACAGATTATGAGATTAGATTGTGGCTGTATTTTAATGATGCTGTTGTAGTTGAGCTTACAAGTCCTGATGACATCAAAGACACAGTTTCCATCAATAAACAACTTCTCTGTAACATTAACAGTCAACAATACAACAAAACAAAAAGTAGACCAATACCTCGAATTTTCTGTTAAATTATCAGTATGGCCACAAGATGGCGATGCGGTCTTGTTTTTAATTTCACCAGCCAGAGTCCAGCTCTGCAATACAATGTTACCCGAGCTGAAAAAACTTCCCCTCCTCTACCGTCCCCACCAAACAGAGACTGGTCTTCAGGTGCAACAGGGAGGGCTCGGCATGTGATCTCGCCATCACAGGCATGTTCCCCATAGGCTCGCCATCACAGGCATGTTCCCCATAGGCTCGCCATCACGGTAATTGACAGTAGACAATAAAAGAGGATACAGCCAAAAACTTGGGTCTGTAGACATCCTTTTCTATGAGGGCGAGGCTTTTAGAAACAAGTTGTGTCAGAACTTTCACCCCTCTGATAACGATCTGCATTCTTGGTTTCAAGTAGAGGATGCTGCAGTACGCCTGTAAATAGAACAAAAGTTCAAAATGAAAAGTATGTATAGCAAGCTGTTTGCATGCACTTCCCAAGAACACAGAATGATTAACCCCCTGGGCGTTACGGGCTTTTCGCACCATTTTTCATAGCACGAAAAACTGTTTGCCTGTCAAACGTGGCGGAGTAAAGTGTAGGGATTGCCTTCCCGGATTACTTCACACTGCCGGCATCAATTTGACGGGGAAAAACGACGCCTCTCCTTTAACATGGAGGTCTATGGTGCCACCTCATCCCCTTCTGCATTACCGAAGACACGGGGCTGGAAAAGCTCCATGAGCCTGCAGCATTTCTGCATAGCTGGCGGCGATTTCGACCAATTCTGGCACATCCAAGATCAAACTGCGCCCGTACTGGCTTCGGGCGCAACGCCCAGGAGGTTAAAATAAGTTGTACACCACATGAAATATTTCTAGATATTCCACCTAAATAGCATGAACACTAGATGGAAATAACAAGGTACTGATGGCACTAATGCTCTTGCTTAAGCCGGCCATACATGCATAGACCCGCGGACAATTTTGTGGCCCATCAATTTTGCGACATGCGTGCCAATCAATCGGCCCAAAAAACTCCCGCAGACTGAAGCTGCCCACATGGAGCGACCAATCCATGTGACCCAAAATCGAGGTGGGCCAGAAAACCGATATACCCTCTGGTCTCCCTGTCCCCTCTACGCTGTGTGTGTGTGAGGAAACTGCCAGTGTGCGGCTTTCCCCACACACACTCTGCATTGGTTTGATCAGCGGGGCTCTGCAAATATAACCAATACAATTCAGATGGGAGATCCACCTGTGTGCAGATCTCCCATCTGTCGGGAGAACTGGCAGGCAGCCAAGCTGCGATTCAGACCATAAGACGCAGGCACACCCCTCCCACCCCGATTTTAGGGGCGAAAATTTCTGAAAAAAATTGTAAATTTACTCAACATCAGAAATAAACAGAATGGAACCTTTCCTTGCATGCAGACAGATGTGAGACACGTACTCTTATAGATCGTGCAGACAGAGTACCAGTATCACAGCTGGAATACAGAGTACAGGGAACGTTCTCCTGCAGATTCTCAGATGTGGTGTACCTGATATTGTACCAAAAAATGCCCTACAAGACTGTATGCTGGGGAGACGGGTCAAACCCTTCGCCAAAGGTACACCATCATAAACAAGAAAATCGATGTCCCTGTGGGAGCTTTCTTTTGCAGCAGAGACCACAGCATAAAATATCCCAGGGTTATGGTACTGAAGGGGAATTGGAAATCACACAAAGAGAGGCTAGAGTGGGAATGCAAATACAGAGACAAACCCTTTTGCTCCGCTACAACTGAATTCCTGAACATTGGCAATAAAAACCTTTTTCATCACAGATGGAACTCCTCATCACTGAACAACTAGTGTGTCTGGGCTTCTTATCTTAGGGTCAATTAACCATTGATCTCTGAGAATTTACAACACTCATTGGTTTTTAGGTTTATTTTTCAGAAATCTCTATGTTGCCGTATTTCTCTGCTGCCAAGGTCTATGGACATTTTTATTGCTGAAGGAGGTGAAGATCCTGCCTGGACTTCTTATCACTATCACCCCCAATAACTCTTCACAACTCTGACCACTATCTGCACTTTCACCTTTATCAGTCAAGTGTGTCGTTTTTGTTAAAATATTTACGTCCATGTAATGCCTGCCATACACATGCTGATAAGCGGCCGATTTTTCACCTGACCGACGGGTGTGCACGCTTGCGCCGTTGGTCAGCGGAAAAATCGCCCGCTAATCGGCATGTGCCCACATGGGGCGACAGATCCCATGTCCGATAATCTCTGGCCGATGGAAGCTGATGCCATTAGCTTCAATGAAGACCGGCGTCTTCATTGAAGCTTATGGCCGGCACACAAAGGGTGCCGGCCGACTGAAGGGGCCCCATAATGCACCAGGGTGCAAATGTGATGACGTCATCACGTTTGCATTCCGGTGCATATCGGAATAGGTCTGTCTGCACCCGTCGGGGTGTGTATGGCAGCCTTAAGTTTGTGTATAAATGTGAGACTCAAAAACCAGAAATGTATGAAAGCCTGAAGAAGGGATCTGAGACATCCCAAATGTTATTTAAATGACTTCAAGTTATATTGTTTATTGGATAACTGAACACCAAACTTTCTGTATGGAATTCTTCCACTTGTATAAAGAAATACACGGGAGACCCTAGTATCTGAGGTCCAGATGCTGTAACTTCCCAAAAGATGTCCAAACAGGGGTCTAGTAGACAGCAGTAAAGATAGGAATTCCCGGAAAGCTGCTGTGATTCTCTATATCGCTGCAGCATTTGTGGGGTTCCGGATCCGTCCCTTTAGTGTCATCGAAGGGCTGGGAAATTGAAGGAGAGCACTCTGCTGCGATTGTCCATACAGCGCTGCTAAAAACAGCACAGTAGGGGCCGAACGCTAGGGAGGTTACAAAAGCTACATACCAATTTACAGGGAAAATAGGGGTTCAAGGGTACATCTTTATACACAGTGTTTATTACAATAAAAGTTTAATACATTTTCAATAAAAATATATATTACTGAAAACAACACAATTCATTCAAAATGGCTGAAAATCATTAACCTCCCTAACGTTACGGGCTTTTTGCCCAATTTCATGGCACGAAAACCAGTTTTCTGGGCAATCGTGTGACTGCCAGTTCTCCTCACTACACACCGCCGGTGTCAATTAGAAGCCGGCGGTGTGAGTGTAGGATGGGGCGAGTGAGTGTAGGATGGGGCGGGTGGTGTTGAAATGTGATGACCCCTCTATTAACATGGAGGGCTATGGGCGCTGAAAGCACCCCCCGCCCCATTCCAGGTCACGATCTGGGCGGTGCCGAAACCCTGGAAATGCTGCAGCAATTTAGACACACACGGCAGCTTTCCGCAGGTGTATCGGGTGCACCCAAAGCTAGCTGACCGAGCGGTTGGGGCGAACCCAAACGCAGAACAAACTGGGTTCGTCTCAACCGCTAGGGAGGTTAAAAGCGCATACACGATGAGGTAGATTTGCAGGGAGGATGCTGTTTACATACTGTACGGGGAGGAGGAGAGGACAGTTATTAAAAATAAAGATGTTATTTTTATAAACCAGTGTGTATATTGATGCACCCTCAGGCTATGTTTGCATGGTGTTACGTGCACCGTTGCATGGAACCGATGCACCAGACGGAGGTAGACGTAGGGTTAACTTCTCCACCGGCTAATCGGCCGCGTGCGACAGGTAATATACATGGGCAAGGGAGCCCGTAACGCGGTGGAAACATAGCTTTATACCCTTTTTTTTCCTGAAAGCTGCCTGTGTTTGGTACAGATTTCCCCCTTAAGTAGGGGTGGTGCTTTCTTCAAAGATTCTATAATATCACATTCATGAAGGAGCTTCTAGCCACGGACTTTCATTCCCACATACCACTAATAAAGTAACCAGAAGGGCGCTTTAGATGAGGCTGGTGTAAGGCTATTTTCTTTTATTATTTTATTTGTGTCACACAAGTATTAACTGTGTATAGGAACAATTCTAACTAATAGCAGAAACAAAAAACGAGACCCAGCACAGCACGTGACATACCCTTAAGGAATAGTCACTGTCCGGAGCAACTTGGTCCATCCTGTCTTGCTTCTTGTAACCCTTCTTATATGACCCATCGTTCTCCTCCGGAATTCTTATGTCATATTTATCTGTAACAAAATCAAATTCTGTGCATCCACGCTTGTCCCTAACCAAGGAGAAAAGAAAATGCAGCGTTAAAAATTAGGAATCCCACATTGTATATTTCATCCTAAACAAACCAGAGAAATGAATTAAATGCTTTCCTCTGCTGCCTCATTGATTAGGAAAGCCGTGTCAGCGTGTGACCACTACACATGGTGATATATGGAATGCCCCATATACAACAAAGGTTATGTGCCTCATAGATATCATTAAAGTAGTCTAGTGAAAGCATAGGCGCTCAGGTGCTGTCTGGGTCACTCATTAACTTTCACGTTTGCCAAGCATGCTCAGCTGGAGGCTCCGCGAGTCCCTTTACTCCTCTTACCTCTCCCAGACGAGGACATGTCAGTGGAGGATCGGTGAAGAGGTGGGTTCCTATACCATATGCATTAACAGGTTTTGAGGGCCACAAGTGGAGGACCAAGGGGGGCCACCAAACAATACCCAAAGTGCCGCAGGTTGGGCACCTGGACAATAGGCACTACAGGTGCAGAGAGGTATTTACCGGCAACAGGCATGCTGCAGGGTGTTTGCTGTAACGCGTTGTGTAAGCGATGTGTGGAAGGCCGATTGTTTGACAATCGAAGTAAATTGGTGGACCCATAGCTCCCTATGCAGCAGCCTTTCTGATCGATGGATTTTGAGAAATCTGTAATTTTGGAGATCTATGGAAATCTGTGTACCTGGCGTTATCGCGACGCCTCTTGGCTGCAAGAGGTTTAGTATGTGGGTTAGGGCATGTTTAAACTTTAGCGTTCAGCCGTGATCACCCGCGGTGCGGCGATCACAGCCATGCATTAGAATGGGGTCATCCATGATCATCTTCAGAGCAGTCTGTGATCTGAAACAGACATCTAAAATCAGCTTACCGCATTTTTGATTGCGTGCCGTGGGCGGTTGCGGCTGATCGTGTCCATAGACCTGAATGGATGTGTTTAAAAATCGCATCTCATTGAATTGAGACAAGATTTTAAACGCACCCCACGGGCACGATCAGGCGTGGTTAAAAACCAGCCTGATCGCTCCAGATCTCTTGACAAAAAACACTAGTGTAAAAAATTCACTTCTGGGTTTAGAAGAGGTGACAAAATGCCTCCCATCATGTCTTCCCTAAATATGGAAGCTGCCTCTGGAACATGGTAGTTCTTATTTTCAGGGAGGGGCTTATATTAGAAGCACATTATAGCACAGGGGTGGGCAAACTTTCTGACTGGTGGGCTACATTGGCTTCTTACCCCCCCCCCCCCCCCATAGGTGGAGGACCAAGGGGGGGGGGGGGGCGCCGAACAACGAAAAAGGGCCGCAGGTTGGGCACCTAGGGTATATTGGTTGTGTTGTGCCATAACCGCAGCATCGCCTTACCTTCTCAGGTTCCAGATAATTATCCTCGTTCCCTTCTTGCTGCTAATCGCCTCGAGCTCAGCCAAAAGTTCAGTTTGGTTTCTCAGAAGAGAATGCATCAAGATGGCTCTGAAATTTGCGTCCGAGTCCGGCGTCTTCACCAGCTGCTGTGAGAAGGGTTAAGGGAACTCCCGAATAATATTGATTTAAAAAAAGTATAACCCACAGGCGCTTCGGAAATCTCTTTCGTGTGCTCAAAGAAAGCCTTAAACCCAGGGCATTCTACTTCCACCTATGGGTATTACAAACTCTGCGTCAAACTGGGTTGCAGACGTATTTGATGGGTCGTGGGATGGTGAATAAAGCAGACCCATCACCCTTGGGCGCATAATGGAAATTCATCATGCAAACATACAATAACAGGGCTATTCTTGCTTAAAGCGGATGTATACGTAATATGTAAAAATAACATATGTAAAATTAAAGTTTAACTTACCTCTGAACTGGTATGATGATGGCTTAGGGCTGCACGATCCTAAAATAAAATACTTACCTGCTGTTGTGTAAAATCCTATGAGCGATTCCATCTTTATTCGCCAGGCCAGGGTTAACTCCGTGTGCAATACCCCGGGTGGCCACTGGGGGCGTTCAATGGTTTTCTATGGGAATTTCCCTCAATGTACTTTGATTGAAGTCTCAAGATCACAGAATCACCCAGCAAACACTTCGCTCTCATGACGTCTTGCCGCTGCTATATGTAAGCAGGACCAGGAAGTGAGGGAGGGCTGCAGAGGATCTTCTTAACCTCCCTAGCGGTTGTGACGAGCCCAGCTCGTCCAGAGTTTGTGTGAAGAACAAACTCTGGATGAGCTGGGCTCCCGTGCATGCTGCATATCCCCGGAAAGCTACGGCGATTCTCTTACCAGCTCTTACCGGGGGTTGCGCGGCGTCACCGATCGCGTCACGGTGACGCGGAAGGGGGCGGGGGGTGGGCGGTGCCATAGCCCTCCATGTTAATGGAGGAGCTCCAGCTTTCCAGCCCACACAGCTGACATCATTATTGATGCCGGCTGTGTGGAGAGAGGCGGGGAATTGCAGGCAGTGTACTGTATACACTGCCGAGATTGCCCGTACTGTGCTGTAAAAAACAGCACGGTATGGGCAGTGCGCTAGGGAGGTTAATGACTAATTACAGGTGATGGGGGTTTTTTTTATGCATTCCTCCCTATTATCGGCACTTTTAGTGCCATTTATGTAATGATCATTTTCTGGTGGTAGGCCCACTTTAAATCTTGATGCCTTGTAATTCTTTTTTGTAATTCGTCCAGCAACACAGCGAAAACCTGCGGGGAAACCATGGCTAATCCAGACAGAAAACACATGCTTACTGCATGTGTTATTCCGTGTGCATTAGTGGAGCCTCAGCCTGAGTGAACATGGGTGGAGGGCGGGGGTGTAAAGGGGCTTGCGCTTGTTGGATGCGCTGATGTCCGCACTTCCTAGTGTATAATGTAGTCCTACCCTTAAAGTGTCCATACACAGTTTGATTTTTGTGTTTGACTTAAAATGATTCCTGTCCACCTGGTGCGATCGACCAAGTGATCAAGATCAAACAGAAAAATCGATCGCAAAAGTATTGGACAAGTTGGTAAATTTTGGTCGATCGTACGAGTGGAATTGATTCCTATGAAGGAATTGATTCCTTTAAATTAATTGGATAATCAGATTGACAATTAATAGAAAATTGAATCACAAAATAATCAACCCCGGCATGGCTTGCATTAGTCTCCACTGGGCATGCTGGATGCATGAATGTAACATGTCTGACGCCCATTGGGAGGCACCGATGTGCAAGTAAATGACCGTGGTTGTGCGGCGATAGTGCACCCCTCTATCTATGGAAAATATGCATACAAAATAGAACAACTGGCGTGTATTGTATGCGTCCTGACGCGTCCATTTTCCAATGATTGTGGCAGGTGTGTACAACCCCCATGGTAAGCAAAGGGTTGAGTGTTCACCATGCCGAAACGTGGGGATTTTGACACTGTGGAGACAAGGCCTAACTCTGCTATGTGCACAGCAATGATCAGAATATTTACACAAAGCAGAGGACTATTCTCAAATATTTCATAATTGTTTAGCACAAGGAATATTCCTTTTTTTCCCCATACACACATTAATAATAATAATTACAACACTCCTCACAATGTTGTTCTCTAAGCAGCGCTCCCTCCTGGACCTTGGAAGGTCACGGCCCTGTAATCAGGCTCTGCAGACTCGAAGGCCATTCCGTAGGAGTTTCACAGAACTCCCTCTTATCCACATTTCATAAAGGCATACTCCATGTTCTAGATACAGAGAGGGTTATGCAAATCATCTCTTTATTCCGCGATGACCAACTGTGCGCGAAGTACTTCCGCTTCCAGCCCAGAGAAATCCCTCTTTACTTCAGCTCATCTGCTACAAAGCAGCTGTTCTGGGGCCCAGAGGATTGCTTTTCATCTCCGCACCCTCTCTAAAGGAATACACCTCCTCTTCTTGGGATTAATGATGGATACAAGTCTCCTAACACAGTTTACCGAGAGCATTGTATGTGCACATCACTGGATAGGAACACCTGCTTACGAGTAAAAACTACAGTGGACCCTTGAGTTACAAACGCCTTGACTTCAGACCAACGTGTTACAATCAAAATTCAACTTACAACTAAAAGAAATATACCCCTAACCACCCCCTCTGCTCCTCCAGTGACCTACTAATGGTATCCCCACTCATATCATCACACGCAAGGCTTCAAGACTTCTCTAGGGCTGCTCCTACTCTCTGGAACTCTCTCCCTCGCCCCATTAGATTAGCTCTCAGCTCCTTAGGAGCCTCTACTCCTCCTGTGTCATAACCTGTACCTGTGTGTTATCTTGTGTTGCATCTCAACTCTAATGTATTGTACAGCGCTGCGTAATATGTTGGTGCTAAATAAATAATTTGAATTTCAACCAAAATTATGGCCAATGCCGAAACAAGTTTCTTCTTGTGTTGTGCTGATCATGTGACCTGATGACACTTACAAGTACAGAAGATCAGAATGGACCATCTGACTAATCTACTAAAGGCCGAATACCTGATGTTCTTATGGAAGGGGACTCTCCTAGCTGATTTTGCAGGCGGATTGCAAAGCCCCTGAACATGGTATTATCACCAACATTGCTTGAGATGTAGAGAAGGGTTGTGGGAACATTAGGGAAAAAAACATTTTGCTCTAGCACATGTCATTTTTGCATACATTAAGTTCAAAAAACAAAATATCAACTTGACTTTGAACTGAATTTATGCAAAAACTGTGTTAGAGCAATACTTTTTTTGTAGTGTACCCCCAACTCTACATTTCTGGCAAGTTTGGCGATGATACCATGCTCCGGGTCCTTGCAATTAACTCGTAATGGTTAAATGGTTGAATTTTCATCTGTAGTGGTTTGCAGTTTGGCCATGAGTCCTAGGTTGAAAATCCCAGCCTGGGCACAATCAGCAAGGAGTTTGCATGTTCTCCCTGTGTCTGTGTGGGTTTCCTCCAGGTGCTCAGTTTTCCTCCCACACCTCAAAGACATGTTACATATGACTAAAGCTGGGCATAGATGTTTCCGAAAATCAGGTGCGACCACCTTGCAAGATCGACCAGGAATCTTCTGCATGTCGGATCGCACGGTGATTCAACATGCCGGTAAATTCCTGGCCGATCCCATTACTTTAGATGGGGACGGCACACAAAGGGTACCAAGCCAAGTCTCTGCATGACCGGCTGTGCGTGATGACACCATCACACACAGTCAATCTGCAGCAGCATCGAGCAGAAAACGACACGTCTATGTCCAGCTTTAGACTATAGTAAAATATACATGATTATGGTAGGGACATTAGATTGTGAGCTCCTCCGAGAGACAGTTCAGGCCGCCACACACGAGCGGGGTCTGACAGATGAGCTGTGGAGAGCAGTGTGATGATGTCATCGCGCTGCTCTCCATCACCCTTTGTGTACCGGCCGTTAGTTTCAATGGCCTTTACCGACATGTTCGTTCTCTGGCCACCCTAGCTTTGGGGTGACAGGGATCTGTCGCCCCATGTGGGCACCCGCTGCTGATTTTGCCGCCGCTCGTTGCGTGTGGTGACTTTAAGTGATATGATTGTGCGCTGCGTAAAATCTTGACACTATATGAGATAATAATAATCCCATGAATGGGAGCCAAGCACAGTACGGTTGGGGAGGAAAATGCTAGATGACGCTAGATCTCTTCCAGCCAGGAAATCTGTTATATCCGGCTTGCTCCGCTTCTAAAGCTAGCCACACATGGTTCAATTTTAGCGTTCAATCGACGTTAGATTAGATTTTGTAGTTCGATGAAAAAAAAAAACGATTTTAAATTATTCGACCAAAAAAAGCTGCAAGGAATGTAGTTCAATGATTGTACAAAAAATTTCCAACCTGTCCGATAACGATTCAATTGATTGTACCGTGTGGGCAGAAAAACTATTTTCTTTCAATCGATCCAATTTTTTATCGAAAAACGTTGATTGAATGCTAAAATCGACCCATGTGTGGCTAGCTTTAGGCACACTGAGATAATGAGTTTGCCCTCATTTCCAGACAGTTGGTTTCTTTTGCAGTGTCAGCAAACTCAATATTTAAGCGGTTTTACACTCAAAATAAAAGAAACAGACATACATTACACAGACACAATACTCACCTGTCAGCAGTTCAGATGCTGAGAAACTGCTACACAAAAAAAAAAGCACACTATACTAACATCACTTGCTTGGATTTCTCATGCTGGCATTTTAGCTCCTGGCATCTCCTGCACACTTCCGCCCACACTGACCCCTCCCCCCTCCACTCCACCTCCTGTCTCTTCTGCAGAGACTCGTAGGGGGGGAGGAGGGGGGGGGGGGTTGTGAAGAGAGGGAATCGTCTGCTGGCGATTTCCTGCCTGGGAGAGATCTACCAGACACCACTTTGGCTGCCTAGGCACGACGTAATGCAGTGTACAAATCATCTTCTGACAGCTGGAGGGGAGCTGGTTACGAGTGCTCCCCTCCAGCTGTCAGAAGAAGATTTGTTTACTACAGTCAAGGATCTCAGCATTATCGGCTTAGCTGCAGCAGATAATGCTGATTGACCTCCCAGGTGGTAAGTTCGCTTTAAGGTGGAAGCATTATGCGGTGACAGAAGTCACGTGTGCTAAACACGAAAAGGATATTTTGCTTGTCGAACGAGATGATTGGCACAATGACGTTCTGCGCATTGATCTTCTCCAGGTACGTCTGCGATAACATTCCCACGTGCATTCCGCTGTCGTTTTTGGTGAATACGATGGCGTCTTTTCCCAGTCGCATAGATCCCGACTTGAAGCCATTTCCATACAGTCCGACAGGAACATGACCATGAACAGCAACCTTGTCACTGAACCCGAAACTGGAAACGAGAAGAACAAGACACCTTTATTGGATGAGAAATGGAAAATATCATCTGTATTGTTGTGGGGTGACAAGTCATCCCACGATCCCTCAAATGAGGGAAGGCTAGAATCGGCAGTTACGGGCAACAGTATTTATATATTTTCTTAAAAGGTCTTTACTGAGTACCATTGGGGACCAGTGGTATACATCCGGTAAAAGAGCAACGGTCGATGATGGTGCCACAAAAAGGCCCCAATCATCAGTTGGCAAACATAAAAACAAGTATCAAAACATACATTTTACGTAAACAGCAATTATGGTCAGTAGTCCTTTTTATTCTCCGACGCTTTTCGCCCCAGGGGGCTTCCTCAGGGAGTTTTTTAGACTGATGATCTAGTTATAATATATAGTAGAATTAAGTACATGCATTGATTCATACTTTTATATTCATGCATATTTTTGTATTTTTACATGTAGGTACGATAAATCATTAGTTTGACCATGTTATCACAGTTTTACATTTTACATCAAGACATAGAGATAAAACATTATGTTTTACATATCCTTATATGCCCAATAGATTTACAATCGAAAGTACAATTTTGTGATTAAATACATAATAATTGGGTATTGGAAGGGGGGCCATTATATAACAATTTAGATATGTACATACAATCAATAGACAAGATCAAAATCAAATAAGTAAGGTTAAAGTAAGGTGTGCTATTTAGTTGTCCCTATAAAGTCCTAAAAAAAACTCCCTGAGGAAGCCCCCTGGGGCGAAACGCGTCGGTGAATAAAAAAGAATAAAAAGGACTACTGACCATAATTGCTGTTTACGTAAAATGTATTGTATGTTTTGATATTGTTTTTATGTTTGCCAACTGACGATTGGGGCCTTTTTGTGGCACCATCATCGACCGTTGCTCTTATCGTATGTATACCACTGGTCCCCCCCCCCCCAATGGTACTCAATAAAGACCTTTTAAGAAAATATATATATACTGTTGCCCGTAACTGCCAATTCTAGCCTTCCCTCATTTGAGGGATCGTGTCCCCCCACAACTAGGGTTGTGAATGTCCCGCGGGACATTCATGTGCAAATTTGGATGTTCATATGCAAATTAGGCTGGTAGAGAGACACAGCCGGCTTGCTTCAGATCCCGGACAGCACAGAGCAGCGAGTATGTGCTGTCTGGAGATCTGAGCTTAGCTGGGCGGCCCCATCTCGTCAGCTGCAATACTGCATAAGCAAGTGCAGGACGAGATAGTGCCATCAGAAGCGCTAGGGGGGGGGGGGTTAAAGAGACCACAGCATTGTTGCGCTTGTAAACTCATCACACAAATAAGTCGGTGTACCGCACTCCTCAGAGGACAGGATATTGGAATGAACAGAAACCGCTCACCTGAGCATCTTGTGCAATTTGTCTGCGGTCATCCCGTTCCCATTGTCCGTGAATGTGAGACAGATCTCGTTTTTAAGGACCGTTTTATCGATCCAGATTTGCTTGGCGTTGACATCGGGATCGTAGGCGTTATCTGAAATCAGATATCAGATGTAATAAGAAGAATGAGGTCATGATTAAACATTGTCAGCTTCAAACACAAAAAAAAAAACACGATATAGTCTTCTAAATCTGCCAAACCTAAAGCTGCCCATACGCGATTCTATGTTTCCGCCTTAAATCAATAGATTTTTTTTAATTGATCTTATGGTAGGCGATTTCCGTGCAGCTGGAATGATTGACCAAAAGTGATCGAAATCATTTGAAAAGTGATCAGACATGCGATCCCACAAATGTCCGAAGGGTTTACTACCGTATATACTGGAATAAGGGCCAAAATTTTCAGCACCTGAAATGTGCACAAAAAATTAAATTCGGCTTATATTCAGGACAAAAAATTAAAATCACGGCATTTTGTAGGTGGATTTTATGAGCTTAGTGCAAAGCCCCCGAACATGCTATCATCACCAAATTTGCTGGAGATGTAGAGAAGGGTTGTGGGAACATTTGAAGAAAAAAAATTATTGCTCTAGCACATGTCGTTTTTGCATAAATTAGGTTCATATTCAAGTCAAATTTGAACATTTTGTGCAAAACTTGATATGCTAGGGCAATAATTTTTTGTTTACAATGTTCCCACATCCCTTCTCTACATCTCCAGCACTTCTAGTGATGATATCATGTTCAGGGGCTTTGTAATTAACTTACAAATCTGCTGAATTAAATAAATACACATCCAAACAAAAGTACATTTGCTGTGTGTTTATGTGTCTTAGTTGCTGCATTTCCCTCCCTAGGTTTATACTCAAGTCATTCAGTTTTTCCCACATTTTTTTTTCTAAAATTGGCTGCCTCGGCTTATATTCGGGTCAGCTTATACTCGAGTATATACGGTAGGTATTTTGATCGGTTTATGATCTTCACAAACATTATTTACAATCGTACTAGGCACTAGGCATGCGCTCCATAGTACGATCATAAATCGATCTCGCTCACACTGTGTGGTGGTAGTGTCGATTGATGTTAGGCTGGCACATGAATGTATAATCGCGCAATGCAATCTAATCTAAGATCGATCGTGTAAAAGTCAACCCGTGTATGGCAAAGCTTTAATTTACTTGCCGAAGTCTGGTTCACCAATATCCTTTACCGGCCGTCGCCATAATGAGAGATCTTAATCTTAGCCCTGTGTTTAAAACTGCTTTAAGAAGATTAATAACAAGAGATGATCGGGGGGCGTGTCCTGACCATGGCGGCGTGAGGTCGTGAGTGAGAGGAGCTCCCGTCCCGC
>CM070033.1:185770396-185783556 GCA_036250615.1 Ptychadena robeensis | reverse complement strand
AATAAAATTTATTATAAAAAAAAAAAAAAAAAAAAAAAACAAGAGATGATCGTTTTATGTTTTTTTATTCGACCATTTGGACGATTTCGAGTTAATTGCAAAGCCCCTGAACATGGTATCACCAAACTTGTGTGGATTAATAAGCGATTTTTCTTAAAACGCGCCTCTGAATCCGCATCCTATCCGCTTTGACCGCGTCCAATGATTTCCTATGGGTGCGGTTGTGCGCGATTTTGGGACGCGGATGCGGTCGGGACGCAGTTTTAAACGCTGTAGGGTAGTGTTCAAAATTGTGCCCTAAGGGCTTGTTTGGAAGCCGGCGGCGCGATTGCTGCCGCTAAGAACCGCCACCGCTAAGAACCGCATCTCATGCGGTTTTTAGGGGCGGCCATTCACCTGTATGGCCGTGGTCAGTGCTGGGCGGCCGCGGAATAGCGCGGACCGCCGCCTAAAAACTCGGTCGACCAAGTTTTTAGGCGGTGGCCGCCCCCTGACCGCGGCCGGGGACTAGCCCATTGAACAGAATGGGCTCGGATGTATCCGCGCGGTGCACAACCGCGGGCTTCCGCTTAAGTGGAAACAAGCCCTTAACCGCGTCCGCATTTGACCACATCCAAGCACGCACAACCGCACCTGTGGAAACTATATTGTTGTTTCCAATGGATGTGGTCGAATGCGGATTCGGCGGCACGGTTAAAACCGCACGCATTCTCCCGGAACCGCATCAGTGGAAACAAGCCCTCAGACCAGGCATTCTGGTTCCACAAGGACATATTCTCACATATTGGTGAATGTGCAGAAAAAATACAATGAACGCTTCACAACTTCTCCCCGTTCTCGTGATGATTAATCAGCAAACACAAAGCCAGCTAATCATATCCACCCCTATAAGGTTACACACATCATTCAGAAACACACATACACACATATCATAGATTGGTTTCTCCACTTCACAATGCTCCAAGGGCAAACCTGGCCTATTGTTCTCAGACTAAACATTTAGAGAAACGAAACCTACGAATGGCTCTTGCAAAACCTGACACTGTCTTTTCGAGAATACAGTATACACTTGAATATAAGCCGAATTTTTCAGCACCTGAAATGTGCTCAGAAAATGAAACTCAGCTTATATTTGGGTCAGGAAATGAAACCTGTGGCATTTTGTAGGTGGGCTTTATGAGTAAAATGCAAAGCCCCTGAACATGTGGCAACATTTGAAAAAAAAATTATTGCGCTAGCACAACGGTTCCCAAACTTTCCCTACAGGGCCCCCCTTTTCTATTTAGAAACATAATTGAGCCCCCCCCACCCCCCTTCCCTACTCAAACAGGTTCAGAATGAGGGCCTGCGCCCCCCTGGAATACCTTCATGCCCCCCAGTTTGGGAACCACTGCGCTAGCATATGTAGCTTTTGCATAAATAAGGTTAAAATTCAAGTCATATTTGAACTTATTTTGTACAAAAACTCCATAAGCTAGAACAATACTTTCCTTTACAATGTTTCCACTTCCCTTCTCTACATCTCCAGCAGTTTTGGTGATGATATCATGCACAGGGGCTTTGTAACTGACTTGATTACAAGTCTGCTAAATTAAAAAACAACATGCAACAAAAGCACATTTGCTGTGTGTTTCTGTACCTTAGCTTCTGTATTCTCATACACCCCCCCCCGGCTTATACTCAAGTTAGTTTTTCCATATTTTTATTTCTATAGTTCGGTACCTTGGCTTATACTCGGGTCAGCTTATACTTATGCCGTGTTTTTCAGACCATAAGACGCACTTTTTTACCCCCAAAATCAGGGGGAAATAGTGCCTGCGTCTTATAGTCCAAATGCATCTCAGAAGCGAGTGGGCATGCCTTGACTTCCCGTCAGCTCAGCCGAGCTGTCAGATGTGGCCACAGCCACATCCCTCATCTGCACTGTGCTGCTCCCATCAGCAGAGCGCTGCTGATAGAAGCAGTACATCAGAGGCATACATGTAAGAGGCCAGCTAGGAGCTTCCAGGTATGCCTGTCAGCTGCGATCACCGTGCAGCTCACACACTGGCAAGAAGGGAGAGAAGAGTGCAGAATCCCCCCTGCCCCCTTCTGCCTGAAGTGTGCTCTCTAGTGACACACTTTTTGTGGCTGAAATTGGGTACTGCAGGAAAACATTTTTCCAACAAATTTTTTTCTTTTTTCTTGCTCTAAAAACAGGGTGCATCTTATGGGCCGCTGCGACTTATAGTCCAAAAAATACAGTATATGTAAATGTTACACCCCTATGAAAAGGCACACCAATTTTTCAATATCAATCATTGGTGGCATGATCCTCATAGGCATCAATATAAGAAATGATGAATATGACTTACCTATGAGCTCTGCGACAGCGCTGAACGGCCAGGTGTGACTCGTGGAGTTGGTGTGCAGAAATTTGGGGCACAACTGAAAAAAGAAAAGAAAGTTATTATTAAAACTGATCTATACACCAAATTGTCTTCATATAAAGCAAAAAGTCAAAGCAAGAACCAGCCACGCCTACGCATACACAAGAACGTGTATTACTAAATTACTAAATAATAAACCTTATTTATTGTGTGCTCTGCCCAATCTTGACATTTGAGTGCAAATATCAGGGTGGCATGTGGCTCTGGAGCCGCGGGTTGCATGATCCCCAAAGACCTTAAGCCTAAGGCCCCCCATACACGTACAGATTTTTCATCCAATCAACTTGATTCAATCAATTTTTTTGGTTGATTGATTGAAAATCTATGACAGCCCACATAGTTAGATCAACCTAAACCAATTAAAATTGGGGAAAAAATTGATTGAAAAAGGATTGGACGTGTTGGTAAATTTTAATTGGTTGTATTGAAATTCATTACACTTTCAGTCTATCTACAAAAAAGTTGATCAAATATCTGTTACTACAGTTGGCAAACAATCAATCAATCACAGATTTCCCTGACCCACCAAAATTGATCTTTTTAAGTTGATTGAACAGAAAATCTAGGCGTGTATGGGGGGCTATATACCACCTCGATCTCTGAGGGATATCATTTGCTTGATTACAACTTTTGTTTAACCTCCCTAGCGCACTGCTGAGGTCCAGATTTCTGTACCAGAAGCGCACCATAGACTTTAATGAATTTTTTTGTGTTGTAGGCTTGTAACTTCCAAAAATCTGTCCGTACAAGGGTCTAATAGACATCCTGACTATAATAATGTTTGAAACACTCAATTATTATAAAAAAAAGTACAAAAAAAAATACAGTTATCACTGTATCCAATTAAATGGCATTCTCTGAAAGGGTTAACTTTCCAGACCACATCTGCAATGACAATGGGGGTGATATTCCAGTTGTTCCACTGATATTCCGATTTGCATATGAATGCACATGAATGTCCCGCGCGGCGGGGAGGGGGGGTCGCGGGGGGCCACGGGACATTCATGTGCAAATTGCGATATTCATATGCAAATCGGGACATTCATTTGCAGATTAGGCTTGAAGAGAGGTGTCACAGCCTGCTTCCATAACATCGCACACACAGACAGCACTCAGAGCAGAGTGAGCAGCTGGAGGATCTGAGCTGGACGGCTCCCTCTCGTCAGCTGCAATAGTGCATTAGCAAGTGCAGGACGAGGTACTGCCGTCAGAAACGCTAGGAAGGTTAATGAAAAATCGGAGCTTACAATGCCGGTTTAAGTCCGCCCACATTTTTCATTAATAAAAGTTGTACCAAGTTAAACAAATATATTAATTGGTGATATTGTGTTATTTTTTGTACCTACCAAAATATCATAAATCTATATATTCTTTTTTACCCCCTTCTACCGAGCTTGTGCTGCAGCCACCCCAGAACTCACCTCAAAGATATAGGTTAATCTCTAAGCCTGGCTCTGCATGCAAACAAATTACACAAATATTCCCTCAGAAAACTATTATAAAGGCCCCCAGTGGCCACTCATGATATTGCACGCACCCCGAGTTAACCCTCAAAAGCCTGGCAGATATGGATGGAATCACTCATACGATTCCAGGGAACAGCAAGCAAGTAGATTTTATTTTTTTGGGATTGTGGAGCGCTATGCGACCATCATAGCAGCTCGGAGTTAAGTCAAACTTAAAATTTTAAGATTTTGAGTATAGATCCGCTTTAAGATATCCATAATGACAGCAATGACCGGCCAGCCCACCAAAGGTAAAACTCTGAAATCAACAAGCCAGGAATAGTGAGCGTCACTCAAATATGAGATTAGCGCGCAGACCCAAAGACAACTAGTTTGTTTGGCTTCGTACACATCATTACAGGCTGCACACTAAGATTAGGATGTATTCATCTCCTTCATCACCATTATTAATAAGAAAACTAAGCTCGCTGTACTCAACTGGTAATTATTCCCAATATGATGGTATCCTGACACTGGGAGATGTCTGGAGCTGCTGGCATAGTCGATGGGTAGGGAGCTGGGAGATGAGAGCCTATCCCCGTTTGAGAATACTCTGGAAATGCATTCCGAAGTACAGCCGGAATACTTCATAGTCATGCTGAGCCGGACACCCAGTATAATGAGTGTAAGCAGACCGACCCCTGCGAGACGAGGCCAGCTGCCATTGCTGACACACTCTGAAGAATGCCAACTGCCAGTGTGTAAAACTCATGATTTGGTGCCAGCAGATCCAGTCGCACACCCGAAACAAGTCAGATAACTTAGGGATGAGCCGTGCTGCACTACGCCCCCCTCCTGAGCTGCCCTGCGCGCCCCCTCCTGAGCTGCCCTGGCCCTCCTCCTGATCTGCCCCTAACGCGCCCCCCTCCTGAGCTGCCCTGCGCGCCCCCCTCCTGAGCTGCCCTGCGCGCCCCCCTCCTGGCTGCCCTGTCGCGCCCCCCTCCTGAGCTGTCCCCCCTGCGCTCCCCCTCCTGAGCTGCCAGCCGCCCCCTGCCTGAGCCTGCCCTGCTCCGCCCCCTCCTGAGCTGCCTCTGCGCGCACCCCCTCTGAAGCTGCCCTGCGCGCCCCCCTCTGAGCTGCCCTGGCGCGCCCCCTCCTGAGCTGCCTGCGCGCCCCTCCTGAGCTGCCCTGCGCCGCCCCCGTGCCTGAGCTGCCCTGTCGCGCGCCCCCGCACCCCCTCCTTATCTTCCCTGTCGCTCACCCCATCATCTAGCAGCATCCTTAGCTTCCCTTCTCTCCCCCAGTCCTTAGCAACCCCTGCGCGCCCCCTCCTGAGCACCCTCGCGCCCCCCTCCCTGAGCAGCCCTGCGTCGCCCCCTTCCTGACAGCCCTGCGCTCCCCCCAGTCCTGATCGTTCCTCCCTTCTCTCCCCCTCCCTTACAATCCCGTTCTCTCGCCCCTCGTCGATTATCCTCCGCTCGCTCCCCCCAGGATCTTCTCTTCCGCTCCTCTACTGCCCCCACTGTCTCACTTCCATTCCCTGTACACCTATCTCCCACCTATTATTCCTTTCTTTTCCCTAACCGCGTCACACCCAGTCTCCTTATTACTTCGCCTTGCCTCTCAGGACCGCGCTCCTTATCTTCCCGTACCTGATGCTCCCCCCCAGTTCCTTCTCTTCCCTACTCTGCCGCACCTTATCCTGCTCTGTTCCCTCCCTTCTCCTCCCGGTCCTTGCTCTTTCCCGATCCTCTCACCTCCATCCTTAGCTTGCCCGCCCTACGCTAACGCGCCCCCATCCTGATCTGGCCCTACGCCCCCCTCCTTAAGCTGCCCTACTACTCCTGAGCAGCATACTTGTACCCAAGACCCTCTGTCATAAGACACTATGGCTCTCCAAACTTTATATTTCAACAGATTTACCAGACCAAAACTTTTAAAAGTACCCTATGTAATATACTTGCATGAAGGTTAAAATGTTCTCTGGCAGGAGAGTATTCTTCAAACTGAAAAGCTTGTGTTTGCAAAGTAAACAAAGAAGGGAGCACCTGACTAAAGGGGCCAATACATGCAATGATGGGCCCTCAATAGATTACCCTTTCGAGAACAGCAAGGCGACATGATGATAGGTTCAATTGCCATTCAATACTTTGGATGGGGACCTTGATCTAGAATGCAGATCGAGCAGTATTATGGACATGTCCGATACCTGCTTGACCGTCCTATCTTCGAGCGGTTTTCAGTTGATCCCACTCGAAGACCAGGGTGGTCACGCAATTGCCAGCCCGAGCGTTTAAAGCGGCCATCGATCTAGCAGCCATCTTTATGTGTACGGCCAGCTGATCAGTATACAAGTGAATGGAGGCAATCTGAGCACTCGGGACAGTATTCACAGCGCATCACATTTCCCACACTGTGTCATGTTACAGCTTCATTCCAAAATTGATCACATTTTTCCCCTCACACTTGTAAACACAGCACACTATAATGACAATGTGAAAAAGTTTACTTGAGGTTTTTGCTAAATGTATTAAAAATAAAAAGGTCACATGTACATAAAGTTATGAGCAAAGGCTGTGAATACTTAATTCCAGCCTCAAATCTTTTACTGTCACATAGAGATGAAATTATTTTAATCAGGGGTCTGGGGTAGGATAACTACTAGTGATGAGTGAGCACCAAAGTATTCGGGTGTTCTGGCGTTCGGCCTGAGCGCATCGCGATGCTCGAATGTTCTACCGGGCACCCAAGCCCAATGTAAGTCAATGGTATGCCGATGAGCTGACGCTTTCAAACATTGGATGGCATGGTCTGTAAAGCTAGCCATACACGTGTCGATTCCTGAGCGATCGATCGAAGATCCGATCGACTCCGGTGAAGTCACAGGCGTCGATCGACCATACAAGTCTGTGCCGACCACCTTAGCCCACCGATTCCTGGACGATTCTGTTACCAGCCGATCGATTCACAAATGTCAACGCCCCTTGATGTGTGCCCGATCGATCAGAAAACACCAACAGGTTGGTTCCCTGGCCGATCCAATTTGGGGCCATGTCGATCGGTCGGGGTCGATCGGTCAAGGTGGGCTGCACTCGATTCCTCATCGATCGATCGGCGTGCACGCGCCCGGTGATCAATCGGCCAGGAATCGAGTGGGAAATCGACCTGTGTATGGCCACCTTAAGTCAGCTGAAGCTCTCAAACATGTGTTCACTCAACACTAATCTCCACCATGCCAGTCCCATCCTCCCACCTATCGTATAGTGGTGATTGTAAGCCCGATCGGGCCGGGTCCTCTACTCCTCCTGTGTCATAACCTGTATCTGTGTGTTATCTTGTGTGGTATGTCCACTCTAATGTATTGTACGGCGCTGCGTAATATGTTAGCGCTATAGAAATAAAATGATAATAATGGTATTATCACCAAATAGCAATACTGAGAATGGCTGTGGGGACACTTTACAAAGAAAGTACTATTTACTAAGCACTAAGAAAAACCCCAGTTCCAGGCGTCGCGTCACATTCGGCCGCTAGGGGAGCCGGAGACGCCATCTTGGGGAAGCCCACGCCTCTCCACAGCAACGCCGCACGCTGCCTGGAGATGTCGGCCATCGCCCTCCTCGCCGGCGCAACACTGAGGCATGCTGCGGACCCCGGCTGAAGGTGAACTCCGCACGACCGCTGACATCTGCGAGGGGAAGAAGACCACAAGAGGCCAGACTCTCGCTAAGCGTGGCACCCACCAGGAACCCCTGACGAACCGGTCCCAGGGAGCGCGGCCGGCAGGATGGGGTAAGGCTCGCATTCGTCTGCAGACCAGGCAGCACCATGAAAGATTGCTCCCACCTAGCTATACTCTTGGGTGCATGTCCCTCCGGTCGGAGGAAACACAAGATTGCCAGATGACCCTAGGAGGGGCTTATTTAACAGATCTGGGTGTTGTGTTTCCTCCCTCTGGCGGGTGGAGCTTCTCTCATGTGGCTGTCCTGGAAACCACGAAATGGGAAACTAACCTGCAATGAGTAATTAAAGAAGCCTCGTAGCATCTCCTCACAGATCTCTGAGCGCAGTGTTTGCTGGGTAAGTCTATGATCTCAGCTCTCCATTTAAAGTACATTGAGGCAAATTCCCATAGAAAACCATTGAACGCCCCCAGTGGCCATCCACGATATTGCACCCGGAGTTAACCCTCAGAAGCCTGGTGAATAAATATGGAATCGCTCATAGAATTCCACAGAACAGCAGGTGAGTATATTATTTAATGATCCTGGAGCACTAAGCCGCCATCATACCAGAGGTAAGTCAAACTATAACTTTACAAATGTTATTTTTACATATTGAGTTTACATCTGCTTTAAGTTTAAAGTGAAGTCAAAATTTCCCAAAAAGTATTTCAACTTGACTTAGGATCCCCATACACCTTTAGATTTCTCTGTCAGATTTCCTTTAGATCTCCTTTTGTTTTACCAAAACCATGTAATATGAGGGACTTTCTAAACCATCAAGTCTACCTGTGTTCAATCGCAGAGGACCCGGCACTACATAGTTGTTGGTAGATCTAAAGGATATCTGACAGAGCGATCTATGTAGCCAGCTTAAGATTTTCCTTCATAACTACTTACCATATCCCTGTCTTTCTGATCAGAACTTTCATTCTACCTTTTACCTCTGTAGAGCAATACTTATTATCTCTACAGCCTTTCCTAATGTAGTGATAATGAGGAGTTGGGGCAAATCATTACAGAGGTAAATAACGGGGTGGCACGGATACGTGACTGATTCACAACGGCTGGCCGGGACGCACCAGAAACCAGGGCTGTGGAGTCAGAGTCGGAGACATTTTTGGGTCCCTGGAGTCAGAGTCGGCAAAAAAAATCAACCGACTCCTACTAAATTTAAATGGGAACATTTTTTTTTTTTTTAATTAAAAAGAAATTACTTCAAATGTCGCAATTAACAAACAGTCATAATGAATGACTTCTCTGCTATAAGAATAAATGCATGCAGTGCGTAACATTACCGCGCCCACTGTGATCCTCGCCTAAAGGCCCCCACACACGTACCGAGTGGGGGCCGACAGACCAGCTCAGATGACCGCTAGACTGCAGCGTGATGACGTCATCACTCTGCCCTTTGTCTGCCGGCCGTTAGCTTCAATGGGGATGCCGGTCTTCATTGAAACCAACAGAATCGGTCAGGGATTATCGGACATGTCCGTTCTCTGGCCGGCCGAGCTGTGGGGCACCCCTGATCGGCGAGTGCGCACGCCCATCGGTCGGCGGCAAAATCGGCCGCTGCTCGGTGTGTGTATGGCGGCCTTAACTCTCGCTGATAATGAAGTAAATGTTTGTTGCCGGACTAGAGACGCTTGTATAAGGGAATGGATCGGCACTAGTTCCAGACGGAAGCTGTAAAACATTTGAAGAACTGCTGTAATTCAGCTGAGGCGACAAATACTTAGATTGTTAGCTTCAACTTTACACATGACTCTGGGATTCCAGGGAAATCATGAATCATGTTTGAAGTGCCCCTTCGCCCTGCCTCTTCTTGGAGCCTTCCACTGCCCTATCTTCAGCAGAAGATTAGAACACTTAAGCTTGGCACACACGGGTAGATCTGTAACAAGATTGGAGTACAATCAATTAACTTGTGCGCTCACGGTGCTTGATTGTACTCTAATCTGTTTACAAACTTACCCGTGTGTGCCTTCCTTTGGGCGGGATCAATAGAGCCAGCACGAAGGAACTTGATTGAAAGGGGTTCCAACATGTTGAAAAGACCTCGTTCAATCTCCAATACTTTGCATGGAGACATAAGTTTTCATGGAAAGTATTGAAACAGCTGCGGCTCTTGCCTCCTCCAAAGCCGTCGGCTGTCAGTGTGAAGGGGCGGAGCCAGCACTCCTCTCTTGGAAGCTGTGTGAGACAGGCTGCTTCTCCCCAGCTTGTGGCGTGTTGTAAATCACACACTGCAAGCTGGGGATAACGGGTCCCCATTGAACAGGAATAGAGTAGTCGGAGTCGAGGAGTCGGAAAAATCAGAAACTGAGGAGTCGGAGAATTTATCAACCAACTCCACAGCCCTGCCAAAAACACCTTCCGCACCCATTGTTAAACAATGTGTGCAGTGTTTATTTCTAGATCGATCTGCTGACTTTGGATGGGGACCAGCATCCCCACCCACAGTAAATGCCGACACACAAAGGGTGTGCGGTCGATTCTCGGCACAACTGGCCGTGCACGATAACGTCAACTTCCGCGAGATCGAGAGGAGTTTGAAGTGTGTATGGAGGGCTTATACCTGAAAATTTTGCTTGACCTCCTGAGTGCACCGCCCGTTTTGCGCCGTTTATAACGGGCGATTGAGGCAGTGTACACAGTACACTGCCTGTCATTTCTGGCATCTCGCTGGAGCTCTTCACGCAGCTGTTGTCATTACTGACACCAGCTGCGTGAGAGGGAAAGCCGGCGCTCCTCCATTAACATGGAGGTCTATGGCGCCGGCTGCCCCCTTCCGCGTCACTGGGACGCGATCGGGGTGGTGCCGCAAACCCGGAAATGCTGCAGCGATGAAGACAATCGCTGCAGCTTTCCGGGGAGGCATAGGGTCTCCCCGCCGCCGGCTTCCCCTGCGGTTGAGAGGACCCTGTTCAGCGAACGAACAGGGTTCGTCTCAACCGCTAGGGAGGTTAAAGGTGGCCATAGACGGCTCGATTTCACCGCAGATTGACCGCGGTGCACGCTCATTGAACGCGTACACCTTAATTTCAGCCATAAATCGATCTAGCTTCATTTTAAATCTAAATGCCGGCACACAAAGGGTGTGTGTGGATGATTCCCGAAACTACCAGCCGCGTGTGATGATGCCATGTCGGTTGGCCGCAGAATCAGCTTCAGTTTAAAGCTAGCCACATATGGTTCCATTTTAGAGTTCAATCGACGTTTTTCTATGAGATATTTGATCGATTAAAAGAAAATCGTTTTTCTGCCCACATGGTACAATTCAATTCAAAAATTTTTGTCAAATCGATGATTGAATCGTGATCTGACAGGTTGGAACATATTGGTCGATTGTACAATCATGGAACTACATTCCTTGCAGCTTTTTTTTGGTCGAGTCAATGATACTCGATGTGTGTGGCTCCGCCCCTTTATCATCACTTCCAATTGAAACTAAAATCGTAAGAGGAATTCAATCGATGATTTCTGATTACTTCGATTAACTATTCAGTCGGAATTGAACAATAATCGTACTCCCCATGTGGTGTACATCCAGTGTTCTCCCCAGAGCAGTTTGGCCGGGCGGCCCGGGATATTTTGGTCCCCGCCCGGCACACAAGTCCTCCGCGGCGAGCAGCCTGACAGGCGGCGCCTCCCATTCTTCAGGAGCGCGCCACAGCCACTGAAAGACTCTTTCAGTGGCTGCGGCGCACTCCTGAAGAATGGGGAGGCGCCGCCTGTCAGAGGACTTGTGTGCTGCCGCTGGCCGGCAGCCTATCAGAGAGGCCGCCGGACCGGTGCAGGCGGCGCGATGACGTCATCGCGTCATGACGTCATCGCGCCGCCCGGCTGAAAAAAAAATCTGGGGAGAACACTGACATCCATTACATTTGTCAGGTTTGATAGGATCCCACGAGAACTAGCCATAATAGAAAAATCAACCAGTAATGGAAAAACACTGTTTGCCACGTATTATTACAAAGTCCAAGGACACTAGCTAAAACCGTAATTAAACTTAATCAGATAGATAAGATAATGTGGAAAGTTACAAAAATGACTACGTGACAATAAAAAGGGGGGGGTGAAAGAGAAATTGTTTTATGCAACTGTCAGCTAATCAAAATTATAAGTTGGCAGAGGAATATGATTACTATATAATACTATATAATATTGATTTAATTTTTTCATCGAACAACAAAATCTAATCGAACGCCGATTGAACGCTAAATTGAACCATGTGTGGCTAGCTTAAGATTGTAGACCTTTCATGTATGTGTGTACTGAGCAGCCTGCTCGCCATTGATTATTATGCCCCCCATACACGTCTAGATTTTCTGCTCAATCAACTTAAAAAGAGAAATTTTTTGGAGTCAGGGAAATCTGTGATTGTATGTTTGTCAACTGTAGTAACAGATATTTGATCAACTTTTTGGGGACTGAAAGTGTAATGCTAGGCATACACATACCGACCTACTCCGATATCTTCCTCCGATATCACGTTTAGCCTCCCGTTGCATTCTGGGGCCCCTTCAATCGGCTGGGCACCCTTTGTGTGCCGGCCATAAGCTGCAATGAAGACGCCGCTTCATTGCAGCTTATGGCATCGGCTTTCATCGGCCAGAGAAGATCAGACATGTCCGTTCTCTGGCCGGCCGAGAAGTAGGGCGACAGGGATCTGTCGCCCCATGTGGGCACATGCCGATTTTTAACCTGACCGACGGCGAGAGCGTGCACGCCCGTCGGTCAGATTAAAAATCGGCCGCTTATCGGCATGTGTATACCTAGCATAATGCATTTAAATACAACCAATCAAAATTTACAAGCATGTATAATCATTTTACAATCAATTTTAATTGATTTAGGTCGATCTAACCATGTGGGTTGCCATAGATTTTCAATCAACCAAAAAAATTGATTGAATTAAGTTGATTGGATGAAAAATCTAGACGTGTATGGGGGGCTTTAGACTCCTGCGCTGTTAATGTTTGTAAAGCAGGCCATACACGGGTCAGATTTTCAATCAACTTAAAACAATCCATTTTTAAGTCGTTATAAAATTGTATGTCGATTGTATCATGCCCCATATGTAGTACAAGATTTTTGATCGATTTTCTTTTCACTCGACATAACAATCGATCCAAAATAGTCCGATTGAAATTTCAAAAAGTGAGGTAGAATAGGTAGAAAAAAAAAAAAAAAAAAAAAAAAAAAAAATCGATCAAAAATTGGTTGACCACACTTGGTTCTCAAAATACCGAACCAATTTTCAATCGACCGATCAAAATTTACCATCCAGTCCGATCAAAAAACAACTGAATTTTCACTCAATTTTGATCGGATTAAGTCGATTTAACCAGGTGGGCAAAACTCAATTCTCAATCAATCGACTAAAAAATTGATCGTTTTAAGTCGATTGATTGAAAATCTGACCCGTGTATGGGCTGCTTAAGTTGAGTTTACAAAGAAAGAGTTAAACAATGGCGATGTACAAGGAGGACGCCGCCACCACCAGCGGAGCCAAGACAATAGGAAGCGCCATTCCTTCGAATATATTGAGAGCAGACACC
>CM070033.1:185730704-185747196 GCA_036250615.1 Ptychadena robeensis | reverse complement strand
GAACTCCAAACTTGCTGTATTTATCGATGGCTAACACGGTACAACACTCTACTATGAATACAACCAATTAAAATTGATTGAATTAAGTTGATTGGATGAAAAATCTAGATGTGTATGGGGACCTATAATTTCAATACAACCGATTAAAATTTTGCAGCACGTCCGATCATTTTTCGATCGAAAATTTTCCAAATTTTAATCGTTTTAGGTCGCTATAACTATGTGGGCTGCCATAGATTTTCAACTAATCAAAAAAAAATAAAATATTGAATTAAGTTGATTGAATGAAAACTCTAGACGTGTATGGGGGCCTTTACTATGTAATCTGCTTTGATTACCTGTACCTGTTTAGAGAAAAAAAAACGGCTGACCACTAGTACTTTGTGCATGAAAAATAGTGATGAGCGGCATAGGCAACATTCGTATACGCGGCATGCCGCGAATTTTATGGAAAACATTCGGAAAATATTCGCATTCGGCAATATTCTGTTCTTTTTTTGTTATTGCGAATATCGGCAGTTTATTGCGAATTTCGCGTGCGCAATATATGTTTAACATGGTGCGAATTTTTATGCGAATTTTAAAAGTGACGATTTTCGCAATATTCGCATCACCCCAATATTCATTTAAAAATCTGTTGATGGTGTTGCTAAGCTCTTGTTGCAGCCTTCCCATTCGTCCACTCACATTGAGAGGGAAGTGTAATGGATAAAAAATACCGAATATCCGGAATTGCGAATATTCGGCAATATATTCACCATCTTCGCGAATTTCCGAATTGACGATATTCGCGATTAATATTCGGAATCCGAATATTCGCGATCATCACTAATGAAAAAAACGAAGTCTCTGCTTTAACACGACATTACCTTTTATTTCCTGACGTATCGCTTGATGATTTGAGTTTCTTCATCTGTCTCAGCTGTTGTACTTCAGTCCTAAGACGGCTATTTTCAGAATCTATTTGCACCGTCTCCTGCTTTAGCTGGTTGACCTGTACCAATCAGAAAGGAAAAATGAAGTTTCTCATTAAATTTGTAAATATCCTGTACGGCTTCCAGTTCTGATTCTATTCAGAACAATGCCTCAAATCCTTCAGCCCGAGGATACGAATCACCAGAGAAATATGAAGGTTCATCCATCATACACCATGCAGGATTCCTCAGTCCCACCAGGGGAATGACATGCATTTTTATGTGCGGGATTTCAGAGGAATCTCTTTTTCTTTTACACTCCAAAAGAGAACACCTGCAGGCATGCTAGATTCTCACATGAGAAGATCATTTGCAATATGATACATGAACACCTGATATCTGATCACAAAAACAAAATAACCCCCTTGGCACTTGTTAGGCACCAGGACAGCCCCAGGCTAACAGGTCCAGATAAAGGTTCTAATCTAAAATTATTTTCTGTTAATAAGATTTAAGAATGACCTAAAGGCAAAGCTAAAAGCCCAGAGACTAATGCCAGGCATACACATGCCGATAAGCGGCCGATTTTTCACCTGACGGGCGTTCGCACTCGCGCCGTCGGTCAGCGCAAAAATCGGCCGCTAATCGGCATGTGCCCACATGGGGCGACAGATCCCTGTCGCCCCACAGCTCGGCCGGCCAGAGAATGGACATGTCCGATAATCTCTGGCCGATGGAAGCCGATGCCATAAGCTTCAATGAAGACCGGCGTCTTCATTGAATCTAATGCCGACACACAAAGGGTGAAGGGGCCCCATAATGCACCGGGGTGCAAACGTGATGACGTCATCACGTTTGCATTGCGGTGCATATCGGAGTAGGTCTGTCTGACCTACTCGGGGTGTGTATGGCAGCCTTAATGGCCCCCATACATACACAGATTTTATTTATTTATTTTTGATCGTCCATGAAATTGATCGTTTAATCGGGCGATTATTTTTTCAATTGGAAGTGCTGTGTACAGAGGGCATGATTTGATGACAATGAAGTATTAATATGCAAATGATGAAGAACGATCAAAATCCGTCGGTGACAGAATAGTTTGTACTCAACCGATCAAAATTTTCCGCCATGTCCAATCATGTTTTGATCGATGTTTTTCTACAATTCCGATCAAATTTAGTTGATCGGACCATGTGGGCATGCACCAATTTTCAGTCGACCGATCTAAAAATTGATCGTTTTTAATCGGTCGGCCGCTAATATCTGTGCATGTATGGGGGCCATAACTCACAGAGACCCACCCATGACATCATCACGTGCGGTCAATCTGCTGAAACATTGGGTCACAATCCATTGTGTGAAGGTGGAAGGTATATATCACTGCTATGTAGTGCTGGGTCCTCCCTGATAGAATACATAGTGATTGGAAGGTTTAGAAAGCACCTCATATTACATAGTTTTGGTAGAAGAAAAGTTGATTGTACAGAAATTGAATGGAAAGATTGTAAGGTGTTAGGGGTCGCTTTACATATACACTTCATGAAACTGCACAGACAATAGCATACCTCAGACTTATAAAGATCCCGCTGAGTGCAGCAAGCATCGAGCTGGCGGAAAACTTGATCAGCTTTGATTGCCATTTCGTTCACATTACTCTTAACTTTGCCTTCTTTTTCTACATTGGACCCCGGTACTTGTCCATTTAGTGTGTTGTGCAGACGTTTCAAACTGTGTAACTTTTTCATGACCTGTTCATACTGAGGCACGATCTGCATCCTGGAAACGTCTTGTACGGGCTCTGGGATGGGGTCAGTCTGGATATATACATGAGAAGTGTTTTTCTTCCCCTGCTGGACACGGGCCATAGCTATTTGATCTTCTAGACATTTCACCCAGATGCTAAGTTCTTTGAAATGTTTACAGTAATAATCTTCATCAGCGCCTTGGCGGTTTGTATTGAAATTAGCGTAGTCACTAGACACATCTTTCATATTTATAGCTGCGCTGTCAGTAATGGTGGTTGTTGAGCGTACCATCTCTGAGTTTAACCAATTAGAAGGGCCGGCAGTGTTCTGGAGTTTGGATTTGGTGATCCTACGTTTTTTACAGATGGCTCCATTCAAATCAGTTGCTTGATTCTCATCAATATTGCTATTTGGTGGTTCATCACTCTCTACCAGAGTCACATCAGCCTTTTTCGTAGGATCTGAAGAGGATTCTAGAGCACTTGGACGTTTATTCCTGCAGTGAAAAAAGACACAAGTAATTGGCCAATAATTCTACAACACTTCTAATTACCATAAGACGCAATGGATCATAAGACGCACCCCGAAGTTTTGGAGAGAAAATTTGAAAAAGGAAACAAACAAAAAAAAAAACAAAGAAATAGCCATTCAGATATAAAGTGAATATACAGAATGTTGCAGCAAAGAGTGCAGGACTGGTCCATGCAGTATTCACTCTGTATTTTACAAGTACATTCAAAAGGCCAGTGCCAGGAGGTAGGTCTTAGTTCCAGCAGTGTCAGGGCCGAAACTTTAGCATGTGTCTATACTTTAGCAGTACCCATTCTGAACACACTGACCAACTTATAAAGAGACACATTTTACAATCTGGCACTAACAACTTACCCATGAGCAGCTATTTACATGGGAGAAGAGATGAGTCTGTGGCACAAAATGTATTTGTTTCAATGCAGAATGTTAATATAAATACGCAACTCGTGCTATTTAATTGTAAAATGTGTCTCTACATAAGTTGTTCAGTAAGTTCTGGAATGGGTACTACTAGTGCTAATACAGCACTCCCTCTTTGGTAGTGGATTTTTGGCTTGGCTGGATGGAAATTTCAGCCTCCTATGATGCAAAGCTATTGCTCCCAGGATGAAAAAAGAAAATATTTAATACATATAATTGTTTTTACATATTCGGAACAAAAGACGCATGGTAAAAAAAAGTGCTTTTTGTAGTCCGAAAAATATGGTTACCCCCTTTTCAAATTAGGCACACTGGGGGGCACAGCAGTGCAGCGGCACTGTCTCTTCAGAAAAGTTCTGTGTCTTATAGTCTGGTGCGTTGATTCTAGTTACAGTGAATTGTTTGAAGTAAAACAATAACTTTGCACGTGAATTAGATTTGCAATATTCTTAGATTTTTTGTCTAAAATTTAGGAATAGCACTCTGACAAAAATAAGATTATGTAGAGGAGCAGAGCTATAAGGAACAATAAAAACAACGCTCTCCCCCAAACACCCCCAAAAGTGGTCGCACCTTGGCTTCCCGCCAGCTCTCCAGGCATGGTGACTACCAGGGGAGCTGTCAGATGTGAGATTCCGGCCGATGCCCGGCTCGCCCATCTGAACTGTGTAATTGCCAATGCCAGCCCTGAACTGGCATTAGCAATGAAGAGAGAGTTATAGATGAACTTGCATCTATATCGCTCTCTCCTGTCCGTGGAAACAGCAATCAATTTATGTGAAAACGTATTAAATCTATTTTTTCTGGTTTTCCTGCCCTAGGAACTGGGTGCTTCTTATGGTCCGAAAAATACGGTAATTCCACAGATAAAACTATTGAACTTTATATGATTATTACTTAATAAGTAATTGGATATCACAAATGTCAAACTTTCTTAACTTATCGCATGAATCAGTGGTTACACTTTGATTACACAACCGCATGCAAGCAAGGAAATTACATTTAGAACTTGTGAATTGCATGAACAAATGAAAGTGAAATATCAGACTTACAAAATTCCGGGGGATGCATGATGCTCTGTTGGATCAACTTTGCTGAAAAGGAAGTAAATGGTATGATCTTATCAACCTTACAGGCCCACGGGTCTTTGACAATCCTCTAATGCCGTCCAATAGTGATGGCCCAACATCGGCCGTGCCCGTCCGCCAATAGGCGGATCTGGCTTTTAAACAACACATTGTAACACATTCACCTGCGGCCGCGGTGGTATATTTTTTTCTTTATAGTGCATGTTGGTGTTTGTGCCGCAGTGAGGCCAGCTGCCAAAGTGGGGACAAGCCCTAAGGCCAGAGGCTGGCGTACTGTACTATGTTGACCTTCCGACCAGCGAGAACAGCCGGTCCGGTAGGAAGGTATGGGGATCGACTCTGTCAGGTCCGGGGTCGACTGAGCTGAGAACGCAGTGGAGATGTATGCTAAAGCTATAAACCTTTATATCTCTGTCAGATTTCCTTTAGATCTACCAACAACTATGTAGTGCCGGGTCCTTTGCGATGGAACACAGGGAGACTTGATGGTTTAGAAAGTCCCTTGTATTACATGGTTTTGTAAAACAAAGGGAGATCTAAAGGAAATCAGACAGAGAAATCTAAAGGTGTATGGGGATCCTAAAGCAGGGTGCAGACCTGCAGATATGGGCCAGATAGATGGCCCCTTCGAGCGCTGTGCGCCCTCACGGCCATCTATCTGGCCCATATAATATGCGGCCATCTCTGTTTTCGAACGGGACCAATCAATCCCAGTTGAGAACAGCCATATCAGACATGACAGTTAAATATGGCCGATATCCGTTGATTTGCCTAGAGACCGCGGGTCTCCAGGCAAAGCATCGGCTGAGCTGGGGAGAGCAGAGCTGTCTCCAAAGTCAAGTTGTCCTGGTCATTGGCTACAGCAAAATAAAGTGAAGATTCTGGAGTAGCCATCTAAGTCTCCTGACCTCAATATCATGAGAATGATATATTGAGGGAGACCTCAAATGGGTAGTTCAGGCAAGACAGCCCAAGAATTTACAGGAACTTGAGGCTTTATGCCAGGAAGAATGGGCAGCCTTACCATCTGAGAAAATAAAGAGCCTCATCCACAACTACCACAAAACACTTCAAAATGTCATTAATGTTAAAGGGGAAATACATGGTGTGGAAACTTTTGATCAGGCACATCTGGGTACTTTGTGTTGTGATTGTGAATTAACTGTGAGTAAACAGGTTGTTTGACAATAAATGGCTTCAGCCAACCACTAACCATGAGCCTATCAGGATGGGCACCCCACCCTCCCAGTCCATAGCAGAATGAACTGTCAGTGACACAGAGGGGTTGGCTTATGTCATATGGTCCCTCATATGTATTACACATCCGATAGCAGCATATGTAGAGGAGTGGTCTCCCCCAGGTGGAGGATATCGAAAGTAAGGCTCATTTCCTTGGGACACTGGAAGTGATCAGCTGAGGATAGGCAAGTATGCCAAATCCCAGCTGTGGGGGAGTTTGTTTTGTAAACTGCCAGGTAGGTTAAGATACAATCTCAGCTTAAAGTCCCCCATACACGTTTCGATTTTTCGGACCGATCGATCAGGAGACCACGCTGGTCGATCGGGGTGATGAATTGGATGTGGAATTATGTGCCCCTCAAAATCGGCCAAAAAATTGTTGGGGACCGCTTCAAGCCTGTCCGTACATTTTGGTCGATCTGCTGTTAATAAAATAGTGTTGGGCCTATCGAACGGTGATAATTCGAATTCCGATTTTTCGTGCCAGCCGACCGATTGACCATAACATTTTAGGTGAAAATCAGGTGACCCGATCGCACGAAAAATTGGTCTGGAGAAAAATTTGGAACGTGTATGGGGGGGCTTTACTACAGTGCCATCCCAACCAACTGTGCTGGAGAACCACAGGTCCCATAATTGTCTACTGTCCTCACAAATTGATGGTTTGAACTTCAAATAGTTGGATTTGTAGGCATAATATATAGTATAATAGAGCATCATTCCCTGATGTTCTAAACTAACAAGCTCTCATTACAACAATGACTCATCCAATTTTACACATTATGTAAAACTAAAGCCCCCCATACACCACATACAATTAAGATGCAACTTCTGTACAACCAACTTTTCTTCTACCAAAACCATGTAATAGGAGGACCTTTCTACACCTTCCAATCACTATGTATTCTATCAGAGAGGCCACTATACTACATAGTTGTTGGTAGGTCTCATGAAAGTTGTATGGAGGAATCTGCAGGTGTATGGGGGGCTTAAGAAAAAAGTTGGTTCACCTAATGGAAAGATTCACCTAAAGGTGGCCATACACGGGACGATACTCGTTCAATGGATGAACCCTTGAGCACAGTGCCATCACCATGCTGCGCTCAAGCGTTCGTCGATTGAACGGAGAATTGTTGCGCAGCACTATGCACAACTGATCCTGTTCGTTGCTTTGGATGGGAACCATCAGTCCCCATCTAAAGTAATGGCAATCGAACAGTGATTTAACATGTTTGGTTCCGTGTTTGATCGAGATTTCTTCCAGTGGGATTGATTAATTGATCACTGCGAACACACGTAACGTAAAAGATTGACCCGTGTATGCCCACCTTTACATGCTCTGCTCACATACATTCTGTGTAATGTTTCAGACACCAGAACAATGGATATTAGAATTCTGGGGAAAGATAACTGATCTGGTGGACAAAACGAGAAGCAAAGTATTTTAACATTATTCCAAAATATTCTTGCCAACAAATGGAATCAATATTAATGTATCATTATCTTGTATTTATATAGCGTCGACATGTCTCTCAGAGGAGCTCACAATCTAATGTCCCTAACACATAGGTCACATGTAACTAACATAGGAGAATCTTTCTTTGGGGAAGCCAATTAACCTGCTGCATGTCTTTGGAGTGTGGGAGGAAACCAGAGTTCTATAAACCAGAGCACCCAGAGGAAACCCATGCAGACACAGGGAGAACATGCAAACATCTTGCAGACAGTGTCCTGGCTGGGATTTGAACCTAGGACTCCAGCGCTGCATGGCCAAAGTGCTAACCACCTGAGCCACCGCGCTGACCATTTGAGGTTTACTTTTCAAAAACTCCCATTTTATGTTTTTATTTGTACTATTTCTATAAATTCTTTGTTTTTTACATCAACATATGAAACTGACAGCACTCATTAGAGGTTCACAAAGCATTATGGAGTTTGTGAGGAGAGAGAGCGCAGCAGGCTGTTTTATTTCAGGCTGTGTCTGTCATCCAGACTGCTGATAAAAACCGCAGAAAGGAGGAGGAGAATGGAGAGAGGAGGAGAAGAATGGAGAGAGAAGGAGAAGAATGGAGAGAGGAGGAGGAGAAGGGAGAAGGAGATGAGTCACTGCTCTGGCTCATACAGCTGTGTTTCATCTCCCTACACAACAGGCTGTTACAGGGGAGCAGATAAGGATGGCCAGGCAAGCATATGAGAAGGAGAATATAGCACCACCTCATGGCTGAAAAAGATTATACTGGATTTAATTCCCCAAAAGAACCCCTCTAATGAAATCTTTTCTTTTTTAACCTCCCTGGCATTACAGGCTTAAGGCAAGAAAAGCAGCTGCCTGAGCAATTGCGGTGGAGTACACTTTACTGCGCTGTGATTCCCAGCTCGCTGTGTGGGGGAAAAGTGTCGCACCTTCCATTTACATGGAGGTCTATGGTGCCTTCTCTGCCCCCCCCCCCCCGGAAGAACTACAGTGAGCCTACATTGAAGCAGAACTGCTGCATGCTTACGGAGAGCTGGCGATTATGCCCGATCCCAGCATAGGCACAGTTTGATTTAAGATCATTACACCCAGGAAGTTAAAGACTATGCTTAGGTACCCATACATGAGTCGATACCCGTGCATGGTGACGCAAAGAATTGTGTTTGTCAAATGGATGTGCACCACTTTGCGCAATCAAATTCTGCCCGGTTCTTTGGTAGGGGACCCTCGTTTACCATCCAAAGCAATGGCAAGCGAACAGGTATTTACCAACATGTCAGATCCCTGTTCGATGGACATACCTTCAAGATGGATTGATTGAGCAAGGTGGGAACGCACAAGGTGATCAATTGTTGAGAAATAAAAATTCGCCCGGTGAATGGAGACCTTTAATCTGGGCACACACAACATAGGTTGATACCTGTTCAATCGACCCACGATCAACTGCAGCATGTTGATCATAACGGCACTACGGTGCGTTTGTCGATCAGACGGCAAATTGATGCGAACCACTTTGCACATTGATTTCCACTCAAAGTGGGGGCGATCGACTGGGATTTACAGACATGTCCGTTCTCTGTTCGCTCGACCTTTTTTCATTCAATCGACCCATGATCGATTGCCGAAAACACGCACAGCAATCATTAGTCATACGAACGGAACATCGTCCCTGTGTGGTGGGATTTAGAGTGCAAGCTTTTCTGAATGTCATTTTATAAAAGCTGTATATCAATTTAGTGACAAATAACAATTTGCAACATAAAGCCAAAAACTAAGGAGGAAATACTTTTTGTGGCTTGCTGTATCAGACGAGACCACGTTCTGGGTCTTCTGTTTTAACTGCTTCACTTCAGTCCTAAGTTGTCTTATTTTAGACTCCATCTTCAACTTCTTTTTCTTAAGTTTTTCCACCTGTTCAAATAATCAGAGAAAAGTAGAAAATAAGTCCTGTAGTTTTAAAGTTGCTAATATTTACCTTCTCTGGGTTCACCTTCAAATTTTTAACTTTAAACTTTCTACTCTGTAACATCATCAGGAACCACACTACCGGTGGGAGGTGCTGGCAGGGCGATGAACATAGCTTCATAACAGTAAGCTGAGGAAATGGCCACTGGAGATAAAAAGCACCGGGAGAGAGGTCGTAGTGTGCAGGGCATGTGTCTATACACTAGCAGTACCCACTCTCTGAGCAACTTATGGAGAGACTCATTTTACAATTCGGCACTAACAACTTACCCATGAGCAGCTATTTACATATGAGAGAAGAGTCTGTGTCACATAATTTTATTACGGTAACACAGAATGGTAATGTAAATACACAACTCATGCTTAAAAAAAAACTCAATTCACCCAGCAATTTATATATGAGATTAGTCACATTATAAATTCACAGCAACAGACTGAGCTCACAACAGTTATAGCTATGTAATTTTGATAAAGCAATAAAATGATGTGACCCAGACTCATAGATTCCCGGTCAGTGGGGACCCTGGTCCAGTGTACACCTGCACCAGGGTTCCCATTGAGCAGCTTCCACCTGCTGCCTGTCAGCATTTGGCAGAGCGGGGATTTGGGCACAGCATGGCTGTAGGGGAGGATGGTTCCCCCCCGCGCAGAGCAGTCCGTGTTTGGCTCCACTCCCTTGCTTGTGTCTCAGCTGACAGGCAGCCCTGATCTTGGCTCTGCCTCCACAAACAATTTTCATCACATCCATCGGCCTTTTTCGAGCAGGATCCCACAAAGTTTTTTTGTTCGATTTTCATCGAACAAATGCAAAATTTAACCATGTATGGTCACTTTTAAAATGACCACTTCTTTGTCTTTTGGCTAAGATCAAGTGTAGTATCTGTTCCCTTGGCCATCTGCCGTGTTCTGGATCTTCCAACAGGAGTAATTGACAGGGAAAACTTGCCCTCCCCAACCTTTTATTTGGCTCATTGCTGGCCTTTCCCTGGGGGAAGGGGGTCGGGAGGGAGCCCTCTGCATTTAGTGCCCCTGGGTTGGACCCAGGGGTGACACAATCTCACAGCTCACTGATAAAGGCACATTTGACACTTATGCGCCAAGCACTTCCTTTTGCGCACCTCCCCCCCGGGGCGGTCTTTTGGCCATGACTGGAGGAAGTTTTATAGCCATTCACTAAGCCTGCCCCATGCTTTGGCACAGGGCACTTATTTATTTTTTAATGTAGTTTGTCCCACCCCCCATGCACATTTGTTTGTTCATTAGTACAAGTGTTTTTGTCCACCTGGACTTAAGGCCTGGAAAGTGGTGTGACCGCTTAAAGTTCTGGCACAGGAGTTCCTCCAAGACAGGGGACTCTCTTTGGAGCGGACCCAAGGAGGGAGTCCTCTTTAGAGGCTCCCACATGGTCCCTGGGTGCAGCGCTCACATGCAGACCTGGTTTACCCAATCATCATTGCCAATTTTACTAATGTAGGACCGCAAAAGTTGATGAGGAAAGCTGGGTCAGCATGTGACCACTTTACAGGTGAGTTTCTATGCCCTATGCATTAACAATTTGGTCTTGGAGGCCGCATGTGGAGGACCATGGGGGGCATGCAGCCCCCGGGCCGCAGGTTGGGCACCTAGGATCTAGAATAAAAACACAGGCACAACCAATAGTATATAAAAAAAAGGTGTACCATATATACTCGAGTATGAGCTGAGCTGGGTATAGGCTGGGGTACCTAATTTAAATAAGTAAACCTGGAAAAACTAAAACAAACCGCGATGGGTATGTCATTATTTCAACTAGCTGATTTGAGGTAAGAGTTAATTGCAAAGCCCCAAAACACGCTATTATCACTGAAATCTGTGAAAATGTAGGTTGTAAGAACATTTTTGTTCTATAATGTTACTCTTTTGCCAAAAATCCTAACAGCTGCATGGCAGATTGAAATGCCTTTCAAATTAGAAAAAAAATTGGCCCGATACCGGAATGAAGAAAAAGCAAGGAGCTTGGAAACCCCACAGGACTTGAGAGGAACTTGCGGCGTCCTCACCTCCAAGGCAGCATCAATGCTGTCTGTACTTGTTATGATGCTGTTGTATTTGAGTCCACTAGTCATGATAGCGTCATCACAGACACAGTTAAAGAACACAAATGTCCATCAATAAACAGCTTTTATTAAAGTCCTCTGTAACATTAACAGTCACAAAGACAATAAAACAAAACAAAAGTAGGTCAAAAGTAGGTTTATTATCAGTATGGCCACAAGATGGCACTGTTGTATCACCAGTTGGAGTCCAGCTCCAGACTATGATGTCACCTTCACTCCTGTCCTCACCAATCAGAGACACACTGCCGACATGCTGATACATAGTCTGTCGACGTGTGTAAACAAAACCATAGGTTCGCCATCACAGCTCTAGCACATGTATTTCTTGCACAAATTAAGTTCAATTCTAAGTTGACCTAAGTGATCACGAAACGCTCTGTATGTTATGTGTTGATGTTTCACAACTTGTTTTTATATCTACATCATTTCTAACTGAATGAAAAACTTTGAAATTCAAAATTGGGCGTATCCACCTCCAGTCTTTTTTACATGGGTATCTGCCACTTAAGGCACGCATACACGTAGCGAGCTGCGGCCGATTTTGCAGCCGAGCGATGTGCATGCATGCTCGCAGCCATCTGCAAAACCAGCCATGGATCGGGGGTGCCCACGTGGGGCGAAGCTTGGTTGGTCAGAGAGCGGACATGTCCGAAAATTTATGGCCAATGCCATTAGTTGGAATGGATACCAGCTCCCCGTTCAAACTAACGTCTGGCACACAAAGGGTGCTCGTCGATACTGTGAACTATGAGATGCAGTGGATGACTTCATCCCACTGCACTTCGACTGTCGGCCCCTGCTCAGTACGTGTGTGGGGGCCATTAAACAATACTATAAAATTGCTCTGTCTACTAGAGGAGCCTTCTCAGTTTTACCTGGCTGGTAAAAATGGAATTGGATCACAATATAGTTAAGAAAAAGTCATCAGACTGGTATTTCCTCCCTGAAAAGATGGCAACCCTTTACACAGTTGGAAAACAAATTAAAAAAAAGGAAAATCTCACTTAGGGAACACACATGTAGATATATGCCAGATCGATGGCCACTTCAAGCGCCGTGCGTGCTCACGGCCATCTATCTGGCCATATCATATGCGGCCACCCCTGTTTTCGAGCGGAACCAATACATCCTGCTCAAAAACAGGGATATCGGACATGACCGTAAACCACAGGAGATGTTCAGTGCTTTGCATGGAGAGCGTGGGTCTCCATGCAAAGCATCGTTGGAGCTGGAGACAGACTGCTGCAGGGAACCTCAAACGGCTCCTATATATAGCCGTGTGTTCCCTGCTTTATGCTACACTACACACTTGCACCAATGAGTGCAACACCCCCTTAGGGCCTCATAGTGCCACGCTACATGGTGAAGCTGATAACGCGGCCCCTTTGATTCAATAGGCTGTGTTGGAGAAATTTGACTGATGCTTCTTGCTTTTGAGGTCGATTTTAAAGCACATGTGGAGAACACAAGGAGGCGATTATTTCAAAAAAATTTATGGCATTTTAAAGACATGGAGCATTAGCATAGACAGGAAGATAACTCCTACTGTGGAAAGTGATTGGGGAGTGATCAATATGTAAATTGACCAATCAACACAGTATTTTCTTCTCGGGCATTAGAGAGTTAACAACATTTTGAAAATAATTTATCATACATGAAATGGGTAAATGGGAGACCTTTAAGTTCAAGATAAATCAGACCTGTGGTTAGAGCTGTTAGATAAGAACAGAAGTTAGGTCTTTTTTGCATAAATGTTTTGTGTTAGGGACATACTTGGTGATGATACCATGTTTAGGGGCTTTGCAATTAACTCGAAATCATCGAAATGGTCGAATTAAAAAAAAAAAAAATTTGACCATCTCTAGTCAATCTTTCATTGGACGTGTCATACGTCAAGCCTCCGTTACGTTTATGCCAATCCGGTACTCTGATGGATTAGCATCATAGACTTCAGTGCCTGGCTTGTTAGCTGCTCTGAAATCTCTGTGTTAACGCATGGATTTTAGCACAGTGTAGCCCTAGCCTTAATGAAACATCCCATAGTTTAAAATAAATATAAAATAAGGTTAAAATGAATATATCTCATAGGTAGACTATGATACTTTGTTTTCATTCTGCGCGTGTATGTGACTAAATGTAGCAAAAAAGGATTTTTAGGAAACCTTGATTTTTAGGCTTCTATAAAATTTTGCACCCTCAGATATTACATTATAAAAGTAGTTGTGACATCATAAGTGTGTTGCATGAAGTCAGCTGTGGGTTAGGCACAACCGACCCTCCCATGCCAGGCTAGCAGAAAACTACAGGACCAGTCACTTTGCACTTTAATCTTTATTTGTGTAAGCAGGTACCTACCTCACACTGATATTGATCCCGCTCATTGGCACATATGTCAAGCTGGCGAATTACTTCTTTCATCTCATTTTTGATGTCGGCCTCATTTGCTTGAGTAGTACCTTGCTCAGATTTTGGTCCCCGCAGTGGTTCACTCAGGACATTCCGTTTGTGAATCTCTTTTTCATCATCCGCTGCCGATTGTTTGATCTGGTTGTCATTCTCTGCAATGGGATCTGTCTGGATACAAACTTCTGAAGTCGGTTTCCTATTGTGCTGAGCTATCAACGCAGAGAGCTTACGCGTTAGACGTTTCACATGCATGCTGCGTATTTTACAACTGAAACAGCTGAATGATATGTTAGAGTTCATGGCATGTTGAGTGATTTGGTGATATAAATGGTGAAGAGGCTTGTCCTGTGACAAGGGAGTGATGCAGTAGGTGTGATCAGCATTTGGCAAGTCTTCAATTTTCTGAAAGTCGTCCTGTTTCTCATTTAATACCGTCCTGCCCGTTGGGGTAGAAGCTGCAGGTGTTGTGGCTTTGTTCAGACTTTCACAATAACCAGAGCTATTTTGGGGTTTGGAATTATCAGACATGGTGTCTTCATCAACAACACCTGCATACATATATAGACACCGGCATATGCTTTTGTTTCTGAAAACGCTAAATGAAGATTCTCAGTGGGTTGGGGCAGGGTCTTGCCTGTAAAAATGAAGATGTTATTGCAAAGTTAATTTTATTGAAGTTTTTTTTATATATCATAACAGCATTGTAGTGACTCAGTTACTGCGCTCCCCCCTCCTCAAAAAAGTCTTTTTGTAAGTCAATTGAGGGACAAGTCTTCCCCATTGAGTATCTTGAAGGTCCAGTGTTCTCCCCAGATTTTTTTTTCAGCCGGGCGGCGCGATGACGTCATGACGCGATGACGTCATCGCGCCGCCTGCACCGGTCCGGCGGCCTCTCTGATAGGCTGCCGGCCAGCGGCAGCACACAAGTCCTCTGACAGGCGGTGCCTCCCCATTCTTCAGGAGTGCGCCGCAGCCACTGAAAGACTCCGGCCCGCGGCTCCGGTAGTGTGCCGCGGGCCGGAGTCTTTCAGTGGCTGTGGCGCGCTCCTGAAGAATGGGAGGCGCCGCCTGTCAGGAAGCCGGGCGGGGACCAAAATCTCCCGGGCGGGCCGCCCGGCCAATCTGCTTTGGGGAGAACACTGAGGTCTCAAACAGGATCTCCTAGGCGTTACACCCGAAGCCAGTATGGGCGCAGTTTGATCTTGGATTGCCCGCTCTTATGGTGCTTTTTCATCCCCGAGTCTTCGGTGATGCCGAAGGGGGCGGCACCATAGACCTCCATGTAAATTGAGGGGCATCGTTTTCCTCCGCACACCTAAGCGTCTAATTCACAGCCTCGCATGCATATCCACCCTTTATTAATTATGACTGTAGCACATGTAGTTATTAAATAAATAACTTTTAACGTCATGGCAGAAGTTTTGCTTTTGTGAAAATCCGGACATTATTTGAAAAAGTTTATTTAAAAAACTACTAATGCTACAGTCTTAAGCCCCCCATACACCTGCAGATTCCTCCATACAACTTTCATGAGACCTACCAATAACTATGTAGTATAGTGACCTCTCTGACAGAATACATAGTGATTGGAAGGTGTAGAAAGGTCCTCCTATTACATGGTTTTGGTAGAAGAACTGTTGGTTGTACAAAAGTTGCATGGTAATTGTATGTGGTGTATGGGGGGCTTTAGGGCGTTTCCATTTACATTGGGACCCCTCCAAAAGGCGTATAGCTTGGCGGGAGGTCCCTACGTTTACACATCTGCCGATGCAGAGGCTTAACATACTCGACTACATTCAGCCTTACATCGACGGAGTGGCTCAGCACAGTAAAGACCGAGCATCTGCCGAGCAGGTAAGTCTATGTGCTACATCAGGACCTCCCACCAAGCAATACGCTTAGCGGAGAGGTCCCGACGTATAGTGGAAACATAGCCTTACTCTTTCTTTTGCAATGTGTCTAAAATATTTTTTAAATGCTCAGTAAATTTGGTAATGATGGCATGTTCAGGGGGTTTGCAGTTTAACCTCCTGGCGTTATGGCTGAAGCCAGTACGGGCGAAGTTTAATCTTAGATGACACTGCGCTCACACTTGGATCGGGCACAATAGGCAGTTCTTTCGACCCCGAGTCTTTTGCGTCATCGGTGACGCCGAAGGAGGCGGTGCCATAGACCTCCATGTTATTGGAAGGGGCGTCGTTTTTCCCTGCACAAACGGTAGGCGTCTAAGAGAGCCAGGGGAGGGTGGGGAATCACAGGGGAGTACAGTGTACTCCACTGTCATTGCCCGGGCAGTGGCTTTTCGTGCGAAAAGCCCGCGATGCCCAGAAGGTTATTAGAAACGGTCAAAGTTTTCGTTATGTAAAAATGCAAGTTAAGCAGGCCATACACTCTGAGATAAAAATTAGGATCCATTAAAACCGACCAATAAATGCATTTTATCGTCCTGAAATCCGTGCATGTCCACATGGTACAACCGATATATAACGATCGTAATTTCCGTTTTTTTCCGATCGTAAGTTATTGGACATGTTAAAAATTTTTAATTGGTTTGGCAACATCGGGAAACCTCATAGTGTTTTCATAGTGTTTAGCAACCAATTACTGCCGA
>CM070033.1:185671163-185683380 GCA_036250615.1 Ptychadena robeensis | reverse complement strand
TGGGTCCTCCCTGATAGAATATATAGTGATTGGAAGGTTTAGAAAGCTCCTCATATTACAAAAAAATTTAATTGGACAGAAATTGTATGGAAAGATTGTAAGGTGTATGTGGGCCTTTACGTTTGCTCTATTGTAATTTTCCTCTTATCTCTCTTTTCTTTTCATTTGCCCTTCCTTTTTGGGACCATTGTGCACTGACAATGCGCTGATCATCCTCAGCACAGAGTGAAATTCCTAGGCACCTATGAGGTCCTTGCTTACACCCCAGTGTATGCCCATATATCTGGGCTCAGAGGCAGGTTTCTGGACATCTCTGGGGTCCTTGGGGGCAACCCTGATGCAATAGTGTTTGTATTGGCTGTAAGTGTTAAAGTGTCATGCTTTCTGCCACAGGAGGGCGCCTGGAAAGCATCAACAAATTTGGGTCATAAATCTAAACTTTGTTTGTATGTCGAAATGAAAATTTTGAGGCTTGAGGGTCTACTGTCAGTCTGTGCTTACTAGAGCTGCATTCAAATAGCTTGAATGCAGCTCTAGTATGTTGTGGAAAATAAACAGAAGCCATGGAGCGCCAGACATCTACACATTCAGAGCAAACACAGGCCTGCAGCATTGGAGTCAATGACAATAACAGAAGAAGTCATCATCTTATTTGTATTTCAGTCACCTGTCAAAGGATCGGTTGTGAGAAGTGACTCGGCTGCCTTGTATTTCTCTTGTCAGATGCCAGATAACCGAAAATCGGAACAGAGCTTCCAACCTGGTCACCTGAAAGACGAAAACATACTGCAAATCAATATTCAATGACTTCACATGGTGCTATCAACATGGTGGGATAGTCCCGGGATCTCCAGTGTCCACTGGTGTTCCAGGATCTATTAAGGTAGCCCATTGGTTCGCAAACTGGGGGGTGGGACCCTCTGGGGAGATGCAAAGGTATTCCAGGGGGGGGGGGGGGCCTCATTCTTAACCTGTGTTTGGATAGGGCGGGGGGCTCAATAATGTTCCTAAATAGAAAAGGGAGCCCTGCAAGGAAATATGGGAACCACTGAGGTAGCCATACACGAGGCGATTCTCCATCGACAGATTAAGGGAACAACTGCAACAGGATGGCGTCATCACGCTGCAGCCGGGTCCTCAGCTGACTGACCGTGCGATCCAACATGCAGGACATTCGTGATCTATCTCACCAGGTGGGCCCACCCGATTTTTGGCCCAAACATTGGGTGAAAACCAGGCTGTGTATGGTTACCTTTAGGACCCTCCTACACCTTTAGATTTCTCGGTCAGATTTCCTTTAGATCTCCTTTTGTTTTACCAAAACCATGTAATATGAGAGACTTTCTAAACCATCAAGTCTACCTGTGTCCAATCACAGAGGACCCGGCACTACATAGTTGTTGGTAGATCTTAAGGATATCTGACAGAGAAATCTAAAGGTGTATGGCCAGCTTTAGTGTCATTTTGGGATCCCCATTGTCATTGAGCCATTGCTCATAGATAAAGTGTCAGCGATCTCTTGAATGAGGATCTCAAGTGTCAGTGTGTTAAGGCAGCCACCCACAGCTCAATTCCCCTGCGATCGTTCAGGGAATCTTGGGGCATCAATCCCTGGCAGATACTAGGGGGCACAAAGGTATTCCAGGGGGGCGCTGGCCCTCATTCTTAACCTGTGTTTGAATAGGAAGGGTGGGCTCGATAATGTTTCTAAATAGAAAAGGGGGGCCCTGCAAGGAAAGTTTGGAAACCACTGTTGTATGGGGATCAAGGTTCTCCATCCAAAGTAATGGTGATCGAACAGGGAAATACCCTGTTCGATCGATTTTCTGTTTGAGCGTGATCGATTGCTCAAGGTTGGCAGAATTTGATTCCCGATGAATCACCACAAGCGAAAAATCGACCCATGTATGGCCGGCTTTACTGTCCCGAGTTCTAGCGTGTGTCCAGTGTTACCTTGTCATTGTCCAGCAGTGTCTGGCAGATGATCTCCTCGCAGATGTTAGCTGATGGGGCCAGGCAATGCAGTCTATAGAACAGCTCCACGCAGGTGATGTGGTGTTCTCTGGTCTCCATGTTTAGCTGATTCCACAGAACGTGAGCCACTCTCTGCCGGGAGAACATTGTAATATCATGAAACACGCGGCATGTGGAGAATTCATGGTTCTAAAAGAAGTTTCATGTCTAGAACACGAAAGCACTAGAATTTCTGTGCACAAAAACTTTCCAACACATCCTACGACTCTAAAGACATACTACCCTGTTTCCCCGATGATAAGGCGCTGTCTTATATTTTTGGAAACACCAAAATATGACCCAGGTCTTATTTTCAGATAATAAGATAAGATAATCCTTGTCCCCTTCTGATCACTCTGTGCCAATCATTGCCCCCTTCTGATCACTCTGTGCCATTCATTGTCCCCTTCTGATCACTCTGTGCCATTCATTGTCCCCTTCTGATCACTCTGTGCCAATCACTGTCCCCTTGCCCTTCACTGACTCACTTTTTTTTAGTTCTACCGGTACAGCCGGGTAACAGACTCCGTTACGGCAGGGATCAGCAGCTTTGCACTGCAGCCAGCCCTGACGGAGTCACACAGATTTACCCATTGTACCACCTGAATGGGAGATTTCCATTACCAATAGCGGTATCCTCAAGCCACACACTAACCTTCTCTCCCTCCCTGTGTTGGCGTCCTCCGGGCATGTCGCTTGACCCACCTCCTTGGCGTCAATGATGACTCCAGGGAGGTGAAGGTGCCCTCACCATATGCCGGTATTATATCAGGTATCCCGGGTCATCACATCCTTAGTATCAAAATACTACACAAAATAGGTGTTCATTCCTACCAAATGTCCTGATGCTACACCCCAAAACTAGAGTAAACCCATAAACCTAAAGAACCATAACTGGGGCTTTAAGAGGCATCAAATGTATATATCGTATTTTCGGACCATAAGACGCACTTTTTCACCCCCACCTGTGTCTTATGGTCCATATGCAAGACATGCTTTGGCTCCCCGCCACCTCTCCAAGCAAGGAGATTAGCCGGGGAGCTGTCAGCTGAGAGATGCCGGCCAGTGTCAGGATCTCCCATCTGAACTGTATTATTGCTTATGCCAACAGAGCTCAGTGCCCTGCTGGCATGAGCAATGAAGAGAGAGAGATAGATGAACTGCCATCTATCCGTCTCTCAGGATCCGTGGGAACTGCAATCACTGCAGCTTCTATGGACACAGGAACAGAGGAGAGGAGACTGTGCAGCTGTCTGCCCCCCTCCTACCGATCAGTGTGGAGGTGACGTAATGTGCTGTGAGTGTACTGCTGCTAGTGACACCTACTGGCTGGATTTGATATTGCATTAATTGAATTCATTGCATTATCCCAATTGATGTGAAAATATATATATTTTTTTTTGGGTTTTCCTGGGTGCGTCTTATGGTTAGAAAAATACGGTAGGTGTTCACTCCAACTAAATGTACTGATGGCACACCCCAAAACTAAAGTAAAACCATAAACCAAAAGAACCATACCAGGTGTTTTAAGTGGCATCAAAAGTATATAACATCAGCTGATATCATTTAGTTTTGATGCCTCGTAAAGCCCTGGGTATGGTTGTACATCCCTGGCATCAGTGAAGACGCCGGACCGTGGGGGAGCAGGCCAGAAATACCAACTGATTATATAAACTTTTCCTGCATATGAAGAACACTTATGAATATATTATAATAAGCATCTGCATTTTATTTTACAACTAAAGAGCAAGAAAGAAAATCTTATATTTGTTGTAAACCTGGAGTTATTATTGTTAGATGCAGCTACTGCAATACATGATTGCAGAACAGGCAAACTAAGGCCCGGGGGCCAAAACAGGCCCTTTAGTCTTTTAATTTGGCCCTTTGTCACCTTGGTGTCAAGACACTCCCCTTATTCTCTGTTCCCATTCCCTCTAATAAGTGAAGATAAAACCTAGATGATAAATGTTTGAATTGTTTCCTAGAGGCCGTAGTTAGCCTTCAATAGAATGTTTCAGCTTCTCTATAAAAAGCTTCTAGTTGTAAAATTTGTAACATATTTTCTTTTTTTAAATATCCTCTCATAGCTACTAGAGCTTAGGACCCCTATGCCAGACGGCCCTTGCAGGCTCTTTGTCTGGCCCCTCTGCCACATTTAAAAAAACCCATTGTGGCCCACAAGTCTGCCCACCTCTGTTGTAGAAGAAGGTCATGTCAACTCCATTATTTCCCAACTGGCTGACATATCAATAGAGGGAAACTTACGGGGTAGAAGTCAGTCTTCTCTGCGATGAGTTTGAGAATTCCTGGTGAGACCGGTGGAATGGTGACCATTTGGAGCTTCCCAAAGACGGCGCTGTACCCGGACACCTTGGATCGCTTCATCCGATCTTCCATGACCAGAGACAGAGACTGCGAATGGTTGACTACCTCCAGCAGAGTGGAAATGGCCACGTTCTGTATATAACAATCTTTCACACAGCAGCACACGGTCATCAGGGACTTGAACCACAGAGGGAAACCAGCGTCACCTGAACCTGGAAACACAAGTGATGATAAATACTGGTGGATGGATGGTATTGTGTCTCGGGAGTTTTCTGATCACTTAAAGCGGTTTTAAACTAAAACAAAAAAAACAGCACATACATGAAAGAAGCACATTACTTACCTGTCAGCAGTTCAGATCCTGGAAAACTGCTACACAAAACAAATAAAATGACTTCATGTTTTATCTGATGGTGGCAACATGTTGAATAACAGCAGAGAAGCCACTTCCTGATCTATCTTCTCCGGGCAGCAGCTGAAAACAACTCCCCCACACTCCTACACAGACAGAGACTCCTCTTAAGCTCCCGGGTTGGGGAGAAGGGGGGGGGGGGGATCAGCTAGATCGTGTGAAGAGAGGCTTCTCTCTCCTCTCTTCACAAAGTCTCACAGACGCGACGCTGACGTCACGTCTGTGAGATTCAGACACAGGGGCTTATGGGAGAGAATTCCCAATAAACCCTGCAGCTTCTTAAGTCCTGCCTAGGCGAGATGTAACACAGTGGGAGGGGCTGTCTCTAAAAAGACACCCCTCCTGCTGTAGGAATCAGTTTTTTTTTATAGACAGCGATCTTTGCAGTATCAGCTGAGCTGAAGCGGATACTGCAGAGAGACCTAACAAGTGGTAGGTCCGCTTTAAGTCAATCTTGGAGATTTATGGCGGGATGTTCCACATTATTAACCTCCTTGGGGGTATACCCGAATCCAGTTTGGGAAGCATTTGTTTACAAAACATTATTAACCTCCCTAGTGCACTGCTGAGGTCCAGATTTCTGTACCAAAAGCGCACCATAGACTCTAATGGAATTGTGTTGTCGGCCTGTAACTTCCAAAAATCTGTCCGTACAAGGGTCTAATAGACATCCTTAATATCATAATGTTTGAAACACACAATTATTATAATAAAAAGTACATTAAAAAAAATTATGAAATGTATAATTTGAATGCTTTAATCTCTTGAATACTTATTTGGTATGAAAGATTTCAAAACAGTATTTATTGATTTTAAAACAGTATTTATTGATTTTAAAACAGTATTTATGTTTGTTTATAATAACATTTTTATTTTGTTTTGAATTGTATTGAATACAGTTATCACTGTATCCAATACAATGGCATTCTCTGAAAGGGTTAACTTCAAAGATCACATCTGGAATGACAATGGGGGTGATATTCCAGGTGAAGATATCCCAATTTGCATATGAATGTCCCGCGCACATGAATGTCCCGTGCTGCGGGACATTCATGTGCAAATTGGGACATTCATGTGCAAATTGGGACATTCATGTGCAGATTAGGCTGGGACAGAGGTGTCACAGCCGGCTTGCACAAGGATCGCACAGACAGCAGAGCAGAGTGTGCAGCCGGGGATTCTGAGCTCTTAGCTGAACGGCACTATCTCGTCAGCTGCAATACTGCATAAGCAAGTGCCATCAGAAGCGCTAGGAAGGTTAAAGTTTAAACTGCCAGTGTGGACTGCATAGGAAAATATCCCACAATGTCCAGTTCTCTGTATCTGCACATCCCAGGAAGGGGGTCCAATTTAGATTTTAATGTTATTTGGAGAGCAAACAGATAATCCTGTTTATATGTGTAAGTAGAGGTTTAGGGCTTGTGTCCACTCCACTACGGGGAAGAAGACGCAGAGAGGACACTTTGCGTGTTCTAAGCTGCATGCCCACAGTGCAGTTCTGAAGCTGTGGGCTGCCTCGTCTTTAAAGCAGCACCACCTGGTGTCACCGGAGACACGTCCATTGAAGATCAATGGAGGTGTCTCGGAGACACGCGTCTTTCCCCTCGGCATGAATAGGGTGCGCTCCTGCCGATGCAACAGGAGTGTGCCTGAAGCTACGGGCGAACTGGCTGCGAGCAGCGGGGAATCTGCTGGGCTTATGTGTCGACACGCGCCTTGATTCCCTGTGCTGGACGTACAGCTGTCGACACGTGTCCTTACTTTAACCTTATAACAGCCATTTTTCCTCTGGACTATGAAAACAAGCTTGTGTGTGCATGCACATGATCCGTTTATGTTTGTTGGAGGATGTAAATGTCTGGTTAAGTCAGTGGTTCCCAAACTTTCCTTGCAGGGCCCCACTTTTTGATTTAGGAACATTTTGGAGCAACCCCCCTATTCAAACACAGGTTCAGAATAAGGGCCAACACCCCCTGGAATACCATCACGCCCCCCCAGTTTGGGAACCACTGGGTTAAGTAATAGATAGGGATTGGATGCTTACCCCACCCTCTAAAACCAAATTGGCACATTGGTTTTTAATAGGTTAACTTAAATATATTTCTTAACTTCCTGAGCTAACATCGGGCATACTCACCTGTTCTATGGAAGCCTGCGACAGTCCTCTGTACCGGCGGACCCCCTGATCCTTATGGGTCTGTCTTGAAAAAGACACTTGAGGGGCGGAGCATAGGCAGCGCTATTGGCCTCCATTTAATGGAGGTAGCGTTGCTTTTTTACAGCACATCCCCGGCGTCAAGGATGATGCCAGGGATGTGTATGGGGGTCAAAGGAGGGCAGAAAATCGAGGCGGATTTCTATTGTAATTTGCCCCGATTGCCCATAGGGTGCTATTTAAGATAGACATGAATAACTACCAACATAAATGTAAAATACATATTCCTCTCATTCATGTATCCCAAATATTATTATTAACTTATATATCCAGGGGTGCACATAACTTTGTTAGTGAGCTCCTTAGATGAGTACGAGGAGATGGTGTTTGGTACTCACACCATATGTAGGGTGGTCTTCCTCACTGTCTCCCTCACTGTCCTCCACGTCATCCTCCTGCATGGTAGATTCTGCTGCAGATGGACCTCCCTGTTCCTGATCGATCCTCTTATTAGCTGTCTCTGTTTTTGGGTCAAATGTAACTCTCACAGTACAACACAATTAACCCCCAGATCTCATACTCAGTAGTGTGACCCTGACATTTTCTGGCTTAGTAACTAACCCCTGAGACTACCTGCAGTCCAAATGTCATCCTTTCGTAGTCATATTCCAGTGCTTTTCTCTTGTCAGATTTTACGCTTACATATTCCTGCTCTGACTTTCATCCCCCAGATCTCCAACACACTTAGAAGTCCAATCTTTTTTTTGGGGGGGATTATTAATTTACATTCCCAATGTCACCCCCCTAACTGCAACCTTTCATAGTTATTCATGTTTCCCTGCAGTTATCCAAGTGACATAAATTGTATACATGTTACATTTAGCTGCGGCCGCCCACACACGGAGCGCCTCCAAGTTGTTAGTACACATATGAGCTGTGTAACGATAATATAGGTACGCATAGCTAGTAATTGACCCCTTTTGAGTACCAGAGTACCACTTATGTGCACCCCTGTATATATAGCGCCAACATATCACACATCGCTGTACAATACATAAAAGTTGAGATACATAAGAATATAACACACAGGTACGTGATATGACACAGGAGGCGTAGAGGACCCTGCAAGTTCAGCCATTTTTAGTCCAGAGGTGACTAGAGAAGAGAGATCTCACCATGCGGTGCGACATACCTGGTACTTGGAAGAGCGTGGAGTAAAGCTGCTCAGTCTCCTCCTCGGACAGGTAGACGGGGAAGGTGGCACAGTCCAGAAGGAAATGGCAGGCAGCAGCAAAGGCCTCTCGGCAGTCTTCAGACATGTCCCCCATGTTCTGGATGATGCGGTCAATGTCCCACTCTTGCTCGGACCTCTTATTGACCTTCTTGCCAGGGGAACCCGACAGGGAATATTCTACCTTATCACTTTTCAGTTTAGACCCGGACGGCCATGGGGTGAAGAAGTCCGTCAGCATCTGCTTAAACTGAGGCGCCGTCATCTGTTTCGCCTCCCAGGACCCCCTTTTCTTCACGCTTCCCTGTTTTTCCGGGGTCACCTGGGTGCTATATGCATCAGTCTGCAGCTGAATCCCAAACAGATGTTTGCTGGCGAAGGTGGCCACGAGATCCTGTATGCAGAGCAGGGTCTTTTGAACGCTGCCGCCCTTTTTCCAGACGTCTCCTTTTTCTGGGCACACCCTGGGCATACGCAGATACCCGGCAAGTTCCGGGGAGGAGGCACTGAGGCCTATGCCACTATCTTCAGATTTCAAAGGCGGGTAGACGGGATCCTCTTCTGCAACTTCAACCTCCCCGTTCTGCTTCACAGACTCTTTTGATGGACTCTGGAAAAAAGATTGCAGTGATGTTTGCAACATGGACTGAGATAAAAAAAATTAAAGGGGGGGATTACAATTCAAAGCAGTCTTACTTTAAAGCAGGTGTGTACTGAAAATAATAATATACATATGATTGAATTTTTACTTGCCTCTTTGCTGGTGTTCCGACAATCTGCCCTACCGCGTCGATATGTGCTACCCTGCATATAGGGTAGCACATCTCGTCCAGATTGTTTCCCCCGAAAATAAGGCATCCCCCCAAAAATAAGGCACCCCCCTGAAGATACGGTACTGTAACTCTGGACAGGGGGGATCAGAGGAGGCAATCAAAATGACACAGGAGGATCAGAAGCGGTTACTAAAATGGTAATCCCCCCCCCCCTCTGAGTCTCTTGTGCCATTTTGATTCCCCTTTTTATCCCCCCGTGTCATTTTAAGTGATCCCCCCACCCTGATACCCCAGTGCCGTATTCTTCTTCATGGAAAAAAGGGACATCCTGCAAAAAAGGATGTAGAGCATCTTTATTATTTAAAATGAATATAAGACACTGTGTTATTATCGGGGAAACGCGGTGGTTTATCTTGCTGAACAAGCAACAACTGCAGTTCCACATATACCCTGTAGGGGGTAGCACATAACAGCACTAAGCCAAAGCCCTGCAAGGAACATCAATGTGTCATGCATAAGCCTAGTAGGAAATACTGGCCACAGTTCTAATATCAAAACATTTAAATTTATTCACAAGTACTAGCTGTATTTTATTAAAAGCATGAGGCTGGGATAACACTTACCCGATGCATTTTGCATTAAAAGTAAAAAAAAATAAAATAAAATAAAAATGAATGCCAAAGCAAATGAACACGTGCTGTTTACATATGGACATCAACACATCCGCCATGCATTCACATCTGTCATAACATGCCGGAGCGTGTTCAGTGTCTATGAGGGTTTAACGCTTACACTACATTGCATTGTTCTCTGACTTCCATGTAGAAAGAGTCAAGCAAATGCAAACATGTAAAGGAGAATTGGTATTTAACCCCCTTGGCGTTCTCCCCGAAGCCAGTACTGGGATCGGGCACAACCGCCGGCTCTTCGTGTGCCTGCAGCACTTCAACAGAGCTGCAGGCACACAGAGCCTTTCCTTTCTCCTCCATTTTCGCAATTTCCAGGGAAACAGCTTTTTGTGCCATAAAAAATGGTGCAAAAAGCCAGTAACGCCTAGGGGGTTAAAAAAAATTATAATATTATACTTGAGTACAGGGGTCAATTTAATGTATAGGAAGATATATAAATATGATCTATCTATATGACCTATGATTGAATTTATTGGCACAGAAATTAATGTAATATTAGAGTGTAAAAGTCAATAGGAATTTAAGACTGACCTATCACACGCGTACTAGCTTTGTATTATAAACACCATAACCCCTATAAAAACCCAACAAAACTTGGGGCTTGTGTCTACTGCTTTTTTTCCCCCAAAGTGGACACGCCTTTGCTTCGGGGAAAAAGATGCAGAGAGGGCACTTCCCATTTTAAATCACGGAATGCCGCGTCTTTATTCCGTCAGGGTGATGCTGGGGATGCATCAACTGAAGATCAATGTGGAAATGCAGCGCCAGAACAGCATCCGTGTCAAACAGCATCCGTATCTTTGTTAACCTCCTTAGTGTTCATGACGAGCCCATCTCGTCCAGAGTTTGTGTGAAGAACAAACTCTGGATGAGCTGGGCTCCCGTGAAAGCCGCATATCCCCATAAAGCTACAGCAATGCTGCTTCCAGCCGCAGCATTGACTGTGAATGACACTGGGTGTGTGGAGAGGGGAGGGGGGAGGGAAGAAATTGCAGGCAGTGTACCTTGTACATTGCTGCCATTGCGGTGCACTAGGGAGGTTAATGGCAATTAACACCCCTAGCGCACTGCTGAGGTGCAGATTTTTGTACCAAAAGCGCACCATAGACTTTAAAAAAAGTTTTTTACATTGTCGGCCTGTAACTTCCCAAAGTCTGTCCATACTGGAGTCTGGTGACATCCTGGATATAATAACATGTTCAGACGCTTTGTGAATAACTCACAATATCAGATAATGAAGATTTCAATAATTCACTGTATCAGGTAAATTAGCACTGCGACCACTAGATGGCGCTGCAGATGTGCCAGGTTACATAGGAGAACATGGGGGGGGGGAGTGATCCGTTCTCCTGCAGCTGCCTCATTAGATCGGAGACACACGGAGCAGTGAGTTTGCTCTCCTGTGGCTCCGATCTATGCCTGACGATCCCAGCTTGTCCACTGCTGTTCTGAAAGGGCAGAGCTGGACGAGCTGGGACCATCAGGAACAGCAGGGGTGGTTTTTAAGGAGCGCTTCCATCAGCTAAGCTGCGGGCAAACTGCTCTCAAGCCACGGGGAAATCCCACCGCATATCAGCAGTAGACACATGGCTTTACCTACGTGAACATCAGTTAAATCCAGTGGTGCTCCGCCCCTCCAGAGACCTTGCACAGCAGCATAAAGGGACTTGGGATCATAGATGTCACTGTGACATCTACCTTTCCAAGTCCCCTCGCGCCAGGTAGCTCACCGGTGTGTTACTAAAAGAGCAAGGCAGAGACTAGATGAAGATCCCTTCATCTAGTCTCTGCTTTGCTCCTCCTCTTCAGTCTGTAATAGACACTGAAGGGGCTGAGAGAAGACTGGAAGAACATAAGAGGCTGCGACGGCCATCTTAGATGATGGCGAATTAGAAACAATAAAGATGGCCGCTCCGGGAGAGAGGAAGAGTGTAAGTATGTGGTTTATAGATTTAGGGAACGGTTTGCCCAGATCAAGACAGCGGACAGGTAAGTGATGTGTATATGTTATTTTTTTAAGATCGTTTTTATTTAAATACAAAACCTCTTTAAATGTTGGAAATTCATATTAAATGTTAGCAGTCTGACATTTTCTTTAGGTTTAGGTACACTCCTACATAAAATGTGCATAAACTTCTGGAAAAGTTGTGATTGAATGTGAAAGAATGACAGTGACCATAGATACAAGTCCTTGTTGCTGGTATAACTGAAATGGGAAGATACAAGTCGTCATATATATAAGCATGTGCAGATTCTTTACAAATGTGCACAATTTTTTATCTAATATAATAAGTATCGTATATACTTATATATAAGCCGACCCGAATATAAGCCGAGGTACCTAATTTTATATAAAAAAACTGGGAAAATGGATTGACTCCAGTATAAGCCGAGGGTGGAAAATGCAGTCAGATAGTGGAGTTTTTAAAATGACATTTCATCTGCAGTAAAAATGTATAAAATGACCACAAGGTGGCGCTGCCGACCAAGTTCGTTTACATTTTACCAGCCAAGTCCAGCTCGGGAATGCAGCAGATAGAATACCAAATACAGAAGAGATGTGCAAGAAAATCGCAGTCCTAGGTGGCCAACATCCCAAACAATATATTTCGAAAATTG
>CM070033.1:185558371-185586965 GCA_036250615.1 Ptychadena robeensis | reverse complement strand
ATATATCACTGCTATGTAGTGCTGGGTCCTCCCTAATAGAATACATTGTGATTGGAAGGTTTAGAAAGCTCCTCATATTATATGGTTTTTGTAGAACAAAAGTTGATTGAACAGAAATTGTATGGAAAGATTGTAAGGTGTATGGGGGCCTTTAGCTCTGTGGTTCCCCCTGGATCAATCAGATTTTTTTAAGCAATAAAATGCCATGCCCAGGTTACAATGTTATGCTAAGAACAAGCATGCCTGCACACGGTGGTGTGATGCAATAAATAACTTTAATAGACTCTTGCATCAAACCGTGTAAACTGTCTTAAGGAAGTCATACACGGCCTGATCTGCACCTGACTTTTCCGCCTAGCGTCTTCCATGAACATGCACGACAGACGGTCGCTCGGCCAAAAATCGGGTGGCCGCATCTTCTGCGATAGACCAGGTATCTCCTGCATGTCGTATCGCATGCTGGTAAATACCCAGCCGATCCCATTACTTTGAATGGGGACAGTAGTTCCCATTCAGAGAAATGGCCAGCACGCAAAGGGTGCCCGCCAATCAGTTGAGGAGCCGGCTGAAGTGGGATGACGTCATCCCGCTGAAGTCAATCCCTTATCTATCGAGGCAGAATGGCATTGTGTATGGCTACCTTTAGACTCTCTCCATAGCTGCAGAGATAGGGTACATTCTGTAGGGTACAAGCAGTAGCAGAAAATGGTCTAGTCAGGGCTGCCGTCAGAAATCATGGGACCCGGTACAGCCGAAATGTCCGGGCCCCATGGAAGGACTTGTTGAGCGAGGGGTGCTAGCAGAAAAATCCACCTTAACCCTGGCGTGCTGACTGCTCACTGTACCTCTGTCTCTTCACACCCCGGACTGCCGGGAGCGCATCGCACACATTACACAGTGAGCAGAGGCTGCTGTACCTATCAGTCAGCACGCCGGGGCCACCACGTGCTGACCGTCGGGCCTCCCTAGCTGCCCGGGCCCGGGACGGGAGTCCCCCCCTGATGGCGGCCCTGGGTCTAGTACAAAAGGTGCTCAGATTCAGAGAAGAGGTACTAATGCCAGAAATGGGAGTGGAGAATAGCCTCTTTTCTTGAGGCTGTATAAAAGCCCTCCTTCCTCAACCCCTAGCCCAGCAGGGAATTAAGGAATCAGCCTTTGATAGAAGGCCCAATCCAACAGGGATGTCCTGGGGTGCCACACAGGACCCTGGCACATGCGTTGGCAAATAGCAGAAGACTCCAGATAGCTGGAGGCCCTCCTATCAATCATATCTATACTGTCTGGCCAGATACCCCACTGTACAGGGGATTTCCAAAACTTGACATCTATAGCAAACATGGAGAAGGCATTGAACAGTGTAATTACCGAATGAACATAAGAATTCTAGCATTTTCCGTTACACTACAGAAGTCCCAGGTACTTCATTCCCATAATGCTTATTGACCAAATGTGTGAATTCGTTTCACAATCACTGCTAGATGTTGGACCCATTCGGCACTCACCTTTGAAGGCAATGCCGGCATTATTGATCAGCACATCCAGCCCCCCATACTTGTCCTTCAGGAAGTCCCGCAGGTGGCGGATGCTGTTCAGGTCATTGATGTCCAGCTGGTGGAATAGGGGGGTCAATCCTTCCTTCTTCAGGGTCTGCACAGCTTCTTCTCCCAACTGAGTGTTCCTGGCTGTAAGATAGACGTCTCCCTGGAACTGCTTACACATTGCCCGGACTATAGCCAGGCCAATCCCCTTATTGCCCCCTGTGACCACTGCAACCCGTACTCCGGACATGGTGCTCAATGAAAGCCAAAGCAATTCAATAGCATGTTACAGTGGCTGTACCTGATATTTATACTGAGGGCTCCACCCTATGTAGGAAGGTACCAAGGTCACTATCAACCGGTTACTGTAACCAGACACTAAACATACACTACAGGTGACCTCATTGTAATGCTTTTCTTCCACCTAGTGGTAAAATAATAAACTATAGGTGGGTTTACACGTGTATATTTTTTTCATTCAATCAACGAAGAATGAACGATTTTTTGTTGTTTTGGTTAATTGAACAAAAATCTAGAATGGCCAATTTGTTCGATGGATACATTTAGTTTGACGTCGATAAAAAAATCATTGGAAAGGTCATCGGACATGTTGGTAAATTTGTATCGGTCGTAGTAATTCTGAATGTATTTTCATTTGATCTCGGATGGACAAACGAAAAATCTAATGTAACATTCGATAAATGGACGAACGATGTTCCACAACGACATCGAATTAGCAGTTGATTGAAGAAAAAATCTACACATGTAAATCCAACTTAACACAAATTTCATCATGCTGGAAACGTGACTTTTCTTCCATTAGTAGAAAGCCAAGGTTTGTTTACATTTAAGATTCAAGCTAGTAAAATATAAATGTTAGGGTAGCCATTCACAGGTCGATTTTCCACTTTTGACAGATCGATCACTGCGCGGGTTCACAAGTTCGATTGGCAATCGATCGGCAGTCAATCGGGTTTTGATCACCCTGAACGATCGAGTGTTGAGCTCGAATATTCGAATGCCGAATATTTTTCGCGAATATCGGCAATTCGAGAATTCGCCAATATCTCGAATATGTTGGCGAATATTCGCAATTTCGAATATTCGCAATATGGGCATGTATCGCGAAAATAATATTCGCATTGCGAAAATAAACATAGCATGTGACCATTCATTTTAAAGATTTTTGCGATGCGAATATTATTTTCGCAATGCGAATATGATTTTCGCAATACATGGTCATACCGCGAATATTCGATTTACCGAATATAGAATCGAATATTAGTAGAATTATTCGTGAAATATCACGAATTCGAATATTGACTATGCCGCTCATCACTACGATCGACCCCAAAAAATTGGAATCGACTGAAAATCGGATCAGACAATGAACCGACATGTCGGTTTTTTGGTTGATCGTTTGGCAGTCGGAGTACGTTGATGGACCCAAATAGCTTTATGCAGCAGCCTTTCCGATCGATGGATTTTGTGGAATCGGCCATTTTGGAGATCGGCTCATGTCCAAATCGACCACAAAGCGGATTGCCAAGGTGGTGTTACATCGATTCCCGATCCGATCAATTGCCGATTCCTGATCGCCTGGAAAGACTGGATCAGCAATCGATCGGCATTTGATCGCTGACAAATCGACCTGTGTATGGCTACCTTTACACCTCTAATAAGATCGTCTACAATATTTGCCTTTTATAGTGTCCGTCTACCCATGATGCCAGTATACCTACAATCAAATTAGGGGAGTGGTCGCAGGTTGAAGTTTTGAGTTTGAACTCAATTTATGCAAAAACAATGTGTTAGAAAAACGCTTATTTTTTTTATGGAAACATGCGCTTAAGAATGCTCTGCATGAACAGATCCAATAAATGCAATCCACGCATTAAGCCCCCCATACACGTTCCGATTATTCTCCCGACCGATTTTTTGTCCGATCCTGTCACCCGATTTTCACCTTAAATGTTATGGTCGGCTGGCACGAAAAATCGGAATTCGAATTATCACCGATCCATCAGCCCGACCCTATTTATTAACAGCAGATCGACCAAAAATTTACGGACAGGTCCGAAGTGGTCCCGATCGATTTTTCGGCCGATTTTGAGAAATCGGGATCGGTCGGGTACATAATTCCGAATCTGATTAATCTCCCGATCGGTTAATCTCCCGACCCAATCGGTCGGGCAAAATTCGTACGAAAAATCGGAACGTGTATGGGGGCTTAAGGCATGCATTTGTGACTTTTTTTGGGGGGGGTTTGTTTTTATCCATGAACAGATTGATCAATGCATCGAAAAATGCTTCTCTTTAAGTAATATGGATTTTTAAAATCTTGGATTTTTTCCATTAGTAAAGGTTATTAAAGTTATCTGTATTTGCAGGTTGCTCCAGTGAGAAATGAAAAACAATTGTCTACAGCTTTACCAATCGTATTACCGTCTGATGCTCTGATGAGACTCGGCACTGAACGGCGGATAATATGAATGTGCATGAACTGGTTTGGGCTGCTTTGTAGAGTGGCGAGTGAATGATTCTCATAATGATACAGCAGATTCTACTTCCTGGATCCAGGATAAGAATCTGCACAGTCATGGTCATCATGCAGAAAGAGAGGGTGTGCATCCACCATGATTGGCAGATGAAGGTATTGTACAGGTTATTGGATCAGTCAATGAAAATAGGTGATTCATGCTTAGCAAAACATTATTCTCAATGAGGCCCAGGGGGTCTTACTACAAACACAGCGACTTCCAACAATACAACAAGAGAAGTACAGAAGCAGGGTCACAGAATTATGGTCAGGAATCTTAAAGGGGACACGTGCCGTGCCTGGCGCAGTTGTTGCTGGGGTCCCCGTACTGCACTCAGCCTGTCAGGTAATCAACCCTGTCTTAGTATGCCTGTTGGTTGATTGATAGATCTTCCGGCAGCAAAAGCGGCGGTGGTCGATCGGCCAACTAATCGGGTGCAAATCGAAGCATTTATGGTACGCTTTAGCAATTTTATGGAAATTATGGAAGTTTTTATGGAAAGGAATACAACAAAATTGCATTTTGGTCTCATCTGACCAGAGCACCTTCTTCCACATGTTTGCTGTGTCCTCCACATGGCTTGTGGCAAACTGCAAACGGGACTTCTTATGCTTTTCTGGTAACAATGGCTTTCTTCTCGCCACTCTTCCATAAAGGCCAACTTTGTGCAGTGCACGACTAATAGTTGTCCTATGGACAGATTCCCCCCTGAGCTGTAGATCTCTGCAGCTCGTCCAGAGTCACCATGGGCCTGGTGACTGCAATCCTGATCAGCGCTCTCCTTGTTCGGCCTGTGAGTTTAGGTGGACGGCCTTGTCTTGGTAGGTTTACAGTTGTGCCATACTCCTTCCATTTCTGAATGATCGCTTGAAGAGTGCTCCGTGGGATGTTCAAGGCTTTGGAAATCTTTTTGTAGACTAAGCCTGCTTTACATTTCTCAATAACTCTATCCCTGACCTGTCTGGTGTGTTCTTTGGACTTCATGTTGTTGTTGCTCCCAATATTCTCTTAAGCTGGCCATACACCTTCAGATTTCGCTGTCAGATTTCCTTCAGATCAGATCTACCAACAACCATGTAGTATAGTGTACTCCCTGATAGAATACATAGGGATTGGAAGGTGTAAAAAGGTCCTCATATTACATGGTTTTGGTAAAACAAAATCTGATCTGAAGGAAATCTGACAGAGAAATCTGAAGGTGTATGGCCAGCTTTAGACAACCTCTAAGGCCATTACAGAGCAGCTTTATTTGTACTGACATTAGATTACACACAGGTGCACTCTACTTAGTCAATAGGCACTCATCAGGCAATGTCTATGGGCAACTGACTGCACTCAGATCAAAGGGGGCTGAAAAATTACGCACACCCCACTTTGCGGTTATTTATTTGTAAAAAATGTTTGGAATCATGTATGATTTTCCTGCCACTTCTCACGTGTCACCACTTTGTATTGGTCTTTCACGTGGAATTCCAATAAAATTGATTCATGTTTGTGGCTGTAATGTGACTAAATGTGGAAAAGTTTTTGCTTTTGCAAGTATAAAATAATAAATAAAATAAATAAAAAAAATGATGCCCTTTATTTATCAATAATAAAATCCACAATTTTTTTTATCAAAGCACCTCTACTTTATAAAAAGCCACCGACCACATTTCAGCTTGACTTTCTGAACCACAATTTTTGAGTTATTGAATGAATGGTGACTGTCAATAAAGGCGTTATTGCAATGGAGGTGAAAGATGCAGATCACTTTATTGTAAATCCGCTTCATGGATGCTCCAGCTGCTAGAGACATCTTTTCAGTATGTTTAAGGCTCACGCCTGTCCTATACCATTTTTTAAAAAGAAATACAAAAAGAAATGATAAACAAGTTGCAAAAAAATGGTCTGCAGGTCATAACAATAAAATACACACATGTATATAAACAGTATACACTGCTCAAAAAAGGGAACACTTAACCATATCAAACCCTACTGTTAATGCATAGGAACTCATATCGCATCACATAACCGCTAAATCAAAACGTGCATCACCATACTACAGTGTTACCCAATGTTTAAAGTATCATTTTTAATACCGTATATTTCGGACTTTAAGACACGCCCAAGGCAGGAAAACCAGAAAAAAAAAGATTTAATATGTTTTCACATCAATTGGGTTAATGCAATTGGGGGGGGGGGGCAGAAATCTGCAGTTTCTCCTCTCCTCTGATCAGCTGTTACGGCTTGTTTCCATTGATGCGATCCCGCGCGTTTGTAGCCGCATCCATTGGAAACTTCAATATAGTTTCCACTGGTGCGGTTGTGCGCGTTTGGGTGCGGATGCGGTTTGGGGCGCGTTTCTGAGCGCTAGCTGTAGCGTTTTGAAACGCATCCGCATCCCAGCCGCATCCGAATCTGCATTAAAAAAAAATCGCATTGCAAAAACATGCAACCGCACGGGATCACATCAATGGAAACAAGGCCTCACTGTGTCGGTGGGAGCTGCGAAGTGACTGCAGTTCATCTCACTCTCTCTCCATTGCCTATGCCAGCAGTACAGCTGGGAGAGCCGACACCAGCCGGCATCTCTCAACTGACAGCTCCTCCAGCTCCCCGGCTAATCTCTCGTCTCGGGAAGCCAAGGTGCGACGAGTGGCCACGGGGGGTTGCACCATAAGACGCAGGCACTTTTTGCACCCAATTTTGGGGGTTAAAAGGTGCATCTTATGGTCCGAAAAATACGGTTGGTTTTGTTATTTAAAAATGAAAATAATGTCTTCTAGCTCCGCCTCCTGTCATTTCCACATTAAAAAATGCTTATACAAGTCAGTATAGATTGAAAATGTTATGTGTCATCCTGACTTAGTAAGTATGTTTTCATATGATAGATTGTCATCACGTGACTTGTATATGTTTCATAGAACTGTCCTCCGACTTGTGTATTTTTCATATGAACATGTCATCCCTGACTATGTGTGCAATTCTTTCAAATATGAACATGTCAACTCCTGGACTTGTATAATGTTTCATATGATGATTGTCATCCTGAACGTTGGTATAGGTTTTCATATGATGATGTCAATCCTGACTTGTTGTCATGTTTTCATATGAACATGGTCATCCTGACTTGTTATATGTTTCATATTGAAGATGCTATCCTGACTTGTGTAATGTTTCATATGAACATGTTCATCGCTGACTTGTGTATGTTTCATATGAACCGATGTTCCTCCTGACTTGTGTAATGTTGTTTCATATGACACATGTCAATCCGGACTTTGTTTATTTTCATATGACATGTATCCTGACTTGTGTACTGTTTCATATGAACAGGTCCATTCCTGACTTGTAGGTATGTTTTCATAATGATGACAGGGGTCATCACCTGACTTGTGATATGTTTTCATATAAGAGTGAATCATCCCGACTAAACTTGATGTAATGTTTTCATATGAATGATTGGTCATCCCCCGACTTGTGTCATGTTTTTCATATGAATGATGTCATCTTCCGACTTGTGTATGTTTTCATATAGATGTTCATCCTAGCCTTACTTGTATATGTTTTCATATGAAGAATGTTCATCCTTGACTGTGTATGTTGCATATGAACAGGCCATCACTGACTTTGGTGTAATGTTTCATAGTAAGATGTCATCCTGACTTGTGTAGTTTCATCATATGAAGAATGTCATCTGACTTGTTGTATGTTCATATGATGAAGTCATGCCGGAACTTGGTGTATGGTTCATCGAAGATGCCATCCTGACTTGTATATGTTTCATAATGATGAAGTCATCCCGCCTTGTTTATGTTTATAGAAGAGGTCATCCTGAACTCTGTATATGTTTCATATGAAGAGGTCACGCACTGACGATTTTAAGATGTTTCAATATGATGAAGTCATCCCGACTTGTGTATGTTCAATGATGATGTCATCCCCGCCTTGGTGTATGTTGTCATATGATGATGGTCATCCCGACTACAGGTAGTATTTATCCTATAGAAGATGTCATCACCGACTTTGTGTATTGTTTCATATTAAGATGTCATCCTGACTTGTGTATGTTTCATATGAAGAATGTCTCCTCCCGACTTTTTGTAGATATATCTTGAAGATGTCATCCGACTTGTATAGGTTTCATATGAACAGTGTCCATCCGACTTTTGTGTATGTTTCATATGATGAAGTCATCTCTGCTGTGTACGTTCATATGATTAAGTCATCCGTTACTTGTGTAATGTTTCATATGACGATGCCATCCTGACTTGTATATGTTTCATTAGATGAAGTCATCCCCGACTTGTGTATGGTTCATATATGATGTCATCCCCGACTTGTGTATGTTTTCATATGAGGAATGGTCATCCCCCGACTTGTTTTAGTTCATATGATGATGTCATCCGCCGACTTTTGTCGTTTCCTATGAGAATGTCAATCCCCGACTGTCTATTTTCATATGAAGATGTCATCCCGACTTGTGTATGTTTCCTATGAAGATGTCATTCCTGACTTGTGTATTTTTCCTATGAAGATTCCATCCGACTTGTGTATGTTTCATATGAGAATGTCTCCTGACTTGTAATGTTTCATATGACGAGTCATCCTGCTTGTATGCTGCAACCAGACTGGTTGCCTTTTAATATATTGTACTGAAACACATCTAAAGCATTAGATCGAAATTTGGGGGGGGGGGGGGGCTGGGGGGGGGGGTGGGGGGTGGGGGGGGGGTTGGGGTGTGGGGTGTTGTGTTTGTTGGGGGGCTGTTTGCGTGTTGTTTGTCGTGTTTTTTTTTTTTGGGTGGGTGGTTTTTGTGTTGTTGTTGGTGGCTACACTGCTTTTCTACCTTCTATTTATCCAGACAGTTAGTTTGCACTCCCACTCCTAGTCTCAGTTTAACCTGATCCGAGAGGCAACGCTTCACATCAACCCCACCTCCTGGGCCAGACTCTGCCTGAATGTCGGAGGTGTTTTGCAGCTCATTGACAATCTCTGTTCAGATCGGTCCACATGTCCAGAAGAACAATTCTGTATTTCTAGCCAATTTTTCAAAACCCAAATGTGCTTATACTTGAATACTCCTCATATAGTTTCACCTGAATATTGAAATTGCAAAATTTTAAATGACGAATATCGGGAAGTATGCCGCAAGATCTTGAATATAGCGCTATATCTTGGTAATCTCCGAATATTCCAAAATTCTGGCATGTAGCATTCATTGCATGCACAATCTTCGCATGTATTTAAGACTATCTCTAGGCACTACTATACGCTCTGGAACTGTCCTCTCTCCCATTAGCTCCGCTCCCCACCAATCTCCATCTTTAGTCTGGCTTATATTCTCATACAAAACCAGAATAGTCATTTTTCAATCTCTTAAAGTAGCCATACACGTGTCAATTTGTTCACATTCGTTCGATTGAGCACAAAAGATTGATCTAATTGGAAATTGATCGAAACGGGAATGATACCTTGCCCACCTGGTTTGATCGACCCCAATAAAACAAATTGGAAAGCGATCTACATAGCAGATTTTTTGGGGGGCGAACAAAGTAATTGGTGGAGACCCTTTAGATTGAAGGCTCGATGGGCAGGATACTCTCCTCCTGCGCATGGTCTGTAACCTTTAGGTTGGATTTTGTAAGATTTGTTCACTTGCCATACACTCACAAACATTTCTAGATCGGAAGACACCTCTTTACTTCAATAGTTAATGAGTGTCATGATCTACGGTGTTTCTAACGGGCTGCTGCTACTTTTTGTTACGTGTAGAAACTGCATTTTTTTCTTCTGTAATTTTCCATGCATTGTAGATCTATAAAGCCCTGCCCCTGTGTTGTAGGTTCAGCACTGGTCGAAGCACAAACATGTTACATAGAAAGTTAAAAAGATCATCTTGATTGTTAAAGGGTTACGCGATGTTCTGAAATTAATGTTAGGAACTGCTGGGAAAAGGGATCAGTGAAGAAAAGGCCTTACGCTCCCCCCATACACCTTACAATTTCTGTAGCAAATAAATTCTGTTCTAACGAAAACCATGTAATATGAGGAGCTTATCTAACCGTCCAATCCCTATGTATTCATCAGGGAGGACCACACGAATAGCAGTGATATATCCTTCCAGATCACTACGGTATTCTAATCAGGGGAGACCTGGCCACTAACATAGACAGTGATATATACCTCACAATCAAATAATATAAAATATTCTATCAGGAGGACCTGGCAACTACATAGCAGGATAATACCTTCCAGTCACTATTTAATTTGTTTCTATCAGGGAGGACCCGGCATTAACAGAGCAGATGATATATAACCTTCCCAATCACTATTTATTCTACCTAGGGAGGACCGGCAACTACATATAGATGATATATACCTTCCATACTATGTATTCTACCAGGAGGACCGTGCACTTACATATCATGATTATACCAAATTCCAATCACTATGTATTCTTATCAGGGAGACCCGGCACTACATAGTGCATGATACTATACCTTCCAACACTTGTATTAACTTTTAAGGTGCGGACACAACTTGCACTACATAGCAGAGATGATCATATACCTTCCAATCACTATGTATTCATCAGGAGGACCAGCACTACATAGCAGTGATATATACCGTTCCATTCACTATGTATTCTAATCAGGAGGACCTGGCACTACATAGCAGTTGATATATACCTTCCAATCACTATGTTATTCTTTTAGGGAGGACCCCCTGCACTACAATAGTGGATAATACCTTTCCAATCAACTATGTCTTCGATCAGGGAGGACCCCGGCACTACATAGCGTGATATATCCTTCCAATCACTATGTATTCTATCAGGAGGACAGACACTACTATCAGTGGATATATTCCTTCCAATCACTATGTAATTCTACAGGGAGGACTGGCACTACCTATCAGTGATATATACCTCCGTCACTATGTATTTATCAGGGAGGACCCGGCACTACATAGCAGTGATTATACCTTCCAATCACTATGTATTCTATCAGAGGACCAGACAGCGACATAGCAATGATATATAATATAACCTTCCATCACTAATGTATTCTATCAGGTGGGGACCCGGCAACTACATATCAGTATAATACCTGCTCCAATCACTATGTATTCTATCCGGGAGACTGCACTCTGACATCGTCGCGGTTGGGGGGCATATATACCTTCCAGTCACTATGTATTTTTTATCATGGCAGGAGGAGCCCGGCACTACATTAGCAGTGAATATCATCACCTTCCAGTCACTAGGTATTCTATCAGGAAGGACCCCCAGCACTACATAGTTTTTTGGAGGATATAATGAAATTGTACAGAGTGATTGAAAGGTGTATGGGGGATTCATTGCACTTTCATAGAGCCATTGAAGGACTCCTTTGAAGGCGATGCCGGCCTTATTGATCACACATCCAGGCCCCCCATCCGTGTCCCTTCATGAAGTCCCTCATGCACCGAATCTGTTCAGTATTGATGTCGCGTTGGGAATATGGGGACAACCCTTCTTTTTGTTCCTTAAGGTCTTCACAGCTTCTTCTCCCAACTGATGTTCCTGGCTGTAATAGACGTCTCCTGAACTGCTTACACATTGCCCGGACTATAGCCGGCCAATCCACTTAGGCCCCGGTGACCACTGCAACTCGTACTCCGACATGCTAGGTTGGCGTTTTGCAGCTCGGCAGGTTGTGTGCAGTGTGATTTTAGCTTGCTGGCAGGAACGCTAATAGAAGGAATCCTCTCAATCTCCACCCAACCCCCAACCAAGACGCTAGAGGGGGAGGCTGCATTTCTCCATCAGTAGCACTTCCACCATCTAGTCTCACAATGGAAACTACTAGGCATACTGGAGAGAGGGAGGATAACACCCGCTGGTTCGATTGCTTCAGACATTTATTTTCTCAATTTAACAAAAAAAAATTTTTATTTTTAAGTTTGCAAGCTCATACACTCTACGAGCGTTATATACTTTTTTTGGTTGGATTCTTTATTGAGACATTAGACGAATGGACAGAAATAACCTCCTTATTTATATAAAGCAGAACTAGCTTTATTTTTTCTCTCTTATATCTCTTATTTCTCTCTCCTCTATCTCGTATTTCTCTCTTATATTTCTTTTTATATATTTATATTAACCTCCCTTGCGTTAGGTGCCGCTGTATGGCAATTGCGGCAAAGTACACTGCCCTTTGCCTACGCACCCTCCTCTACCAACCTCTCCGTCCCACGCTAATGTCCATTACTACGATGGTGGTGTGTGCAGTGAAGCAACGCCCCCTTACATTAACAGAGACTGGACATTAACATGGAGCTCACTGTCTCCACAAACCTAGCCGAACGTCTCTTGTATCCTGAATATCTCCGTGAGCAGTTTTACCGGAAGAACTGGCCGATCAATGCCTAATTCCGACCATTCACATCTAAAGATCAAACGTAACCATATTGAGGTAACCTCCTGGAGTTTGTGGGCATCAACCAACCTTTTATTTTGTCACGAATGGAGCGGTATGGAATCGTGGCCATTACCCTGCACTCTGTCTGGCCGTGCTTTTTTCTCCCGTTTCACTTTTTCCCCCCTACCCTCCTACACATCACTGACATGAACAAGGCTCCACCCATTGTGTTCTGGTGACAAGCAACGCCCCCTCCATTAAACATTGAGGTCTATTGGTGCCGCACCCATCCTCCCTCACTGATGACGCGTCAGACACAGGGCCGGAAAAGATCAAACGACCCTGCATGATGCATAATTGCGCTGGTTCAAATCCCGGCATGGGTATCAAGAACAAACTTTGAGACCGTAGTGGTTTGGGCATGGCACAACGGAGGTTAAAGAAAAGGGTGGTACAAAAAAGTATATCTGAAAAAAAGGAATATAAACATTAAATAGCTAAACATGACAGGTAGCCATCACGGTTCACTATTTTCCACTGGATCGAACCAAAAAAGGCAGTGGAACGTCGATCGAACTGAACCGATTCTTTGCCCCCCTGGTTTCGATCACTCACACATGATCACTTTTGACGCAGATAATCGACCCAGCAGTGCCGACAATGTTGGTTATTTCGAACACTCGTATCTGACAGGTTTTTCTAGTATTTTAATTTGATTTGGTTGGCCATCATGCTCAAATGCGCTCAACCTCAAGAAAAGGAAATGTAGCAGTTGGAAATCGTTCACACTGTGTTTTGCCGTAAAATCGATTATGTTTGACCGAGAACTGTTATATATTGTGCTGGATCGAACGCAAATAATCATCGTCCGTTTATGGCTAGCTTTTAAGATTCAAGAGGACCTGGTCAGCTCTCAAAGTTTTCTATCCAGAAGTTATACCTTGAATAAAAGACAATGTATGCTTCATCCCTCCAGCAGTCCCAATTTTAAAATATACTACAATTATAGTAGTAAATATTACATTATTCACGGTAAAAAGTCTTTGACGATGACAAGTGTAAACATGTCTGTATACGACAAGTAGCTACATTATTAAAGCAAAACAAATTATAAGTTTATCACAATTTATTTAATCAAAAAATTATTGTATAATTAAAATAATAACATTAATTAATATTAACAACGCTGTAAAATGATTTTGAATACATTGTTATGGTTTACTGATCAATCATTTTTGCATGTTTAAGAACAAAAAACTAACAACAAAACACTCAGGAAAATGGCTTTCTCCCTGCACAGAGGACAAACTCGAACTCAACGTTACTCCTAGTTTCAGGGATTCATAACTTAACAACGAATACAGCAACAGAACTAGAGCTTCAAGCTGCAAACCCGGCAGTAAATTGTGTCCTTCGCATGAGGGATTCTTCCACTCTGTATCTATGAGATTGTTTTTGCTGATATTATAATATCACGAGCCATGACAACACTCCCCATAAAATGAAACACTTTGCTTTGTCGGTGGTTTCACTTTTTTAATTTCAGTTTATTTAAATGGAAATGTGTTGATAGCACTATATGTTGTGACTGGAACATCTCACATTATTTTTTTTTATGAAAAAGGCAATTTCTTATCATGTCTCATTAAGGGAAGACTTATTTTTCTTTTTAACAACATGAGTGAATGTCACAGAAACCAAGCCCCCATTTTAACACTGCTGGTTAAATTAAAAGCTGGTGGAAGTTATTAATAAAAAAAAACCCTTTCCATTGTATCAAATGTAGAATCATTTTTGTATTTTTGGTATACATTGAACCCTGTACGCACCGGAAAACCTGCTGTGTGCATTTCCAAGTTAAATGCGCAATTCTAGGGAATAACACATACTACCGGGGGGGGGGGGGTTAACCCATTATCCCCTCCTAGTGTCTTTCTGCCATCATACACTTTCTGGTGATGGGGTGAAAATTGTCCCTGTTTTTTGAAACATTGGTCCATTAAAATACTTTGCCTACTCTTTCCCTTTTGAAGCTGGCACTCTACTTTCCTTCTACATCATGGTTGGCTGTGGGGGGTACGCACATCATGCAGACTATGAGCCTCTGATTATATTTCTCTTCTCCCGCTATGCTGAATATGCGTGCGTGTAGGGCCCGGTCCCCCGGAGGTGTGGACTCCCAGCATTCATTCGACGACACCGCTCCCCCAGCCTGGCATTGGCAGCCCTCCTGTCCCCCGCTCCGAGCAGTGCTCGGATGGGGGATGGAGGGGTAAAGATTCTCCCAATCCCAATCCAAAAGCACCCCCCTCAGCCGTCAAATTTGCCACTAGCAGCCCTCCCCTCGCCCCGTCAACCTCAACGCACTATCTCCACCTCGCACACCCCCCCCATGTCGATGGGGCCTAGGCAAAAACTTGCATAATTCAATTGAGCTGCTAACCCCCCTCATGGCATGTTTTTGGTTTTATAAGCTTCATGTTTGTCAGGGCGGCTGGCAATCTCATGGCGGTCTAGTCCGTGAATGACCATTCCTAACCACCAGTGTTAATGAAAATTTATGATTGAGAAGAAACAGACAAATTTCTTTCTCATGACCGGTAAAGGAATAAACATTTTATAGTTAGCTTGTCATAGGTATACAAGTTTCATAGCTGTCAACTTAAAAAAAAAAAAGAAAAAGAGGGGGATATCAATTGAGGTCACTTCCGGTCTGCGCACCATTTAAAAGCTTCGCTTCCCAGTACCGAAGTGACTCACCATTTTTACCAAGTATAGGAAAGGCAGGTTTCTTCTTATATATCAACCAATGTATCAGAGCTGACGAGGTCCTCAGATAGGTCAGTGATATGCAATCCATTATCTATCCATTGAAAAACTGAGAGCTGTGTGAAGTCTGGTCCCTAAAATCCTTTCTATAGGAGTCGTGGGGTTGAAAAGTAGAAATGAAAAGTAGACTATCCTCACCGAACCAACCTCTCTTAGATGGCCTCTGGAGATTTAAAAAACTCAAATCACTTAAAACCCAAAATAGGTTGAGAGTTGGCATCTACCATGGCAAACACATTTTCGTATTCTTCTAGCAACTGACCACCCGCTCCTACCGTATGAGGAACTCGGAAACAGACTCTCGGCAGAAGATCGCAAAGGTAGACCTGGGGTCTCGTTAGCACCTTCAAATCATGGCAGACTTGGTTAAGGTTTGCATTGGAGGACCCTGTCCATGAATCAGCTTTCTCAGCCACAGCCTGGCACAGCAGGCGTATGGACATGGATGATGGGCCCTCGGGATGGAGTGATACGAGGTAACAAGACCTTTCCCTTGTGGGGGTCTCCTCTCAGAACATAGTGCGTGCCACTTGAGATCCTGGAGAGCACCAGTCACACGCTATCTTACATTGGAACACCACCGTATTATGCAGTGTTTTGGACCAATCCTATATAGCTCTTGGTGCTGTACATCCATTCTTCTATGGTCAAAATCACTTCCACAAATTTCTATTCTCTCAATAAGAACAATTCACCAGCTTCCTCTTCAGTGATAGGTGTCACTGCGGACACTTTTTCCTGTAAACAATACGGCGTGCTGCACCTCGGTAGTGCACATGTGCTGTAGTATACTGGAAAACATGACCACCTCGCCCTATAAAAAGAAAGTTAACCTGAATTGTTGAGTGTCAATAGGAGTACTTACTGTTATTTTTTTTAATATGAAAGAAAAAAAAATATCTATCTATTACACTTGATACTAAAAGAGATTGGACATTATGTAAGGCATTGTTTTACAATTTTTGCTAACATATATGTAAATGCTATCTAGTATAAAGGCTCCCCTACACGGGTCGATTTTCAACTCGATTTTTGACGACCAGTCACTGCTTGCGTTCATTATATCGTATCGATGATCTATCTTCGATCAATTAAGTTCTGCCCGCCCCTGAACGATCGACCAATACAAAATCCACTTGAACAAAAAATATGATCGGACATTTATTCCGTCATGTGGTTTTTTTTTGGTCGTGGTTTGGCAATCAAGGTACGTTGTTGACCCATAGCCCACTTAGCTGCCTATGCAGCAGCTTTTGTGGAATTGGCCTCATTTCCAAATCGACCACAAATTGGATTCCCAGTTGGCTGTTCCATCATATCCCAGTCAATAGCCGCTTTTCTGCATACATATAGACAGACCACAAACTGCACTCGCAACGCTGCTAGTTGAAAGCCTAAGCCCCCCATAGACGTGCCCTATTCCCGGCCATATTTTGTAGCAGAACCAACCTGCGTGCTCGCTCCCAAGTCCCCGCTTCCCTCTTCGCTAGTCCCGAACCTTGAGTTATGTTGAAAAAAGCCGGCAGGTCGGGGTCCACACGGATCCGTCCTGCTGTTTTTTTTTTTCCTGCATGATCCTCTGTTCCTCCTGCACGTGCAGGCTGTTAACGTCGGAGGGGAGTCTCCTCCCCCTCAATGTCTCCTCCCCCTTCGAGTCCTCCTCCCCGTCTCCAATTTAATTGGCTCATTCTGACATGAGTCCCGTCCGTTGTTAGTGAACACAGAGGATCCTGTCCGTTCTGTAGCAACTGCTCACAGCTGGCGACGGCACCACAGCGTAATGAGTCTGCTAAATGTCTGCCATGAATCAGGTGTCCTATGTGCTGGCTTTAAAATTCGATTAAATTAATGTTGATCGTTACATTTGGATCCTTTTTACCATCATGTAAAGTAATAGATTCAAAGCCAAATCCAAATTTTTAGATTTCCAAATTAATTTTGATCCAAGAACGGAATTGATTTTCCGAAGACGGACCGGATTACAATGTTTATTGCTTGTTGTGTGCCCATTATCACGCCACATACTTCCCTCAAAGACTTAACCTTGGGTTTTGAGAGTGAGCAGCTCATGGCATATATCTACGTGGCGAAAAAGTTGGTTTTGAGAGTAACCTGATCCTGTTGGTCAAATGGTTTTGTCATCAGCTGGGAAAATAATACGTTTGTTTATTAGACATTTAAAATATACGGCTGATTGTTACAAAAACTTTTTATAACTCTTGTTAAGGGCTTAAAGGTAGCCATTACACGGTGCGATTTTTCATTCACCTCATCCAAAGTAATGGCCTGCACACAGGGTCCAGCTCAGTTTAGAGGAGAATCCGAACATGTATGGCTAGCTTTAGCTCCACGGTCGCTGGGATCCGCCAATGTCCACTGAATAGTTGCTTCCATAGACTTAGCTTGCTGCGTCAATTTGACGTCCAAGGAGCTCGACCACGATCCGCGGCTCTGACGGGTATATACATATAGATGGGGTCACATCACTGTGGAGACAGCCCTGTCAAAAGCCCCATTGGCTTACAATGGGCGGCTTTGTGCACTCTGTTAAAAAACCCGCATTCATCAACGCAGGGGTTTTAAAGGACAGTTGAGCCTAAGGCTAGTCTCCACTGCGTTGTTGTGCTCATTCAAGATCCCTGACGTTAATTGGCATGCTTGGTGGGGTGGGGGGGGGTCCGGACAGAGCACATCACATATGGTGGACACAGGCACATCGTAGCCCATACATTAATAGCATCTTTCCATCCGCCACGAACTCTGTGATTGTTTGTGCGCAGTGGAGACATGCTTTAGGCAGTGTTTCCAAACGGGGGGGGGCCACAAGGGTTGCTGAGGGAGGGACAAAGCAGTTAAGCCACCCATGGAGGGACTTGCGCAGAGAGTAAGTAGAGGCATGTAGTGTGGTTGTCCTCTGTGTGAGATAATCATTTCTCTGCATGAGTGGTATGTGGTGTACTCTCTATGTGAATTATGTTTCTGTTAAGGTTGTGTGAAAACAATAAAGTTGTATGAGTTTGTATTTTGCATTCACAGTTTGAGGGACATTTCACACTAGTACTAGTACAACCATACTGCAACGCAAATGCGTCTAGTGTAAAGTGGCCCTCACTCTGCAACTGTGGTGTTGAATGGTGGGCTCAATAATGTTCCTACCAGAAAAGGGGGTGCCCTGTAGGGACGTTTTGGACCACTGTCTTAGAAATAATGGAACAGGTTAGTCCACCCAATTTGAACCTTTTGGAGGCAGCATTGCTCTCCAACCTGGGGGGGCTGTTTTTTGTGGTTGGGGGGCTTCTCCCCCTTCCTTTCCCCCTCCTTTCCTTTTCTCCCCCTTCCCTTTTCCCCCTCTTTTTCTTCTTTTTTTCCTCTCTTAGAATGACTTAAGCCCGCCTTCCTAGACACATCAATCTATGGCAGACCTTACAACTTATTTACAGCGTGGAGAAGTCCCCACACTGTTGAGCAGTCTGCTACATGTTCGTACAGGAATCCTGTGTTTTCCACTAACACGGGACTCCCGTTCAGATAGCCAATTACTGGGAGGTCGGAGGAGACTCCCCCTCCTAGTTTTACAACCTGCAGCTGTTCTAATCTACCCTTCAGTGTACAGAAAAGAACCGCATGTCGATCGGTTTGCGAATCCGACCTGCTGCTTTTTTTCTCACCAGTCCAAGGTGGCTCCACATAGTTCGGCAACCAACCTTGAAGGTGATCTGCGTGAGCGAGCACGCAGGTATGGTCTTCTCAATTAGGCCGGAGTCGCCCGTCTATGGGGGGCTTTAGAATAACTCCTCATCTTAGTAAATAGTAGCTTTTTGGGTGTGTAATGAACAGTTTACTTTAATCCTCCCTCCTGAAATGCAATTCATCCTGACTTGACCGCTGCTATCTGAACCTGAAAATCTTGTTTCCTTATAAATTTTGGACGTGTTATAGTTTGCTGTGAACACCCCCGATCAAGGTAAACCTCTCGGTGTGTAGCCAAAACACACAAAACCTTTAGATATTTACTATCATTGGGTGGTTGGAATGTTTCAGATCTGGCCTTTTGTACTCGCTCTGTAAAAACTCTGCTTGCATTTGGATTAAGGTTAGCTGGTTACCAACTCCTTGCAGTGGTGCCATGGTTCCAATTGTGCCAGTTGTTTCCCATAGAGGGGCTTTTTTAGTATGGACAATGGTCAATAATGGCTTTATAAATAAAACGGTACCCTCATAATCCCATATTGACCATTGTCCCACTACTAAAAAACCCCTCTAATGGGCACCCAACGGCCCATTTTGTGACACCATGGCACACTGCAAGGATTTTGGTAACCAGCTACCTAATCCAATTCAATGCAGAGTTCTTTAGCAGAGCGAGTACAAAATGCAGATCCTTAAACATTCCACCACCCAATAATAGTAAATATCTAAAGGTTTGGATATTTACTATTCATTGGTGGTGTAATGTTTCAGGATCTTGCATTTTTGTACTCTGCTCTGTAAAGACTCTGCATTGCATTGATGATTAGCTGGTTACCAACATCCTTGTCAAGTGTGCCAGGTGTCACGAAGAAATTGGGCATTGTGTGCCCATTAGAGGGGCTTTTTAGTTTAGTAGTGAGCAATTGTCCAATTGGGCTTATAAAAAGGTACCACTCATAAAGCCCAATTGACCATTGTCCCCTACTAAAAAGCCCTCTAATGGCACAACAACTGCCAATTTTGTGACAACCATGGCACACTGCAAGGATTGGTACCAGCTAACCTAATCCAATCAATGCAGAGTTCTTTTACGAGCAGAGTACAAAATGCCAGATTCCTGAAACATTCCCACCCAATGAATATTAAATCAACCCAAAACCTTTAGATATTTACTATTCATGGTGGTGAATGTTTCAGGATCTGGCATTTTGTACTCTGCGTCTGTAAAGACTCTGCATTGCATTGGATTAGGTTAGCTGTTCCACTCTTGGCAGTGTTGCCATGTGTCACAATTGGGCAGTTTGTGTGCCCTTAGAGGGGCTTTTTAGTAGTGGACAATGGTCAAATGGGCTTTAATTAGTGGTACCTTTTATAAGCATGTTGTTATCTGACACTTTGTCTAATACTTAGCAAAAATAAAACAAAAACATTTTTAAAAAATATTGTGCTACAGAGGGTTTCTGGGTTGTAGAGTATGTCTCCACTCCACAAAAGAAGGACATTCTCGGCTCTGTTGCCCCCCCCACCAGAATGTCGATGTATTATCAGTCACAACGGCATAACCCGTAAGAACAGCTGGTCCGGTAAGTTATGGCCCCGGGGGAATGGCTGATGGAAACTTGGGCAAGCTCTGTGCTATCGGCCTGCACCCACACATTCAGTCCAGGGCATGCTCCTTACAGTCATCGCAGATGTGGTGTGCACCCATTGGTTTTTCAATTGGTGTTATCACGACTGGTATTGGTCACAGTGACGAAAAAGCGGAGAGCGGAGATGAAAGTAGAGTGGGGATGGGAAACATACGCGATGGAGAGAAAAGGTGAGTGCTACATGTGAGTGGGGCCTTGCAGAGTGAGTGGGAGATGTGGAGATGTGAGTACGGGCCGTTATATACGTAAGGGGATAAGCATACGTAGGATAGGGAAAGGGTGGTAAAATGACAACAGGGGGAGAAGGGTGTTAAGCTGTGTGTTGAAAGAGGGCAGAATAGGCGAGGATCGAGAAAGATCTCATGAAAGAGATGTTACAGGGGGGGAGATAGATGGATTTGTCTTCTAGAAAAAGAACCGTGATAATAACGCCTGTGTTGCGGAAGTGGAGGCGTAAGAGCATGAGAGGGTAAGAAGGCAAGTAAAAGATGAGCGGGCCGGAGAGAGGAAGCATGGAAAAAAGCAAGAGGAAGGTAATAGTAGTGGAGGTAAGGAGGGGGCAGGAAAGATAATAGTACTGAGGAGTGACGCAAGAGGGGGGATGCGAAGAAGAACTATGATTGGACGTATAGGTAGAGAAAATGGGTAGGTGAAGGAAAGAGTAGTGCAGTAGTATGAGGCATGAAGTGGACAAAGGGGGTGGAGAGGTTATGGGAGAGGGGAGGCGTGTATTAAGAAGTGGAGGAAGAACGGTGTTAAAAATGTCTGAGATGGGTGAACATGAGGTGGGAACTGATGAAGGGGGGGGGGGAAGGTACAGAATCTGAGGGGAGGTAGTAGGTGTGATTAATCGTAGGGGGGGCTGAGGGAGGCATATGTTACGGTGGAGGTGTCGAAAGGGAATATTGAACGGGACGTGCAATGTTTTTGCACCTTGGTTTACAATGAGCATTCCATCTTACCCCCCCCTTAACAGGGGTCACAAGTAGGGCCAATTATCCCCCCCCCCTCCCCCCATATGTTTAACTAGCCTAATTAATATGTTTGAATTTATTGGTCTGGATAGTGGATTTATCTATCTGAAATACCCCACCACATGAATTACATGCACACTGTATGCACAGGGAGGGGGACATACAATGACTACACATACTGTACAAACAAAGTAAGGGGACATAACATGGATTACAACATACTGTATAACACAGGGATGAGGGTCCACATGAACTCTACATGCATACTGTCACACAGGGATGGGGACCTACATGACACCAACTGTACACACAGAGATGGGACATACATGGACTGCACACCCTGTAACACACGGATGGGGCATACTGGACTACACCACTTGTACACACAGGGATGGGGCACACATGGACTACACACACTGTACAACCAGGGATGTGGTCAACACATGTGACTACACACACTTTACACACAGGATGGGGGCACACATGGCTACACACACCGTAACACCAGGGATGGGGCACACATGGACTACACACCGGGCACACAGGTATGGCAGCCATATACTACACACTGTACCATAGGGTGGGGGCATACATGGACTACACACAGTGTCCACCCAGGGATGGGGGCATACATTTGACTCACACACGTACAACCACAGGGATGGGGGCATACATGGACTAAACACACTGTACACACAGGGATGGGCACACATGGACTATCACACACTGGACACACAGGGATGGGGGCAACGGACTACACACACGGTCCACACAGGGATGGGTGACATACAGGACTACACACTCTGTACAGATTTCATGTAATCCATATGTGCCCCAATCCCTGTGTGTACGGTCTTTGTATAGTCCTGGTTCCCCCCATCCCTATGTGTGACAGTCTTGTATAATTGCCTTACCACCACCCAACCAATTCTGAAACCTACTGTCTCCCTGCAAGCCCCCCTACCAGCTGCACCACCATTCAAATTTGGCCCCACTTGTATTTTTATTTTGGACACCCCCCTGCTCAGGTCAATGAACTCATTCAGCATGCAGAATTAGAATGATAGTCTGTATCATTTATTCTTTTCCAAATATTAATGTTTTATAAAGGTAAGAAATGTTTTAATGAAAGTAAAAAAAAGTTAAAGTTAAAGAAAAAGTTGGTCGCTGCATATCACACACATTATGAATTGGAGACACATGTAGGACTCACGTTTGAAGGCGATGCCGCATATTGATTCAGCACATCCGCCCCCCATACTTGTCTCTTCCAGGAAGTCCCGCAGGCACCGAATGCTCTTCAGGTCATTGATGTCCATAGCGGTGGAATAGGGGTTGCAATGCCTTCCTTTTCAGGGGTCTGCACATCTTCTCTTCTCCCAACTAGTGTGTCCTGGCGTAGATAGACCTCTTTTCTCTCCTGGAACTGCTTACACATTGCCCCGGACTATAACAGCCTAATCCCCTTATTGCCCCCGGTGATCACTGCAACCCGTACTCCAGACTTCTGACAGTCACTATTGCAGTCCTGTAAGCATGCTCATGAGATTTCACAGAGACCCAGATCTGGCTATCTGCCCCGGGCTAATACTGGAATGCAATCTTTGATCACTCTGCTCCCCACCACAAACATGGATACGTACGCCACCTTAAATCCTGCCAAATGCTTCTCTATATCATAGGATCATTCTCTTACCATCACAGCACCTGCATTGGCTTCCAACCTTGGTGGTTTAACACAGTTCAGCCCTTCCTTCATTTTTTCAAAAAAATACTGGGTTTCGTTATATTTTATACGCATACTACATTTGTCCCTATATTGGAGGGGCGATGCCTAGCATTGGTAGGAGAATATTCCAAGGATGCTGAATTACCCTAATCCATGGGTGTCAAACACATACAGTGGGCCAACTCACGGACCAGACCTTGATTGTTTTTTAAAAATGTCTACAGTTGTGAAAGTTTTTCCATTTCTTTAGATTAACACAATGAACCTTTTCATATGGACCACCAACTTTATTTTGGCCACAACCCACCGAAAACACTTCAGGCCATATACCGATCATGTGCGATAATCTCTGCTGATGCCATTGTTTCAAATGAGCGAACGGAGGTGCATCGTGATGATATTACACGTTGAACTCATTGCCTGTGTAGGGGCCTTGAACCTCCCTAGCGTGTGATACTGAACCCTGTTCATTCGCTGAACAGGGTCCTCTCAACCGCAGGGAATGCCGGCGGCGGGGAGACCCTATGCCTCCCCAGACAGCTGCATCGATTTCGTCATCGCTGGCAGCATTTCCGGTTTGCTGCCCGCCCGATTCGCGTCACCAGTGACTCTGAGGGGGCGGCCGTCGCCATAACCTCTGTTTCATGTAGGAGCCCCCCTGCTGTCCCTCCACGCACGATGTCAGTAATGACAACAGCTGCGTGAAGAGCTCCGCTATATGCCGGAAATACATGCAGTGTACGTGTGTACACTGCCTCGTCGCCATGCGATATGGGGGCGGTGCCATGTAATGTAAGCGATTTTCCTTCAAAAGGAATGCGCTTGTTGTGGTCGGGAGTTGTAAAGTGAGGTGGGGTCCCTTAATATGCCAGACCCAGCATGCCCTGGTCATCCTGAGTAACTTAAGGAGGGCTCCGCCTCGGAGGGCATAAGCGAGGCAGGAGCCAGCCTGCCCATATACAGCTTCTGTGACTGCGCCACTAACTTCCCAACTGTACAATCCAGCGTGCGTGCCAGCCGCTCGTGTACCCGATTGTGTCTTTCCGATGGGGTGGAACCCCGCCCAGCCATTGGGTCCGCCTGACTACTGCAGGGAAGGTTTTTGGGGTCATCGCTACTTACAAACTACAGCATGCCGTGGGCCGCCGCCTTCCGTTCACCCCTGCAAGTTACGAGTGTGCAGTGGCCACTTGTTTGGCCCGCCGGGGGTGAAGACTGTCAAACACGTCCTCCCTGCAACCATTTGAGTCCCTTGCCTGGACTTTTCTCAGGACTAGTTACTGGGACCTTTGCCGTAACTATTATTTCATTCTACACAAACGTTGGCCATTTCCATGAGGCGAGCCCCCACTGCTGGGTCAATTGCGTCAATAAATTCCTTTTTAAGCCTCACGTGCATGAAGGCCAAGCGGAGCGAGTACAAAGAGGAAGGACCGTCGCAATATTTTTTTTTGTAGTATAAACCCAACCCTTCTCGACATCCCCCCCCCCCCCCCCCCTTCCAGCAAGTTTGGTGATGATACCCAAGCTGAGGGGCTTTGCAATTAACTCGCAATTGTTGAAATGGTCCAATTTTTGAAAATCAATTCAACCATCTCTTAGTAAAACTCAGTGCAGTAATGCATTTAGATGCTATTATTTTTTCAATTCCGAAAGGAACATTTCCGTAATGACGACCGAACACAGAGCAAAAAGTCCAATAAAAGCTTTAAAACTTTGTCATAAAACGATTCAATCTTCACATAAATAAAAAATCCATCGTTGTGAATCACTACGCTTCCCTTGACTATTCATCGCCTGATGGGTTTCTCTTCTTCTCCTATCCCCCTTAGCTGGTGCTTACTCTTACTTTCCTGCGCATTCCTTTAGCGGGACCCGACAGGGCCGTCCACCATTCATGTTAGTAAGCCTCACAACGTTCTGTTTGCCGATTCGCCGGCCGGTGGTTGACGTGTAACAGGGCGGCCGGTGCTGGACTTGTTAGTGCACCAGCGGCCCAGGTTCTTTTTAGGAAAGGCCACTTGCCTCCCACCAATCACCACACAGAACAAGTCAAGGCAGCTGAATAGGGGAATATTTACAAGTCTTTACTGGGGAAGATATATAAGTTAATCACCAAACCCAAGCCTGGGAATGGGGCACCTCTTGAGGATCTACTGTTCCACAACACTTCCTCTCAGTCTGCCAGGGTGACTGATGGCTTTCAGGTCCCAGTGGAGGGGTCAAGGTCACAGCCCAGCGATCAGGGAAAGTAGGGAGCGTTCCTATGGAGGTGGAGAAGGGAGAATCCTGCGTCTGCCTATCTCAGCACCTATCGGTATAGAATGTCCCTCTCTCGGGCGCAACTTGAGGGAAGAAGACCTGGTCCAAGGAACAACCTTTCAAGGGCCCCCGGATGTGGGTCCCGGGCACTAGCAGAGACGGGCCCGTCGGAGAACCCAGAAATTGGTGGGAGCCCAATCTCCAGACGGGTGGCCACGCTGGCTGGGTAATACAGTTGGCTTAGGATCTAACCCACTCTGACAGAAGGGCCGAAGAGGTGTATTCTAACCCCTCTGCCTGGAGGAGGGCATTATCTTGTCCTCCAGCAGATTGAATGAGTAACACTGTAAGGCCCGAGAAAGAGCGAGATAACTGAGAAGCCATCACTCATACCCTGCACCTGCCTACAGAGGATGCATATACGGTTAGTATACACACATTTACCAGCAGATTATATACACATCAATCATGTCATGGCGGGATTCCACAAATATACAATTTAACGTGGGTATCCCACTACACTACGACGTACTCACGAAGTTAACCTTCCGGGCCGGCGATTCGGCAGAACGCAGTGAGGCTTTCTCACATGTAATGTGGATCTCTCCCTGTCGGGTCCCTGCCAAAGTACTTGCCTGGTCCGCATGGGACCATCAGCGCAATGGAAATATAACCTAAATGTGTATAGGTGACAGAACCTTGAATGTGTATTTTATGGTGTAGTTTGACTGCCCCAATAAAAGCCCATAACAGAAGCCCCTTTGAACAGAGCACTAGTTTACTGTTTACAACAGTTACAATGATTATAAAAAGCAGCACATTTTTTTAATTATAATTTATGATCATTATTATTATTTATTATCATAATCATATATAATAATCATTGTTATATTGTTTTTATAGCATTTTGCGTCTCTATGGATTCAAAGCTCAGAAAACCATGGCGCCTCCTTACTGAGGACAAACGAAGGCTGCAGTAGCTACTACTAAGTGTGGTGACCTCATACTAATGACCCAATCGTCATGGAGATTGAGCAGCAACCCGGAAGTGAAATGGGTCTTCTGTGAGGGTTTCTTCTCTCACGTGTAGGGAGCCCGAGAGCCGTTCCAACCAATGAAATGGACATATCCTCTCATGCTTGTTGTCAGTGTTTTTTAATGTGTAATGCGTCAGTACAGCTAATATTATCCATGGCCAAGTGTACACCTTATGTCACCATTATACCACAGGTAGCGTAATGGTGGAGGAGCTGGGCCAGCACAGACAGCTATAACATTCTGAAAAGCAGAGACCTTCAATATTTTGGAGAGAGGGGGCTCTGTTATGAAGTGGCCGTCTTTTTTAGTCATCAGACACATTCAAATCAAATCTCCGTCATATAAATAGAATTCCTGCCAGTGAGTGTTTTAAAAATGTCCTATTGTTCTGTACGCTAACCAAGTGGCACGGATCAGGTACACTGCTGGCAAGCCGCTCTCTAAAGCCCCCCTCCTAAAGCCCCCCCAGTAACCTTTAGATTCCTTCCATACAATTTCCATTAGACCTTGAACCAACACTATGTAGTAGAGTGACCTCCCTGATATAGAATACATAGTGATTGGAAGTAATATCCTCTGTCAATGTAGTGGCCCGGGTCCCTCCCTGATGAAACATAGTGATGGGAAGGTGTATGGTCCAGCGGCTAGTATGCCGGGTCCTCCGGATAGAATACAAGTGGATGGAAGGTAATTTCACTGCTATGTAGTGCTGGTTCCTCCCTGATCGAATACATAGTTATTGGAAAGGTATATATCACTGCTAATGTATTGCCTGGTCTGCCCTGATAGAATACATAGTGATTGGAAGGTATATATCACTGCTATGTATGGCCGGGTCCTCCCTGGTAAATACTAGTGATGGAAGGTTCTATGGTCACTGCTATGTAGTGCCGGGTCCTCCCTGAATAATACATAGTGATGGAAGGTATATATCACTGCTATTGTAGTGCCGTGTCCTCCCTGGTAGAATACAGTAGTGATTGGAAGGTATAATGCCACTGCTATGTAGTGCCGGTCCTCCCTGATAGAATACATAGTGATGAAGTTGTAGAAAGGGTTCCCATATTACATGGTTTTGGTAGAAGAAAAGTTGGTTGTACAGAAATTGCATGGTAATTGGTATGTTGTGTATGGGGGGGCTTAAATAACATCTGAAGTTTAGGTTATGATCAGTTTAATCTGCTAATATATTTTATTAAACAAGATCTTCAAGGTTTTATATTGTCCATTGCCGAGCAGCAGAAGACAAGGGAACATCAGTCCTGTGGAGATCTGACACACTTTCCCCCCTTTTGATCAGAGGCTATGTTCATCAGGGCCTGCTGTAATGTCTGAGGGTCCTCGAGAGAGAAGAGAGACTCTGGGGTTCCACGTTAACCCTTTCGAATTTTCGGTTCTTTGTTTTAGTTATTCGCCCTGCTATAGACCGCAATAATGAGGTGAATAAAGGGCGCACAGGCCGAGAGAAACGAACAAGTGTCTTCAGGAGATCTGGGTGGACCACAAGTTTAGGAGTATTATCTGATCGAGCACATGATCCCTCCATCAAACTGATCACATAGGCCACACCTCATGTTATGTGATTGTAGAAGGTATTATCGTAGGGAAACTATTGGGCTTTGCCCACTTGAGAAAGGCGTCTACCCATAATGCTAATACACGGCAGGTGATCAACTACTAGCGATTTCATGGCAAGAATCGAACGGGAAGCTATTTGAACGCTCCCCATATTCCACACTCTAATGGGCGCAAAATCATATTCGTAGCCGCCCGATGTACCCTGCATCAGCGTGATGACGTCCTCACTCTGCTGTCATGTATAGGCTGGCTTGGGAAGACGCCGCTGCTCTCCTCCCCCGGCAGCTTAACTTTTGCTAAAATAAAAGGAAAGACCACAGCGTCGCTAAGCAAGCATCGACATCGTGGTATTCCGGTAGTTCCCAGTAGCTGTTTTTTTT
>CM070033.1:185518726-185529412 GCA_036250615.1 Ptychadena robeensis | reverse complement strand
AAAAAAAAAAATTAAATTCCCATCTAAATTTAGTAGGACTCCTCGACTCCGACTCCACAGCCCTGACAGCAATATAGGTCCACATTACTAGGTTTTGACCCTATTTGCTTACTGGCGGACCACTTATGTGCACCCCTGATTATGACATGCCTTTTGCCCTATTTCTGTCTGACTTTATTTTTCTCTATTCGTAGATGTCATCCTCCAGTATTTATCTCACACAGACAAACAACTACAGAAGAAGTGGTCACTGCTGAAGGAAAATGGATTTCTAGAGTGAGTTTTATAGGGATAAAACATTTTAATTTGTGTAAGGAATAGTTGTAATGATCCTCACAATTCCGAGTTGCACATACTCATTCCTTTATCTGCTAAGGTGGTATGAATGGAATTAGCAGGGTAGTTCTGCATAGGCTGGGGGTAAAGAATATAAAAGAGGCACCTCTTCTACCTACTGTAATTTGCTGACCATAAGGGACTCTGTAGGAGTGTAGGACATTTCCTATACAGAGGAGCGTCTAATCCTGATAAAAATACTGGGAACTGCTTTGTGCTGCAACCAGCAAAGCTGGAGTTGAGGGCTTGTGTCCACTGTTGTTTTTCCACACGTTGGACGCACGTCCGCAGCACGGACAAAGAAGCAGAGAGGACACTTCCCAATTCTAATGAATGGGACAGTGTCCACCCTGCTTTAGAGCTGTGGAGTGCCGCACCTTTGTTGCAATTTGGACACTGTTTTTCCACATCTGGTTAATCAATACTCAAATAATCAAGCACAAACTATTATTATATATATGCTTAATCAATAGGCAAACTGCACACAAGTCTCTGGGAATCTGCCGACAGTGTGCGTCTTTTTTCCCTGTGTCGGATATACAATCAGCAGTGGACACATGGCCTAAAGTAGACAGGCAAGCTGTCAGAGGCTCCCCGACCTCCTGGTCCCACTCTGCAGATCTCTCACAGAAGAAGGGACATCAGGGACTGGGCAGCGGAGGCAAAGTTGTCTGAGCTTAGTACAGAGCTCAGTTTCCCAGCGAGGGGAGAGATGCAAATTCACAATACAAGGTGCAAATTCACAATATAAGGTGCGCAGATTTCCCCCCCCCCTGATTTGGGGGGGGGGGGGCTTGGTCTGAGAGTCTTTTACTGTGAAAAATCCAATACCTCCAAGCCTGGACAAGGAATCATGTACTTTAACTAGGGTGTGGCAGGCCTGGTAGGTAGACATAGTCAAATTATTCGAATCACAGCTCCTGAACATGATATCATCACCAACGTTGCTAGAGATGTAGAGAAGGGTTGTGGGGACATTTTATAACAAAAAAGGGATTGCTCTAGCGCATGTAATTTTTCATAAATTAAGTTCATAATCAAGCCAAGTCGAAATTTTTACTGGACTTTAAGCTTGATTTATGAAAAACTATTTGTGTTAGACCAAAACTTTCTTTGAAGTACACCCTGGACCCTTCTCTACATCTCCTGCATGCTTGGTGATGATACCATGCCAAGTAATAAGCGTGGCTATTCTCCAGGTCATACCTGACCTCATTCAGGCATAGAGTCTAGCAATGCCTGGTAAGAGGGGGGGTTGACATACAAGCGTAATCCCCCATGCAATACAAGACAAAAGGGATATACAAAATGGGTTTTACATGTTGATGTCCTGATTCTCTTGTAACATGATACTCTGGGCAATGAAAGCGACTAATTTGCTTTCAAAGGCTGGCAAGCATTGGATGAGCGTTTCTATTGCAGTCAGTAAAGGCGCTTGAAACGCCAAATGCTTGTTGGAAGCCATGAGTCGTTTAAAAACCACTGAGTCTAAAAAAATGCCCAGCAAGTGTCCATGTGAATCCAGCCTCTTTGGTAGTACTGTCAATCCCAGTGAGTTTCATGAAGAAAGTTTTTGTTTTGTAACAAGTTGCTTAAAATAATACAAATAATGTAATTTAATAAGAAATAATTATAACTGTGTTTTGTTTTAGAAATCTAACATTTGGACAGGATGGACCCTCCTGGAAGCTCCTAACAGCTCTCAGATTGCTGTGTCTGGGTTCTGATGAATTGTAGGTGAATCATTGTTACTTTTTATTTGCTTTTGAATGTTTGAGACCTTTACATCGGGTATGTTACCGCCAGTGCCAAGCACGGGTACACAGCGGGCAATCCAATGACTGTCTCGGTCTCATCATGCTGATGCATCTTAGCTGCCTTATCGAAACTAGCCCTTAATTGCACAGCGTCTTAACATGGTATCACCACCAAAATTACTGGAGATGCAGAGAAGGGTTATGGAAAATAAAAGAAAAATTGCACTGGCTCATGTAGTTTTTGCATAAATTAAGTTTAAATTCAAGTCAACTTAATGTGGAGAGGGGTGGTGGGAGGGGCAACAGTGAGGTTAAAGTCTGAGGTTTAGAACATTATGTTAGTAGTATTTTTTTCAGAGTAATCCTTCTTTTTAATCATAAGTTTAGACTCTAAAGCTGGCCATACACCTTCAGATTTCTCTGTCAGATTTCCTTCAGATCAGATCTACCAACAACCATGTAGTATAGTGTCCTCCCTGATTGAATACATAGTGATTGGAAGGTGTAGAAAGGTCCTCATATTACATGGTTTTGGTAAAACAAAATCTGATCTACAGGAAATCTGAAGGTGTATGGCCAGCTTAAGTCCTCAGATTGGAAACCATTACATTGGTCACTGTGCAAGCTCTGCACTCCACTTAACTCCACTTGAGAACCTTGAAAACTTAGCAGTCATAATGTATTATTTTTCTCCAGCCCCCTCCCTGTCAAAAAAAACCCATTGTGGTCCACAAGTCAAAAAGTTTGCCCACCCCTGGGCTAGAGGCAAATTTGGATGCACTGGCATTTAAATTTCCCATACCACTTTGAACAAAAACAAATGATCATACCGCCAATGAGGTTATTCCGGATATAATTCCCAGCATGGCAGCATAACATCACAGAAGTGATCTATTTCTGACATTTTACAGCAAACTACAAGTAAGTAATGTGTTTTACAGTAACTAACATAAAGCCGTCTGCTTTTCTTTCCACTGCAACATCCCACTTTGGCTTTTTAGTGAAATGTAATATTTCAGTTGTTGTATTTTCTTTAAGCACATTCTGGAAGAAAGTCCTGCTGGGAAGTTTTGTGTCTGTGTCCAACGAGCAGAGCTGCACGGAACTTGTGAGAAAGATTTGCCAACACTTACTAGAAACAACTTCCCAGGCTGTACAGAAGGTGAGTCAGCGGGGAGACAGGAATCAGTGTAAGTGGCATTCGGCTGGTTCTTAGTAAGGCCCAATATTAACCCCTTAGTTTAGTCAATCCAGAGAGATTTGCACTGTTTATGAAGATTTTTTGTTTGTATGTTACCTTGATGGACCCCCCCCCCAACAATAACAACAACAATGCAGCTCTTAAATCTCAATCTCTCTTTCTCCCTCTCTGTCTCTCTCTGTCTCTTGTCTCTCTATAGTACTCCAGTTTGTTCTCTGGTTCTCCGTCTTGTGTTTTCTGTTTTCCTCTTGTTCGCTCTCTCCTCCTCTTGTTCTCTCTCCTTCTCTTGTTCTCTCTCTCTCTCTCTCTCATTCTCTCTCTGTCTCTCTCTCCCTCTCTTTTGTCCTCTCTCATATTCTTGTTCTCTCTTTTGCACTCTTGTTCTCTCTGTCGTCCTCACACTTTCTCTCTATCTGCCGCTTGGCCTCTGGTTCTCTCTCTTTTCCTCTTATTTTCTTCTTTTTCTCTTCTTTTTTCTTCTTTTATATGCTGTCCCATTCTCTCTCACACTTTCACTCTCTCTCTTGTCCTTTTTCTCCTTGTCTCATCCTCCTCATACCTCCTCTATTTTTCTCTGTCTATTACCTTTCCTCTCTCTCCTCTTGTTCCTTCCTACCTTCTCTCTCTCTCTTACTTATTGTCTCTTTCCTCTTGTTCCTTCTCGCTCTCTCTCTTGTCCTCTCTTGCTCCTTTTTTTGCAGGAATACACCATCTCTGTGTTTTTTATATATATACATACAGTATGGGGATATAACAAAGGTATGAGATGAACTTTCCATAGGGACCAAATACTTATTTTCCACCATCATTTGCAAATAAATTCTTTACAGATCAGACAATGTGATTTCCTGGATCCCCCCCCCCCCCATTTTGTCTCTCATAGTTGAGGTGACCTATGATAGAAATTACACGCCTCTCTCATCTTTAAGTGGGAGAACCTGCATAATTGGTGGGGGACTAAATACTTTTTTCCCCACCGTATATATATTTCTTTGTCATATATATATCTTTATATATACTTTTCTTTCTTTTCAGATATCTGCTCTGGAAAGTGAACACACAGCGAATCCTCATCTCGCCTTAGTAAAAGCGTTACGGCTGGAAGAACTGAGAATTTTGCAAAAATCAGACCACCTTCTGCACAACAGAGACTTTATATCACTGTAGACTTCCAGTACTGTTCTCGTCCAACAACAGAAATAGGTGAATGTTTTGTGGATTCATGGTGTCGATGGTTTGAGTCCAAGAAATGAAGTAAGAACGGCCAAGACATTAGTAACCAGGTTCATCTTCCTTTCAGTACAGATTTTGGTTGAAATCCCCAAATCTACAACACGTAGGACCATCATTGATGATGACACAAGAATAGGACCTACCAAAAAATGTAAGAGCCCATTCACACATGTGCTGGTACAGTAGATGCGCTACCTGAATGGGCTGCCCAGTACTTCACAGACATCCAAAAATTGGATATAGGATTTTGTTCTCAGTCGGTGACATTTAAACCTCGGCTAAATATTAGCATATAGGAGTGGCACCAGGTATAGGGATGTGTGAAAATCCTGATACAGTGTTTCAAGCCACATAAAGCACCTCTCTTCCCAATCCTTGCAGGTTAATAAATATATTTATTTGTTGCCTTGTGATTGGCGGATTCAGTATTTAGGTATGCCTGATAGAGTGGCCCCAACAGTATATATATTTACATATATATGTAAGTGACATGTCACTATTCACTATTTTAGTGAATAAAGGTGTCACGGCGGGTGACACCAGAGCAGCGGTGACACTGATGATTCAGGGGTGGGAACCCACTGGATCAACTTGCACGCTTGGGTGAGGTGCAATCACCTGGTATTCACCAGAGCTCCCCACAAAGGGAGTTGGAATTGGCTGCAGGTAATCCCCAGGTTGCGGTTCCTAGAAAGCACCTGTGCAAGATGGCTGCTGATTCAATACATAGTGCCAAGCTTTTAGGAGTAAGAGAAGTCTGATGAACAAGCCAATAGTCAGAAGCCGGGGGAATCAGGAGTTGAACCAGAATGAAGTACAGAGGATCAAGGACTAAGAGTAGTCCGAGGAACAAGCAGAGGGTCAGGAATCTGGATGTCAGGCAGATAACAAGTGAGGCTGGTAGCAAACACATAAGACCTAAAGATCAGGCGACTTCCTGTCACCTGAGGCTCCCTTATAAAGGCCAGGAGGGTGGAGCAGCTGATAGGTAATGCAGGACCATAGCATTCAGCAGAGGGAGCTCCAGGGCTGGAAACTTAACCCCTGGTGTTAAGGACGGTTGCTTGAGCTGGAAGCAGCTACAGCAGACACAGATCCTCTAGTCCTGCTGGGATCTGTGACAAAAGGAAACAAAAAGTAGTTTTTTTTTCCAGCCAATCTCACCCATTGCATGGGGAGAGCGTCGGAAAAGGGTCTTTTAAGGCACGTAAAACTAAAAATAAATTTTTATTGTTAATACATGATTAAAAACAGATAAATACAAAGAAATCACAGATGAACCACATAAAGTGTAGTCTATTGCATCACCCCATGTATTGCACAAAAATATCATTGTACTCCAAAGTGAAAATTCACCAAACCGACGCATTTCACTCCACCCCAACAAAAGGGGCTTCTTCAGGGAGTATTGGAGTGCCAGTGCATACCTTAAGTTCAGGCACCCAACTGGATCAGAATGTATAACACGATAAAGGATAAAATAGATTCCCCCATGGGGATCATGAATAGAGATACAGGCTGGAACATACCGTATTTTTCGGACTATAAGACGCACCGGACCATAAGACGCACACAGTTTTTAGGGCAGGAAATCCAGAAAAAAAAATATTAAGTTTTCACATCAATTGAGTTAATGCAATGGGTTGGCAATATTATTTTCAGCCACCAGGGGTCACTAGCAGCAGTGACTCAGCACATGTCTTTACACTGATCTCGGGAGGAGGAGGGGGGCAGAAATCTGCAGCGTGTTTTTTCTCTCCTCTCCTCTAAACAGCTGAGCTGTGATTGTGCCCGTGTGTCAGTGGGAAGTGCCGAGTTATTGCAGTTTCCACTGACACTGAGAGAGGGAAAGATGGCACTCCATCTCTCCCTCTTTCTCTTTTCTGACAATGGCAATTTTACAGAACAGCTGAGAGAGCCGGCACCAGCTGTGCCGGGGGAGTTGGCGGGCAGCCAAGATGCGACCACCAGCGGCCGAGTGGCCCCGGTGGTCGCACATTCGGACCATAAGACGCAGGCACTTTTTGCCCCCAATTTTGGGGGTGAAAAAGTGCGTCTTATGGTCCGAAAAATACGGTATGTGTCGGAGAGAGGCTAGACCAGGGGTGGGCAAACCTTTCGACTTGTGGGCCACATTGGCTTTTTAAATTAGAGGGGCCCGACCAGACCAAGGGCTTGTAATGTCTGACCCGTCATAGGTTTGCCAATTCCATGGGTGCTCATTCATTGCAATGAGCACATCTAATTCCTAAAGACTGCCTGTTGTCACCATGAGGATGCGCCCACTGTGTCATGATCACACCACTACATCATCCCCAAGGCATCATCCTCATTGCAGAGAACAAGTGGAGGGGAGCATCTTTTCAATGAGGTGACAAAGGGCCGGAAAGAACGTTAAAAGGGCCGGATCCGGCCCCCGGGCCTTAGTTTGCCCACCCCCGGGCTAGACCAAGATGAGGCAGAAAGTCTGCAGCAGCACCAGCAACTCTGAGAGATAGTCCTCAAAATAAGGGGTTGAATATCCATGGCTGGTGGAAGTAATTGGTTCCAGTAACAATACCAGAAGCTTTCATCCGCGTATCCGCCCCTCGCAAATGCCAGTCTTCATATGGGCTGCATGGTGCCTAGTCTTAATTGTGTAGCCTTGTCCTCCAAATCCTCCATAATGGTAAAAAAGGAAGGCGCTTGTCGGAGGCGTCCAGCGTGTCCAGAGTATTATAGTGAATATCTGACAAATGTATTTTTCTATGTATTTTAGATTTATCTATATTTACAGAATTTTTCATATGTTTCAATACAAAAAAATTTTTTATTATTTGTTGTTGCGATTTTCATTTCACTTGCCATATTTTTCAACTCATAAGATATACAGAAACATACATCTGTATTCACCATTCAAGGTGACAAGTTTGTCTTTCAGGATGAAATGGAAGGTGGTTATTGTTGGGAAGGACAGAAGAACATGAGGAATCTGGGGGTGTCCTTTCTTTTTTTCCTTGGAAGAGTCTGAAGACTTTTGTAGATTGGTGAGATGGTCCATTATGACACGCTGGGCCTATTAGTGACATCAGGTCACATGACTTATACTCCCTAAAAATTTCCTTCTTTTAAGTTGTGATGATTTCTTTACCTTCTCTTTCTGACTTTTCTGGATATTTTGGGCCAATAAAAGTCATCTGGGGTCAATGACTTACAAATCCTTCTCTGACATCCTGGGTCTCTGTTTCCAACTGTGCACATGGAAACAGTTTTTGGCTTCGGCCATAATTCTGGTTGCAAACTAATAAAATTGTGGTTGTAACTGAAGTTGGTCTTAAGTCAAGCCCGTTGTAATTGAAGAGTCCACTGTATATACACGGCTCAAAAAAATAAAGGGAACACAAACATAAGAGCGGATCCTAGATATGAATTAAGGAAATATTCTTAGTAAGTACTTTGTTCTTTACATAGATGAATGTGCTGACAACACAATCACACAAAAATTATCAATGGAAATCACATGTCACCCCATGGAGGTCTGAATTTGGAGTCACATTCAAAATGTAAGTTGAAAAAACACTACAGGTGGATCCAACTTTGATGTAATGTCCTTATAACAAGTCACAATGAGGCTCAGTAGTGTGTGTGGCCTCCACGTGCCTGTATGACCTCCCTACTATGCCTGGGCATGCTCCTGAGGCCAGTACATGAGACATGCCAGGAGACATGGAGGAGGACATAGGAGGGCAACAACCCAGCATCAGGACGACTACCTCCGTCTTTGTGCAAGGAGGAACAGGAAGAGCACTGCCAGAGCCCTGGAAAATTACCTCCAGCGCCCACAAATGTGCGTGTGTCTGCTCGAATGAGGGCCTGACATCCACAGGTGGGGGTTGTGCTTAAAGCCCAAAACCATGCAGGACCTTCGGCCAACTTTGATGTAATGTCCTTAAAACAAGTTACAATGAGGCTCAGTAGTGTGTGTGGCCTCCACGTGCCTGTATGACCTCCCTACAACGCCTGGCATGCTCCTGATGAGGTGGTGGATGGTCTCCTGAGAGATCTCCCCCCACACCAGGACTAAAGCAAGGTTTGCTGTATCTGTCAGTGTAGTGTCCAGAGCATGGAGGTGCTACCAAGTGACAGGCCAGTACATCAGGAGACGTGGAGGAGGAAGTAGGAGGGCAACAACCCAGCATCAGGACCGCTACCTCTGTCTTTGTGCAAAGAGGAACAGAAGGAGCCCTGCACAATGACCTCCAGCGGCCACAAATGTGCATGTGTGTCAAATGTGTCTGCTAGATGGTGGTATGAGGGCACAGGTGCGGGGTGTGCTTAAAGCCCAACACCATGCAGGATGTTTGGGAATTGCCAGAGAACACACAGAATGGCACATTCATCACTGGCACCCTGTGCTCCTCACAGATGAGAGCAGGTTCACACTGAGCACATGTGACAGAGTCTGGAGACGCCGCGGAGATTGTTCTGCTGCCTTGCAACATCCCCAGCATGATGGGTTTGGCAGTGGGTCAGTAATGGAGTGGTGTGGCATTTGTTTGGGGGGCCGCACAGCCCTCCATGTTCTCACCAGAGGTAGCCTGACTGCCATTAGGTACCGATATAAGGGCTTCAGACCTCTTGTGAGACCATATGCTGGTGCGGTTGGCCCTGGGTTCCTCCTAATACAAGACAATGCTAGACCTCATGTGGCTGGAGTGTGTCAGCAGTTCCTGCAAGATGCTATGGACTGGCCGCCGGTTCCCCAGACCTAAATCCAATTGAGCACATCTGGGACATCATGATTCACTCCATCCACCAATGCCACATTGCACCACAGACTGTCCAGGAGTTGGGGGATGCTTTAGTCCAGGTGTGGAAGAAGATCCCTCAGGAGACCATTCTCCACTTCATCAGGAGCATACGTGTCAAGTATGGGCATCTGAAAACCGGGGGGGGGCATACAGGAAGTGACGTCAGTGACGTAACTTCCGGTACATGGATCGTGGTTCTTCTTCCATCATCCGCCAGCCTTTTGACTTTTGATCTAGCAGGGAGAGGGTGTTACTCTCCCTGCTAATGTCCCACCTCATTTGTGAAGATAATGTGCGGGGTGGGACATTTGCAGGGAGAGTTACGCCCCCTCCCTGCTAGAACAGCTCGATTTCAAGAACCTGGGAAAAATCAGTGATTTCTTGAAATCGGGATTTGGCCAGGAAAGCCACATAAAAACGTGACTTTCCCGGCCAAAACGGGAGGCTTGACAGGTATGATCAGGAGCATACCCAGGCGTTGAAGGGAGGTCATACATGCACGTGGAGGCCACACACACTACTGAGCTTCATTGGGACTTGTTTTAGGGACATTACATCAAAGTTGGATCAGCCTGGAGTGTTCTTCCCAATTTAATTTCGAGTGTGACTCCAAATCCAGACCTCCATGGGGTGATACATCCAGACTTCCATGGGGTGATACATCCAGACCTCCATGGGGTGATACATCCAGACCTCCATGGGGTGATACATCCAGACCTCCATGGGGTGATACATCCAGACCTCCATGGGGTGACACATCCAGACCTCCATGGGGTGACACATCCAGACCTCCATGGGGTGATAAATGTGATTTGCATTGATTATTTTTGTGTGATTTTGTTGTCACATTCAACTACGTGAAGAGCAAAGTATTTCATAAGAATATTTCATTTATCCAGATCTAGGATGTCTTGTTTTTGTGTTCCCTTTCTTGAGCAGTGTATATATAGACACACAATAAATAGCATTTTGCTTTTCCACCACTAGGTGTCACTGCTGGCTTTGGAATTCTTTGCACCCCACACACATTGCACAACCTTTGAACTTGTGCAATTTATGAGGAGCAAAGAGAGGAAATGTCTCACACATTATAAAGTATGGAGTGGAGTTTCAAGGGCTTCCCATGATGTCAGCCTGATAATAAATCGCCCTGTATATTTCTCCATTTTACCGTTTGGCAGCCGGGTCTTTTTTTATTTGGCAGGCTGTGAGTAGCTGAGCTACTGTCTGCTGTAAGGTGAGGGATGGAGGGTGAGGTCAGAGGCTCCATGGAGCGAGGAAGGAGCAATGGAGTCATAGCAGGGACAGGCTCTTCTTTTTAGCGGTTTGCTGTTTTAAGTATAACTATCTCCAAAACATTTTATTTGGA
>CM070033.1:185467330-185481063 GCA_036250615.1 Ptychadena robeensis | reverse complement strand
CGTGATACCTCTACATCGGGGTAGTCACTTCCGTATCGCTACCACACAAAGGGGTGCTGGTGATAGTGGGAGACCTTGTCCTGCCTGCAGCGGAAACACCACCGGTGCCCCCTCAAGGGACATCGGCCCATCTCCCATTAGGGGGGCTCTGGGTAGAAGACCAGGTTCAACGGACATAGACTCCTCCCTCTGTCGTCGGTTTCACTCGCTATCCGTCAATACCCCTGTGGAGGCGTGACAATAGGTGATAGCAATGAACCTGACAATAATAGGTTACCTTTCTTCTTTCACCCACTGAACATTGTAGGGAACTAGACCCCTAAAATCCATGTGAAAAGTGTAACTTGTAACTTGTGTAATTGGTTCTTCTCTCTGACTTCCATGTCAATATTCTCTCCTGTAATGGTCTGGATGTCATTCAACAGGTAACAGGAAAGTTTAATTCTCATTCTCCAGATATGAGGGATAAAAGGGATTACCATAAAAGCAACAAGTTTTAGTTTAGTTCATATTTGTTTCCAGGCAGGTAAATATTGCTTATGTAGAGATACTTTAGATATATATCCAACAGCAAAGGGAGTAATAGGCGCATTTCATACAATTCACATTTTTTGTATTGTTTACAAAGCTCAGTGACTCAAGTTGAATTTTACAGACGCACATTAAGGCTCCCATACACGTTTTTTTCACTCGATTCGCGTTCATGAGATCGATTGGTGCTCAATCATGTGCTGCTCACCCTGGACGATCGACCAAACAAAATCGGAATGGACTAAAAATCGGATCAGACATAGAACCGACATTTTTTTTTGGTCGATCGTTTGGCAATTGAAGTACGTTGGTGGACTCATAGCTCCCTAAGCATCAGCCTTTCCGATCGATGAATTTTGTGAAATCTGCCATTTTGGAGATCGGCCCTTACTGTTCGATATAAAACAAATGATGACATGTATCCCTATTGATGCCCAGTAGGTATCACATTTATGTTGAATTATAGTGTTCCTATGGGCTGCATATTGTTGTCTCATATGCCAGAAGTTTAAGGGAATATGGAGAATATTAGAATATTTTGAGTATAATCCACATAATACCGGTGTTAATGACACATATGACGGAGCTGGACATACAGATGTGTAGTAGTGAGCTCAGGAATTGGCAGCTGACTGACAACCTAGAAGATGACACAGGGGAGACAATAGCCAGGAGATAGGAGCTATGCGGAGTCTGCATTTCTGGAATTCCTCAACTGTTTCACATGTAGAGTACGGGAAATAGAATTCTGATATGCGGCCCCATGTGCCAGTCTGACAGACACAAGTATTGTTATGGAGTCATTGTCTAATAGGAGTAAAACATACTCCAGTGTCAGAAGATGGTGAGCAATGGGGCGCTATCCCCCAATGACAAGATGGTGAGCAAGAACTTAGATTTTGGTGGTCAATGGGCAAACCAAATCTTACAATGCCTGAGTTCAGTGGAGGGTATTCGTCAGAGGGTAGAATCATGGCCCATCATCTTTGTTCATGCTAGTGAAAAGAAACGTGTCATAGGATGACTACTTTCCCATTGTTGGTGTCATTGGCTGATAGCACGCCATTGTTGATGTCATTGGGTGAAGGCGCCCTATTGTTGGTGTCATTAGGGGATAATTTCACATTGTTGCTGTTATGGGAGGAATGGAGTTTATTGTTAGTCTTTGGGGGGATAGTACCCCATTATTTTTGCCACTTGGGGAAAGTGACCCATCATTGGTGTCATTTGGGGCATTGTACCCCAGTATTGGTGCCATTTGGAGATAGTGCGCAATTGTTAGTATCATTGGGCATAGTGCCCCATTATTGGTGCCATTTGGGGATAGGGGCCCATTTTTGGTGTAATTGGGGAGATAATGCCACATTGCTGCTGTTAAGGGAGGAATGGTATTCATTGTTAGTATCATGGAGGGATAGTCCCCCATTGTTGGTGTCATTGGGGGAATAGTGCACATTGTTGGTGTCATTGGGCCAATAGTGCCCCATTGTTGGTGTTATTGGGGGGATAGTGCACATTGTTGGTGTCATTGGGCCAATAGTGCCCCATTGTTGGTGTTATTGGGGGATAGTGCACATTGTTGGTGTCATTAGCCCAATAGTGCCCCATTGTTGGTGTCATTGGAGGAAAGTGGCCCACTGTTGGTGCTATTGGAGGATTGTGACCCACTGTTGGTGTCATTGTTAGATAGTGCCCCATTGTTGGTGTCATTAGGGGTATAGTGTCCCATTGTTTCTGTTACGGGATGAATGGTCCTTATTGTTGGTGTCATGGGCATGGGGTAAAAGAGCCCCATTTGATGCTACGGGAGGTAGTGCCCCGATGTTGATGTAATGAGAGGTAGTGCCCCAATGTTGATGTAATGAGAGGTAGTGCCCCAATGTTGATGTAGTGGGAGGTAGTGTCCCGATGTTGATATATTGGGATGTAGTGCCCCATTGTTATGGCTGTAAGGGGAATTGTGCCCTATTGTTGATTTAATAGGGGGATACTACCACATTGCTGTTGTTAAGGCGTTATAACCCTCAATGTTATTGTAATGGAAGGCTAATGACATATGTTGGCGTCTTAAAGAAATAAGTACCCCATTGTGTCTGTGGGTGGAATTCTACCCCCATCATTGGAGTCATTGGGAGAAATAATAGCAGTGCTCAAAGCCTATACATAGAAGATCAGCTGAAATCCAGATATAGTCCCCAATGTTAGGACCACTGCTTTGGGCACCTAAACATTCAACTTAAACATTAAACATAGTAATAATATTATTGTAAAACCCTAAAACCTCTTTAGGGATTATCACCTTCTAAAGGGATTAATCTTATCTCTGAAAAGATCTGCGAAAATCCTTGTGATTCATTACAATTCATTCCTTGTGATGTGATTCCGGTAAAAAACGGGGAAATCCTGGATTGCAGTTAAATGGAAAAACAAAAATACACGTCTCTGGTGTACAAATACTTTTTAGTTAGAACTGACTTTTCCTTGAACTCATTTGGTGTATGATATTGGGTTCCATGTATTACATTATATCAGATCATCACTAGATGTCACTAGAAGTCTACCAGAAGCGTGCAGGCAGGCATGGGCTGCTGGAAAGAAGTTTAGGACTTCTGATATTATTGTGTAGAGGTATTAGAGCCACTCTACTATATCAGTGAAGGGACGCTCACAGTAGTATAATGGAAATGTGTACTTTAATGACGTCGCATACTGGCCTACAGAACTGTGGTACTGGCTTCAGTTTCCATAAAAGAGCATCTTCTTTGTTTTAGATATTTGACTTTTTATTTTATTTCCACAAAATGAGAAGTAAGCAGACACTAAATTCTTCTGATGATTAGGACGGCTTAATATTTAATAATACATTTATTAACGAAACATAAGTTAGAATAACCTTGGATCTTTTTATTTGTCTTTACGTTGTATAGGTTGAGGGATAGAGAGATGAGTAAGCTACCATGGGAGCTTCGGTAGAAGAAGATCTGGACTTACAACCCAAGCAGCAAAAGAAGTTCATGGTACATGGGGGTACTTTGGCTTCTTTTTTTAAATAAATGTTGGGCAGGGTTCATTAAATGTTGGTATATAAACATCTCAAGAGGTTACTGCCACACATCCCCAAAGTACTAGAAAAGAAAGGTGGGTTCAGCAAGCGCTGATTTACACGAGGTGACTTGCCTCTGTGGATTATAACATGGCAATAATCAGGGATGAGGACAACAATAGGTGAAAGTTAAGGAGCAACTTTATTGTACAAGGTTAAAAGCTCTTAAGCCCCCCATACACGTCTAGATTTTCTGTTCAATCAACTTAAAAAGATACATTTTTAGGGTTCAGGGAAATCTGTGATTGATTGTATGTTTGTTAACTGTAGTAACAGATATTTGATCAACTTTTCTGTAGATAGACTGAAAGTGTAATGCATTTCAATACAACCAATTTAAATTTACCAACACGTCCAATCCTTTTTCAATCAATTTTTTCCCAATTTTAATTGGTTTAGGTTGATCTAACCATGTGGGCTGCCATAGATTTTCAACCAATCAACCCAAAAAATTGATTGAATTGAGTTGATTGGATGAAAAATCTAGACGTGTATGGGGGGCTTTAAGGTGCCCATGCACACATAGATATGCACTAGATCAATAGCTGCTTCGAGCGCTGTGCATGCTCATGGCCATCTATCTGCTGCATATCTAATGCGGCCACCCCTGTCTTTGGGAGAGTCAATCAATCCAAGTCGAAAAAAGGGATATCGGAAATGACCCATAATCACGGTCGATCTCAATTTTCATGGGGACCACAAAGCTGAGCTGGGTGATGCAGCAGTGCTGCAACTCCAGTTCCATCAATATCGGGCTCAGTGCGATGACATCATTGCGCTGAGCTCGAAGGCTCGTCTATCTCATGGGCATCAACCCGTGTATGGCAGCCTTTAGGTTTATAGAGCACAGGCCACCCGGGGGTGGTCATACACAAACTATTAAAGTATAGATTACCCACAACTGACACCCAACTACAGACACCCATCACCATCACTGTGTATATACAATGTCCATTTATCCAAGACATTGGGGAGGGGGTCCATAAAGATGGCCCCTCACTCAGATTACCTCAACGCGTTTTGGCCTTCAGACAAGGGTTTCCTCAGAAGGGACACATTCCACCTTAAGTAACAGGTAGGGGTGTCCAGTGGGTTTCCAGAGATGGGGTAATTTATGTAGAACATTATACAATATTTTATTATAAACCTTCAATTGCTTAACATTTCACACAAACCCCCATCTTTTCAGGATTGCCCTGGTGGGCCAAAGTGGACCACCTGTTGTAGGTGTAATAATGCGCAGCAAAGCATTAAACAATAACAATAACAGGTGTGTGCTTACCAAAAAACCTTGTGCACACCATATGGCATTCAATCGTCTCTAGCCACCATGTCACACACCTATGGACATTGTATATACACAGTGATGGGTGACCAGTTGTGGGTAATCTATGCATTGTGCTCTGTAAATATAAAGTTTTTAAACTTTGCACAATAAAGTTGCTCCATAACTTTCTCCAGTTGTTGTCCTCATCAGGGCCGCTTCTAGCATGTAGGGGGCCCTATCTAAAATTTTAGCCTGAGAAGTTATTCAACGGGGGTGGGAGGGGGGTGATTGCGATGACTGCTACCAGAAAAGTTGTTGAGTTGGAGTTGTTACCAGAAAAGTTGTTGAGTTGGAGTTGTTACCAGAAAAGTTGTTGTGTGCTAGCAAATACGTGTGCTGGTGTCGCTATTATCTGTGAGTGGGTGCTGCGATTACATGCGAGGGGGTTCTATGCCTTCTGTACAGGACACCAGGGATGGGTGCTGAATGGTGGGTATGTATCACCCACTTTTGGGCTGGGTCACCTTTAAGGTAACCCCTGGTATGCTGGAGAGTGGTTGGTTGTGGCTGCACAGCAGCTATATAATGAGGTCAGGAGATCTCATCAGGGGGAATCTAATAGTGTTGTTGAAAGACGTTGGAGTGAGCAAACCATGCTGGATGGCTTCCCCTTGTTTGCGTACCTGGACTGTTGTGCTGCGACACAGCTTCAAGAGAACAGTAAGACAACTCTTTGTTTTGGGGTCACCTGTACCACAGTGAATGTGAACGGTTGCTGTAAAGCCCTTTTTGTCTTGTTTTGTGGGCACAATAAAGTGGTATATTTGGACTTGTCCTGAGCTCTAGTGTAATGACGGTGAACCCCGGGACCCCCCAAGTTCACACTTCGTATACTTCACATAGCTGGAGAAACTGCCCTGGTCCTCATCCCTGATTGTCGCCACGTTAACATCCCAGGAGGCTAGCCTCCTCATGTGAATCTGCATTCCCTGACTACATCTTTCCTTTCAAGCACTTTGGCCTCATTTGCACCTTGAGTGCTAAAGGACTTTCTTCTTTTACCAAAATCTAGAAAAAATGCCTTACTACCTGACCCCAATATCCAGGCCAGAGGCTCTCATGACATTATTTTCTCCATGACAAGTATAGGAAAGAAGGAAATGTTCAGACTTGGTGGGTAGAGTGTTGTTTTTTTATGTTCGGAAATGTTTACTGCTTTAAGAAGTTTAAGTGAACTAAGCAGAACAATGTAATGTTTAGAATACCACCCCCACACAGCTGCTTATACTTGTCTTCTCTTTGCTCCCCTGCCACTCCATTCATCTGTTGGAGAGAAGAGGAGGAACCCTGTGTAACCTCCAAATCATTGTGGTCTGAGTTTACACAAGGCCAAGGACGAACATCCCTCTCTCAATTGACAATGGCAGAGATTGGTGGCACTCAATACAATGGCATAGAGAGTCACATGATCTGTATACCACCACATAAGAAAAGTAAATGTTTTTAAAACCAAACCTTACAGCAAAAGGTACGTTTTCTAAAGATCTCAAATTATCCATAAAATTGCATTAGAACACAAACAACAAAAAGAAGCTTAGGTGAGTATCAGCCGAAGAGCTAACAAATACAATTCCTTAACTTTTCTTAAGGACATATACTGTTCCTATGGTTGGCCTGTAGTGTCGTGGAGGTGCAATGTAGTGTGCAACTCACGCGACCAAGTCCTTTCGGACGGATGTCCTCTGTCCAGTCACCAAACATGGCTCACACTCCGAACAAACGTAGATCCACGCAGCTAGTTGGGGCTATGTACAGTTTATTACGGAATATAGGCACCAACTCCTGAGGTCAGAGATGGGTCCAGACTTGGGATCAGAATAGTTATTACCTCAGAAAGAGGCTGGCTTAAGGCCTGTAACTGGGCAGAACAGAATTGTTACATTTGGAGCAGAGAGCAGCAGGAAAAACCAATAACCCTGTCCTTGCAAACCGGTTCCAGCAACTGATAAACAACAAGTGTAGCCCTTAAAGGGACACACACCAACTATATGTAGCACTTTACAGCAGTATATACACAGTGCAATATATACAGTTTGTGTCTCTTTCTCCGGTCACTACAGGCCTATACCCCCATATTTATATAATACCCCCCTTAGTGGCGCCTTTAAAGTGTATGTTGGACATTATAGTTTAAAGAGGATTCTTCCAGGTGAATATGTGCTTACATTAGCATTGTGGATATTGAACCAGCAGAATCATAAATATGATAGGGGTGAACCTGAACCTAATCTCTAATGACCCATCTGCTCAGATCCTTCCATCCCAACTGTAGAGTAGTGATGAGCAGCATAGGCAATATTCCTATATCCCAAAATATCACAAATGTTTCACCTAATATTCACAATAAACTTGGAAATCTGAGAATTCATGATCTCCAGTCATTATTACCTTCATTATGCAAATCTGCACGTGTACAATGCATAATAGTTCCGGGTACTGATGTAAACTATCTTGAATATTTACGATGACAAAAGTTATTAGCAATTACAAAGAGATCTTTGTGAATTCTCACGAATGCCGATATTCATATAATAAGTAAAGCAATTGTTTGTCCATATTTTTTATTATTTTTTCCACTTTTACTGTAATGCACATTGTACAACAATTACTGTGTTTGACATCAGTAAAGTTTGACATACTATACACACGGTATAGATTCCATTGCCCATTATTCCAAGTAAAGTCCCACTGAGGGACTGTTGGATGGTAAAATGTATAGGGATGAGAATAATGAAGGTGAGGCCACCTATCCAATCTTAAAGCGGACATACCACCTAGGAGGTCACTCAGCAGTATCAGCTGCAGCTCACCCGATACTGCTGAGATCCTTATAATTGTAAAAATAAAAAAAATTTCTGACAGCAGGAGAGGAGCTTGTTACGAGTGCTCCCCTCCCACTGCCATACGTAGCGCCTAGGCAGCCGAAGTGGTGTCTGGGACATCTCTCCCAGGCAGGAACTCGTCAGCAGCCGATTCCCCCCCTTCACCCCCCCTCATAAAGCTCTGCAGCTCAGACAGAGAAAAGGGGGAGTGGAGGGGGGGGGGGGAGAGGGGGGTGCATTGAGGGCGGAAGTAGCTGCAGGTCTCCAGGAGCTAAGATGCCAGCATGAGAACTGCAAGGAGAGTAGGTGAGTATGCTGTGGGTTTTTTGTGTAGCAGTTTTCTAGCATCTGAACTGCTGAGAGGTGAGTACTGTGTCTGTTTAATGTATGTCTGTTTTTTTCATTTGAGTTTTGAGTTTAAATCCCCTTTAAATCCTAACTAGTCTTTAGGCTGTGGGTGGAAATGCCTTCAATCTATAAGATCTATAGACCCAAAAATACAGTAAGTTCTAAATCAAGTAGAAATTTCAACTTGAATTATCTTTCCCACAACTCTTCTCTAAATATGCAGCAGTTTCGGTGATGTAAATATGTTCAGGGGCTTTACATTCAACTCACCAAATAAACTGGTCGAAATTTGTGACTCTACTAAACTGCAGCCATAAGATTGAAAGTGGTGATGGACTTCTAAGACCAATTCCTCTCAAATAAAGCAACATATGCAAATTATAATAACCTGTCCGACCTAAATGAAAGCCTTGTCCAACATACCAGTGTCCTTATGTAGCACTGATCTCACTAATTGGGACGAGGAGAGTGTTGGCAGTGATGCGGCATAGGCAATATTCGAATTTGCAATATTTTGCGAATAACTCTACTAATATTCGATATTCACGAATATTCACAATTCAAGTGTAATTACATTGCCATACATTGCGAAAATATATTCACAATAATCATCGCGATTACCTTCAAAATGAATGGTCATGTGGTATTTATATAAAATATAATCTGCAATACATGGCCATAAGTTTCCCAATGCACAATATATCGAACATTCGAAAGTGCGAACATCTGCCACCCTTTAAGCGAAACGTGAGAATTCTCGAATAGCCGATATGCATTGAATATATTCGCAATTTGAATATTCAAGCTCAACACTATTATACAAAGAAGGTTCAATGGAGGGAGAGAGCGAAAAGTTTGTCTATCCATCCATTACGTTTTTTTCCTTTGCCTAATGCTAGCCATACACATGCTGATAATCGGCCGATTTTTAATCTGACTGACGGGCGTGCGCGCTCTCGCCGTCGGTCAGGTTAAAAATCGGCCGCTAATCGGCATGTGCCCACATGGGGCGACAGATCCCTGTCGCCCCACTGCTCGGCCGGCCAGAGAACGGACATGTCCGATAATCTCTGGCCGGCGCGAGCCGATGAAAGCCAATGCCATAAGCTGCAATGAAGCGGTCTTCATTGCAGCTTATGGCCGGCACACAAAGGGTGCCCGGCCGATTGAAGGGGCCCCAGAATGCACCGGGAGGCTAACGTGATGACGTCATCACGTTAGCCTCCCGGAACAAATCGGGACTAGTCTGCTTGCACACGATTGGCGTGTGTATGGCAGGCTTAAGCAAAGGCAAGAGGACTTTCAGAGAGGCCACACCATCTTACTACATTACCCCAATTGGGGATTTAAATCAAAAATCAATCAAAACATTATCATAACAGAATGAGAGAGGTCCAATGTACGAACAAACACATAAATGTAAAATCCATATGTTAAAAGTAGAAAAAGTCTTTAATCTTCTTGTAAAAAAGGGGGATCCTAATGTCAATAAATCCACTGGACTGGACTGGTTTTGGCATACATCTTATTCATCTGTGGGTTTACTAGTCTGTCCCAACAACCTCAACGCGCGTTTCAACGAACTCTTCATCAGGAGGTGTGGATTGTCAAGTATCAGGAGTTTGGGTATTGAGCCAGTCCGCCAAGGAGGGCACATAGGAGGAATGGGGGGGGGCCACTGTGTGGTATCCATCATATGGTTATAGTCTGTTGGATTACAGGAGAGAAGAGGGTAGAGGTAGAAGTCCGGTATTTGCTCCCCTGGTGTCCTCCAATGTATATTTTGCTCTATCAACACTATTAGTTGCACTTATTACACTACATTAATTTCCTGATTCACTGAGGACCCTCTATAAAATGTTACCTTATGAGAATTGGGAGTTAACATCAAACAGCTATTTTTGAGGATGACCTCTCGCTCTTGCATTCTTCTGTACCTGAAGAACGCACATTAGAGCGCACCTAGAGCCCCTCAGCCACTTTTCTCTTTCAAACTGTAAATGGTAATGACTTCTTCTTGAAACTATTCAGATATTTCACACATCTGCTGCTGTAGGAAATTTCTGTCAGTGCTCTGCCCTTCATTAACATGCATGTCCATTACAGCTTCTCAAGCAGTGAATGTAAACTTAAAGGAATGTGAGAGGAAGGCAGGGGTGAGGTTAAGGTGAATTAAGGTGAAAACCTTAAGTATTAAATACTCTTTATCCCAAAAAAACCACCATATATATCTTGCAAAATACAGGGGAGGAAATCATTATGTGACCCTCACTGTACATATCTTAAAATTGTAAGTTTATCCAATGACAAAGAAATGAAAAGTCTCAGAACAGTTCATTTCAATGGTATGTTTATTGTAAACAGTGGCAATAGCACACAAAGGAAAATCGAAAAAATTACTTTAAATAAAAGATAGCAACTGATTTAATTTCATGAGTGAAATAATTTTTTGAACCCCTACAACCATTAAGAGTTTTTTCTGGCTCCCACAGCGTGGTTAACACATTCTACTCAATTTTTATTCACCCTCATTAAGGACACTGTCTTAACTATCACCTTTAAATAAAAGAACCTTGTCAACATAATCACTCAATCAAGCAGACTCCAAACTTCCAAAATGGGAAAAAGACCAAAGAGCTGTCCAAGGATGTTCAAGACAAAATTGTAGACCTCACAAGCTGGAATGGGCTACCAAACCATTAGCAAGAAGCTGGGAGAGAAGGATGACCAACTGTTGGTTAGCGATATGTTTCGAATAATGGAATGAGCACAAAAATGACCATCAACGACCATCTCTCTGGGGCTACCACCAAGATCTACCTGTGGGGTTTGTACAATGGTTCTGAGAAAGTGAAAAAAGCATCATAGAACTATACGGATAGGAGTTAGTTATGAACTCAAATTACAGGACAAAGTCACCAAGAAAACCATTGGAATCACATTTTACAAACCGCAATGGATTAAAATCTGCAGGTTCGCAAGGTCCCCTGCTCACGGAAAAGTGCACATGTGCAGGCCCGTACTGAAAGTTTGCCAATGAACACCTAATGAATCAGAGAGTGACTGGAGAAAGGTAGCTGTTGTTCATGAATGAGACAAAATAAGAAGTCTTTGGCATTAACTCAACTCGCTGTGTTTGAGAAGAAGAAAAATGCTGCCTATGACCCCCAAAAAAAAAAAAACACCGTCCACCACCGTCAAGCATGGGGGTGAAAAAACATAAAATAATATAAAGCTTTGGGGGTAGTTTTTTAATTCTGCTAAATATGCACAGACAAAAAACTAATAATCGACAATTAACGGAAAAAATGTGACGGAGCCATGTATTGTGTGAATCCTAGCGACAAACCTCCTTTCCCTCTGACAGGAAACTGAAAATGGGTCGTGGATCGTGTGTGTTAAAGAAACAAAATGACTAAAAAAAAAAATAAGCAAAGGACAAAAAGATAAGTTACCGAACGACCGTGGTTGCTCAAGGAAAGAAGCACATTAAGGTAATGAGTGGCCTGCCAGTTTCCGGCACCTTTAATCCAATAGAAAACCTATGGAGGGAGCTCAAGATCAGCAGGTGCCAAAGAGGACCGCCTCAAAACCATTAGGATTAGAAATGAGCTGCAAAGAGAGTGGACCACAAGTCCTCCTAAATGTGCGAAACTGGCATCAATTACAAGAAATGTTTGACCTCTGTGCTTGCAAACAAGGGTTTTTCCACCAGTATTAAGTCTTTTTTGTGAGGGTTCAATATACTTATTTCACTCAATGAAATGCTCAATATCAGGTGCGATCTTGATTTAAAGTAATTTTTTCGATTTTCCTTTTTGATGGTGCTATCTGCCACTGCTTACAAGAAACTACCATTGAATGATATGTCTGAGACTTTCATTTCTTGTCATTGGATTACAAAATCAGTGAGGGGGGTCAAATAATTATTCCTCCACTGTATATTGCAGAGGCAATAATGGAATTTGCATTATTTCACAAATAATTCTCCCAATATTTGAGTGTTTAGCCATGCATTGTGAAAATATATTTGCAATTATAATCGCGATTACCTTCAAAATGAATGTGGTATTTATTTTAGCATTGCGAATAAAAAATCGCAATGCATGGCCATACGCTTCCCAGTGCATGATATCGCGAATATTCAACATTGTGAATATCAGTCATCATATGAGCAAAAATTTCCCAAAATGTGTCTAATATATTCGCAATTCGAATATTCAAGCTCAACACTAGTATATGCTATATTGACAAAAGTTTTGGAAAACCCGGCCATTAAACCTACAGGAACCTTCCGGACATCCCAATTGAAACCTATAGCCAATAGTGTTGAGCGGCATATGGTATATTCGAGTTCATGTCATTTTACGAATATATTAACCGCCTTAGCGCACTGCTGAGGTCCAGATTTTTGTACCAAAAGTGCACCATAGACTTCAATGGTAAATTTTTCTTTATGTTGTAGACCTGTAACTTCCCAAAATATGTCCGTACACGGGTCTAGTAGACATCCTGACTATAATAATGTTTGAAACGCACAATTATGTCAAATAATTTTTTTTTAATTATAAATTTTATGAGAAAACACAAAAATCAGGGCACAAAGCTATGCTGCTATGTACTAAACATCGCCCAAATAAAGTCTCTGGTGCCCCAGATGTGCCCATTTGCAGTTAACCCTCTCTAACCCGGTGTGATGGATGTGGTAAAATCACACCAGGGAAGAGAGGGTTACTGCAAATGGACACATCTGGGGCACCAGTGACTTTTATTTGGGCGAGATTTAGTACATAGATGCACATTGAAATCAGTATTCTACATAGAAAACTGATTTCATGCACTGTACTTTTCAAATCTCCCGCCGCCTGTAGTAGCAGTAGCAGCGCTGGACGAGGTGCTGCCGTCCTGACAGCTAGGGCGGTTAAGTAACATTCGAAGTTCGTAAATTAGATTAGACTGTATTGTATAGCCTTGCATCGTGCATGGCTGTTGGCAAAGATTCCCGAACCAGCTTCACAGCATCTCTTCTTCATTCTGTGATCTTAGACAGTACAAGCGCTGTGCGTGTATCAATTTGCAATGCGCACAAATATGCGCGCTGTATGCCAGTAAACAATGTTGAAGCATAATGACGAAAATCCGCCATTGCGAAAATCCGAGCACGCATTTGCGAAATATTGCTCAACTGTCGGATATTCGTTGAATATATTTGAATTTCGAATATTCTCGCTCAACACTAATAGCCAATAACTTCAAAGCGGTCTGTGACTCCCTGCTCATTGAACTTGGTCTACAACAATGTGATGTTCTACTTTGTGGCTAACCTTGTCTTGCTCCTTAATGCTTCAACTTTGAAGTAATACCACTGATTTAAGTTTTTGGAATGGCCCAGCCAGAGCCCAGACCTGAATCCAATTGAAAATCTGTGGGGTGATCTGAAGAGGGCTGTGCACAGGAGATGCCCTCACAATCTGACAGATTTGGAGTGTTTCTGCATAGAAGAGTGGGCAAATTTTGTGTCATGCTGATAGACTCATACCCCAAATGTACCATTCTGATAGACTCATACCCCAAATGTGTCATGCTGATAGACTCATACCCC
>CM070033.1:185409679-185426660 GCA_036250615.1 Ptychadena robeensis | reverse complement strand
CCCCCATATTCTCTTTATACCACTTTGGCCTGTGCTTACAGTCGTTGATATCCCCCTCCACAATGAAGGGTCAATAGCCAAGCCAAGATGATGTTGAAAGGTGTAAAGAAGATTCTTCGACCTGCATAAGCAGAACACCCTGTAGACATAAACGACCATATTTTTCTTTTTTTGGTGGAGTTTAAGGGGGGTTTCCACATCCGTCAGGACCCCCTACGCTAAGGGCAATGCTTGGCAGGGATCCACCAGAGATGCTTGAAGCAATGTATCTGTTTTTTTGTGTTTGTTTTTGTACCATGAACGGATTGATCAACGCATCGAACAACACATACCATTGCGCTTTAACTGACTGATTTTCTATGGGTGTGTCAACGCACCATAATTGTGTTGCCTTACGCTGCGTTAGGGCTTGTTTCCATTTCGTCAGAATACGCTTAGTGGAAGATCCCGACGTAGCAGATAGACTTACCTGCTCAGCGGAGGTTAGTTTTCACATACTTCAGGACCCTCTCCGCTAAGCGTATTGACATTGCCTGCTCTGCAGATGATCTGTTTACACATCTGCCGGTGCAGAAGCTAAATGTACTCGACTACTCGGCTCGGCACCATGAAGACATTATTGTCAATGCAGTGTTTATTTTAACGCAGCGCAAGCTGACAGATCACACCAACAGATATGTAGACACATCCATTGACTTTCAATGGATGCGTCCAAATCCCTGGGTTTGATGTATGTACACAGGGTTTTAATGCATAGTGGAGCCTAATGCTAGGCATGCACATGCCGATAAGCGGCCGATCTTTAATCGGACCGACGGGCGTGTGCGCTCGCGCCGTCGGTCAGGTTAAAAATCGGCCGCTGATCGGCATGTGCCCACATGGGGCGACAGATCCCTGTCGCCCCACAACTCGGCCGGCCAGAGAACGGACATGTCCGATAATCTCTGGCCGGCGCGAGCCGATGGAAGCCGATGCCATAAGTTGCAATGAAGACGGCGTCTTCGTTGCAGCTTATGGCCGACACACAAAGGGTGCCCGGCTGATTGAAGGGGCCCCATAATGCAACGGGATGCTAACGTGATGACGTCATCAGTTAGCATCTCGGCACACATCGGAGCAGGTCTGTCTGACCTGCTCGGTATGTGTATGCCCAGCATAAGGCTATGTTTCTACTAATACTACTGCTAATCGCATTGCTTGGCGGGAGATCCTGACGGAGCACATTCACTTACCTGCTCAGCGGATGCTGTTTCTTCACTGCGCCGAGCCGTTCCGCCGACGTAAGGCTAAACGTAGTCAAGTATGTTGAACCTCTGCATCGTCTAAACACAGCATCCGCCGAGCAGGTAAAGTCTATGTGCTCCGTCAGGATCCCCGCCAAGCAATACACTTAGAGGAGGGGGTCCCGATGTATGTGGAAACATAGCCTTACTTTAAGTATAGATAAGCACATACAGACGCCTTAAACTTGAATGAACTTTTAATTGTTTCGGACTGGATTTCTGTTCTGCAAAATTCAGCATTCGATGGCGAACAATAATGAAATTGCTGCCTCGCATCATTATGTTCCGCCCACCTCCTCTTCCAGAACAATTTTTAGCACCACTTGATTAAAAGGATTTTATATTGACATTTACTGTAACTCACAAGATATTCCTCACTCTATTCAGGCAACAAAAGAATAATTTATAAAGTTTTTTTCTATCTTTATTGCAGATCCAGAGAACATTTGTTTACTACAATGAAATCAATGTAATTAGAATTTTAAAACAGTTACATCAAATGCCAAGTTGTCTCTTTACAAGATCTAACAATCCATGTTACTTAGAAGCAAGCAAGGAATGGCGCATTTGTCATTATGTTATCGATAGCTGCAATGGAGTCAAGTATATGAAAGATTGGCTTGGTATGACCAACATCAGCGCTGTTTGGCAAAATCCATCACCAGCACAATGGGGTGTGTACGGGCTGTGTATAGATACTGGTGGTGGAGAAGTTTTGTAGTCTACTTCTTAATGTTTGATTTCAAATCAAGTTTGAGGGCCATTTCACACTTGTACTAGTACACGATTCTTCAACCCAAACACAGGTAATGTGAAATGACCCTCGATCCGAACCTGTGTAATTTGAATGGGATGGGGGGCTTGATCATTTTCCTATCTACAAAAGAGGGACCCTGCAGGGAAAGTTTGGGAACCACTGGTTTAGACTATAGACATATGGGGAAAGGTGGCTGTACAATGAGCTAGACAAGAACAGTAGGTAGGTGCCCCTTTGGAGATGCCCTTTCACACCTCTGACATTGTTTTTCCAGACACATTGAGCACTACACATGGAGTCTTGGCAGGGTTTTCCCCAAATAGTTAACTGGAGGTATTGCTGGGGCCCGTAGTGCCTCACCTGCACCTAGCCCAGTTGTTCCCAAACTTTCCTTGCAGGGCCCAGCTTTTCTATTTAGGGGCATTATCGAGCCCCTTCCCATTCAGACACAGGTTAAGAATGAGGGCTAGTACCCCTCTGGAATACCTTGGCGCCCCCCAGTTTTGGATCCACTGCCTTAGCCATGATCATCTTGTCAGGAATTTACATCACCAGACCCTGAGTGGGTTCTGGAGTATGGATCCTTCTCTATCCTGTACTATTCACACTTAAGCTGGGCATACAGTACATGGCTTTGATATGCGCCAGATAGATGGCCATAAGTGCACAAAGCGCTCGAAGCGGCCTTCGATCTAGCCCATATCTATGCATGTATGGGCACCTTGAGATAGACCTAAATCACTCATCCTCCTGATCTCAGTTTCACTAAAGCTGGCCATACACCTTCAGATTTTTCTGTCAGATTTCCTTCAGATCAGATCAGATCTACCAACAACCATGTAGTATAGTGTCCTAACTGATAGAATACATAGTGATTGGAAGGTGTAGAAAGGTCCTCATATTACATGGTTTTGGTAAAACAAAATCTGATCTGAAGGAAATCTGACAGGAAATCTGAAGGTGTATGGCCAGCTTAAGTCCTTCAATTAAGAATATAATTGAAGTATAATAAAACACTATATTTATTTCCCCAGAGCCACATAGTCCACATCACTGGTACAAATAACTAGGTACTCTACTGGGCAAATAAAGGGATGCATATATATATATAAATATACAGTCTGCTTGTTGCCAGTGAGAACTGTCACAAGGTTTTATTCTTAAAGGATAAATTCGAAACGGTCTGTTTGCTGCCATAGTCGTCAGGGTACATTCTTAGGGATATGTTCAAAACAGTTCAACCTTTTAAATCCCCAGTAGTGATTCTGCTCATAAGAGTCTCCGCTACAGTCCCTAGATCTATCTTTCTCATATCTTATATACTGAAGCCAACACAGACAGAAACAGTCTGGCTCCCAACAGGATGCCTAGCCGCTCCTATATATATATACTCCTTATATACGCTCTACCGGAATTATCACCCTTCCCTGGCAATACCAAAAGCATTTAAAAGGGGTAACATTTAATTGCATATTCCAGTTCATTACAGGTTCACCATGACTCTAGGGCTGGTGAGTAGTGTTGAGCTTGAATATTCGATTTTCGAATATTTAGCTCGAATATCGCTATTTCGCCATTTCGCGAATATTCGCGAATATATCATCGGATATCCGACGCAATCGCGATTTGTCCCGATTTATTGCGCTTATATAATCGCAATTTTATAATCGCGATCCATTGCAATGAATGGGATCGCGATTATATAATCGCAATGCGATTTTTTAAAACGGAAATGACGGATATTCTCCCAGTCGAATATCCGAGCTCCATTGACTTGCATGCATTGTGCATAATTGATAGCAATTGCGATTTGTAGATCGCAATTCATGTCGTAAGTGCGGATATTCGAGATTACGAATATGGAATCGAATATTATGGCGGATATTTGCGAAATTACGCGAATTCGAATATTGCCTAGTCGCTCATCACTACTGGTGAGCAATACAATGTGTAAACTATGACCCTGGGGCTGATCGGAAGGGGGTCTGAGAAGATAGACTTTGCACTCTGAAGTATATACAGCGGTGGTAGGTCAGGTTAAGTCAGTGGTTCCCAAACTCGGGGGTGCAAAGGTATCCCAGGGGGGGCGCGGGCCCTCATACTAAAGATGCCTTGTGACTAGTTTTTTTGAGAGTTACATATTCAAGTCCAAATTTTGACTTAATTTATGCAAAATGTACATGAGCTACAGCAATACTTTAAAATATTCCCACAACCCTTATCTACATCTCCGCCAATTTCGGTGATTATACCATGTTCAAGGGCTTTGCAATAAACAAAACATTGTGACTTTGTGGTTGAACCTTCTTGGCTCCTTTACTTAGCTATCACCAATACAAAACATAGGGCACTCTCCCATCCTACATAACTTCCCGCTATTACCAATAACACTGTAAAAAGTGGAGACTGAATTATTGATACTGTTAATGTGTATACACGCACAGTTATTTACACATAAAGAAAATGCAGATTAACCGCATTAAATACTAGAAGAACAATGTGTGTTTTAAATCAGTCCCGGTGGCTTTGCAATGCGCCTCTATACATTACATTTATATTCCTGGCCTAAAATCACAGCTAAGAGCGGACCAGGAAGTCCATTACAGAAATACATAAAGTTACTGATTAGTAATGAACAATTTATAAGTGTATTAGGTTGTCTCTTGGTCTTTCCTGCAACAGACACCCCCTGCTCGAGTGTTAGCAGGGAGGACGATGGAGAGTTGGGATGGAATTTAATTGACTACCTTAATTTTCAAGTGAGATTGGCCAGCGTACTCCTACTCCTAATTCCTATCATACTTACTGTAATTTTCCTTTCATGACACGCTCCGTGTCAGCATACACAATGGACAAAGCCAACCCCATTGTATATGCTGGCATGGAGCGCATCAGGAAAGTAAAATTACAGTAAGTATGATAGGAATTTTCAGTTTTCCTGATGGCTCCATGTCAGCATACACAATGGGCGGAGCCAACCCCAATGTGTTTGCTGACATGGAGCCGTCAGGAAACACAGATACACAGCGCGCCAACCTTACAAACGTGGCCAACCTTGATACTTAGGCTTTGTTTCCATTGTACGTCGGGAGCCCTCCGCTAAGCGTATACGCTAAGCAGGGGTCCCGACGTATCCCATAGACTCAGCCTGCCGGCGGATGGTCTGTTTACACATCCGCCGGTGTACAGGCTGAACGTACTCGACTACGTTCAGCCTGACACCGGCGGATCGGGTCGGCGCAATGAAGACAGACCCGTCCGCCGAGCAGGTAAGTCTATCTGCTACGTCGGGGACCCCCGCTAAGCGTGTACGCTTAGCGGATGGCTCCCGACGTAATGGAAACAAGCCCTCATTGAATAAATGTCTACAGTTGTTTTTCCTTCTCATCAGATATAATGATAAACAAATGAAAGTTTTGCTCAAACACTGAATCTGGAAAAAACAAAGCATAATACTTTAACACATGTGACATCAAATATTAAATACCAGACATATAAATATAAAACACAATCCCTCAGACCACATATAAAGACACCGCGGGCCAGATTTGAGGTTCACACCCTTCTCTACACAGTAGTATTACTACAGGGAATTCTGAGTGACGTTATTGACCACGCTGGATCAATGCATGGAAATGATATACCGTAGGTTAGGACATAAATCATGACACAAGTGGACCCATCATGACATCATTCAGACACATGATGTGTGTCTATTGCATTGCATGCCTATAGTGAGTGACATGTTTAATATAATGTTAGCGTGTTTCCAATGATTTTACATGGAAAAAGTTTTACGTGTGAATCCTAAAAAAACAGACATGTTTCAGCAAAATTGGTCAAATGGTGGAAATAAAAACATAGCTTGGGATGATAGACGTAATACTTATCTGCTGTCAAAATACATCGTGTCATCCTGACATCCTGGTTTATCAGGATAGTATGCATTTAGTTGACTCATAGATGGTTTTTTTTTATAGTTATTTATCTGATTGGCTAGTAGGCCTCTAGGTTCTAAAGGCCCCCATGCACCTAGCGAGCCGCAGCTGATTTTTTAGCCGAGCGATGTGTGTCGACAAAATTGGCTGTGGATAGCGAGTGCCCACATTGGACGACAGATCCCTGTCACCCCAAAGCTTGGTCGGCCAGAGAACGGACATGTCTCTGCCCGATGCTATTAGTTTGAATGGGGTCCAGCATCCCCATCCAAAGTAAAGTCCGGCACACGAAGTGTGCCCGCCAATACTCTGAGCCTTTCGATGTCATCACGTTGCATTCTGTTGCTCGTCTATCGGGCCCGGCTCGTCCGGTGTATGGGGGCCTTTAGATAGACTATCTGACATAGGGCTCCCAGGAAGGCCGGCTGGAGGACTGTGGGGGATCGCCTAGGGCAGGTACGATCCCCAGATTATGGTTTAGGGTTAGTGATTTTTGTAGTGAATATTTACCTGGAGCCACACGCTGGATAACCACTAGGAAGGCTAATAGTGAGTATCAGGGTTTGCTGTTGCTTTAAGTGTACGTTACATGTATTGAAAGAGGAAGCACCGCCCATATCTAGCACCCGGGTGCACCGCACGTACTGGGGTGAATCAGGGGACAACAAAGATCTCACCCCTATGTTGCCACGGACTCTCTCCAGGCCTCCACACACACGTACCTCCCTGTTCCGGACACAGAGGCAGCCAGGCCTCACAGTCCTCACCTGCAACAGCAGCTGAGCGGGCTTTCTTCCGGTTGGCAGGTCCTTGTGCACATCCCTCAAGACACATCCAATTGTAAATATGGTGCCCCTTTATTGTAGTCACATCACGGTGCCAATTACACTCCACGATAGCCCTGGGAGCCATCTGGGAGCAGCATCTGCTGGTACAGTCTCTCTGCCCTAGCCTTCTCCACCGAAGTGACTTCTCCTAGGCTAGGACTGCCCTTGTCCCCGGCATGGGATACAAGGATGAGGCCTTAGTTACATCTCAGCGCAGGCCTGGTCTTCGGATCCACAGGCCTGAGGCCCGTTCCTCACTGGACCAGTACACCTCTGTTCCCTTCTACTCTTCTACTGGGAAGACCCAATTTACATAAAGTCCTTAACTTATATAAGCTCCTATTCTCCTCCCAGATGGCTCTCAAGATCATAACATCACATGTTCCAAACATTTGCAGCACAAACACAATCACTGACGTTGCTCATGGGGACACAGTTAACCCCTTAACGACCATGGTACAGTACACTACAATCCACCTTCCTACATCATAAGCAATAAAAAAATCTAGTATGGGTTCTAGTTCATTCCTACTCCATCTAAAATGATAAAACAAAATAGCTTGACATGTACTTCGAATGTATATTTCTAAATATCAAATCTCTATGCTAAACATGTAAAATATAATATTTTATATACTATAAAAAATGAATTAATATAATCTGATAAAACAAATACTAAAACTATGACAAGCGTTCCCTCTGGTTTCCCTTTAAGTCAGCCGGCTCTGCCATGATGAGGAATATGATCCCAGCCCGGCTACCCTTGTTAAGCAGATTGCTGAGAGAGCTCAGCATTCCAGACTAATTCGAGTGGGCTCTCTGACATAGTCACAACTGCTCAATACTGTGGCAGCATGGACGTGTCTGGGGCTGTCAGGGCAAATTGAAGCTGACAGCTCTAAAGTGTTCACATAGATTTCATGTTTCCCTTTTAAGCTTGTACAGTCCGCCAAATCGGGTGATGTCTCAAGGCCATGTAGTACATGACATCCCAGTCTGTAGAAATGTGATTGTCTACAGAGATCTGAAGGGGCATTGAAGGCCGCTCTGCAATTCATTAATGGCCTTTACCTTTGTACTTTCCTAATGGCGTATGTCTGGGCAAAAAAAAAATCCTTTATCATGAATCTCCGCAGAACATGAACCATGTTTATACTCTTTCAACACTGCAAGAATAGAAACTCCACAACTGAGATCCCAATCAGAGCTATCATGATTGAGTTCTCCTCTGCCTGACTAAAAGGGAGTGTTTCTGTAGTTCAAAAGTGAGAACACTGCTTGAGATTTCTGTGCATTATGTAGCTAATGCTGATTTTAAAGAGTTTTGACTACTATTTTTCAGACTATAAGACCCACCAGACCATGTTTTTAGAGCAGGAAAAAACGAAACAAAGTTTGAAATGTTCTCAGTTGGAAAAAAATAATTCCTGCAGTACCCAATTTCAGCTACAACAATGGTGTCACTAGAGAGCATACTTCAGGCAGAAGGGGAGGGGGGGGGCATGGTGGATTCTTCACTCTTCTCTCCCTTCTTGTCAGCTATGAGCTGCACGGAGAGAGTGGTGGGCAACTGAGTAGATATGTAGGGCCACAAGTGCGGTCCTCAGCATCACTAATGGGCCGCACATATCATTTTCAATGTATACTGACTTGTATAAGCATTTTATAATGAAGAGGACAGCAGGTATAGCTAGAAGACATTATTTTTGTTTTTTAATAACAAAACTTTAAGCATTAGGGAACACTACTATGGTAATGCACATTTTGTGTCATATATATCATGAAAGCCTCTGATTATATCGATGGGGCACATAATCTTTGATTCAAAGTTTATGTTTCCCTATTCTGAAGTTATGTGCCGCAATATATATTGTGCAATCATCCCCTATTTGTTGGGAGCATAAGCACTCACCTGTCCACCAATCCCTTGCCTTCCTCAGACGCTGTCTGGGTCACTGACCCTGAGCAAGTCACTCGCCTCTCCTCCTCTTTCTGCTCTAAAGCTGGCCATACACCTTCAGATTTCCTTCAGATCAGATTTTGTTTTACCAAAACCATGTAATATGAGGACCTTTCTACACCTTCCAATCACTATGTATTCTATCAGGGAGGACACTATACTACATGGTTGTTGGTAGATCTGATCTGATCTGAAGGAAATCTGACAGAGAAATCTGAAGGTGTATGGCCAGCTTAAGAAGATCCCAGTGGTGATTCGGTGGACAGGTGAGTTCCTATGCCCAATGAATTAAGGTTTGGGGTGGGGGCTCAAATAGAGGACAGAGGAGAGCCCCTGAAGAATGGCCAAAGGGCCACATGCGGGCCCCGGGCCGCAGGTTGGCCACCTAGGATGTATAGGTCCAATATGTGCTAATAAAAATCGCTTTTAATGTATTTTATTTTTGGTTTGTTAGATTAAGGACTTGCTTCCACTTGAACGATCATCCGTGATCACCAGAGGTTTTAACAGCGTTGCGCTGATCACGTCTCCATCCACCCGTTACTCTCTATGGGCACAATCAGGCAGGAAATTGGGGGGGGGGGCATCTTGCCACACCACTTTCTGCCTGCAGGTTCGTGCCATGGTTTGAATCACGGGAGACCGTGACAGATCACTGGGTGCTAGCGATCTCCTGCGGGCACCATGCCGCGATTCAAACCACGGCAGAACGCAGAAGTGGAAACATGCCCTTACTCGCATTAGGCTGCCTATTGTCATTGGTTGATCCACAATCTTTCGCACAGTTTGTGGTTGTACAGTGATAAATAGCTCAGCATTAGTGAAAACCATGACAAAGACAGAGAATTTAACGTTACAAAAGGAATGTTTTCCAGTAGGCAAAGTGATGCGCCGGGCCAAAAGAGAAGATGAAGCCTTTTGTAGTTGGAACTTCAAGGCTCATCATGTCACGTAAAGCCAAAGACAACACAGGTATGAGAAGAGATGAGGAAAGCGTCATGTGCCGTAATTTATATCACCTTTGGATCTCATGAAAGGAGCCATTCAACTTGTTTTTTTGCCACAGGCTATATGTTATATGAAGGGATCCTTTATAATGCAGCAACCTGTGTAAGCAACTCCGAGATAACACACGAGGTGACGGAGGAAGAGAGGACCCTGGATCACAATAGGAAATGTATGGAAGATATAATCAAACCATCATGGCCAAATATACCATTCCAAGTGAATTACCCTGTTTGCCCTATGATACGCCATCCCCAGACAGCGCCTGAGGGTATACTTCCACTAGACTACTTTGATAAAATCTATGAGGCACATAACCTTTGTTGCTGTATATGGGGCATTCCATATATCCCCATGTGTAGTGGTCACACGCTGACCCGGCTTTCCTAATCAACTTTAGCTGTCCTACATGTTATGTGCGGCCTTTTAGTAATGCCGAGGGCCATACTTGTGGCCCTCCATATCACCTCAGTTGCCCACCACTGATCTACTGCATATCTATGCGTGTATGGGCACCATTATTCTTTACATTTTAAGGATGAACTACTCCAAAATGCCTGCAGCTAATGAGGCCAATGAAGTCTCATTTTTTCAGTTACCTATATTTAATTGTAACCTTGCCACAGTTCCTCTTTGAAGCAGTACTCTCTTGTATATTAGACTAGAGCAGGGTACACACATGAAGATATGGGCCAGATCGATGGCCACTTCGAGCGTCGTGCGCGCTCATGGCCATCGATCTGACCGATATCATATGCGGTCATCCCAGGTTTTGAGCAGGACCAATTAATCCAGCTGGAAAACTGGGATATAGGACATGACCGTAAATAATGGCTGATGTTCGTTGTTTTGCATGGAAACCGCGGGTCTCCATGCAAAGCATCGGCTGAGCTGGATAGACAGTCAGATTTGACTCAGGGTCATAGCTAGACATGACTAGGCCCCATAGCAAAAATGTTCCCCCCCCCCCCCCATTCCAACTTGTCACTCCAATCCCTACCTTTCCAGGAGTGGTGGGCCCCTTTGTGAATATGGGCCCCATAGCACTGCTATGGCTGCAGTAGTGGTTGCTACGCCACTACGACTCCTCCAATAGCACAGAAGTGTGATGACGCCATCACGCTGCTGCAGGGAACATCGGACGGCTCACATATCTGATATCTAATATGTGAGCTGTCTGTTCCCTGCTTAGGGATGTCCATAGATTACAAAATATTGCCGCGCTAAATAAACTCACTCTTAATTTCTTTCTCGAGCCTTGTGAAGCGGAAAACCCCTTTGCATAAACCACCATTTCATTGTCAAACAAACTTCTAGCCCAGATCTGTTTTGTGTGATACCACAAGTTAAAACTCAATGATATTGATACAATAAAACATGACGATGTGGTAAGGGGAGAAAAAAATGTGTTAAAGGATTTGGTTACATAAAGACTCAGGTTAAAAGGCTCTCGACTGTCTCACTCACTGTGGACATTCCCTAAACCACATTGCAACCACAATCGAAGGTATTCATTCCGATTGGGTAGCGCAGTTCGCGAAGGAAACAAAAGGCCATCGCTGGTGAAGATCACAAGGGTCAGAGTAGCCAAAACATTAGTAGAGGAAAGAAAAAAAAAATGGAGAACAATATTTTTGCTCATTACTGAGTTACGTGTTTCCCCGAAGTCACTCCCGTCTCTCGATTGCATAATTGCTTCTGAAAAGCCGAACAATAGAAAAAAAAATGGAATGTCTCTGTACAATATACTAATGCACAATGCTTTCAGAAAGAAAGAGCATCTGATAGCTCAGCACAATGCAGATTGAAGTGGTAGGTAATAACTCCGAGCAGACAAACCACAGTCTTCTAAAAAACCACATAACAGGCAAGGAATGCTGAGAGGAGCCCGGATAATTATTCATGATAGATAACTGTATTAAAAATAAAATAGAAAGGACTGAGGGTATTACAATACTGGCACACGATTAAACATGGAGCATTGTATTATTTGCAGATCTAAGTTACCGTCCTTCTTTTAAATTTTTTTTTATGAAGTCTATCTATGGGCTGCGCAGAAAACGACTGCCGCTCGAGCGAATGGAGTCCTGTTATTGCTTGAAAAATGAAGACAAGCGCCGATCGCACGACAGCGTATAAATAATGTAGCAGGAGTATTTAAGCTGAAATTTTTATAAAGAAAAACTGAACGGGTGCCAGGACACTCGTAAAAGTACTCATGAAAATGTATTTTATCTCCTGCCATTCATTTGTAATGCGTGCATCGGCGGCTTCTTAATTGTCTGGCCCTGAAAAATAGGTCCTGATTTTTTATACTCTTTGCGAAAACACCAGAAGCCATTCTGCAGAGAGACTTATTGACTTGAAGATTCAAGGTGTGTCTCTATTTGGCCTCGTGGAAGTTTTGATAAAGGGCCTGTGGTGGGGACCTCTCCCCAGTCACTATAGGAGAAAGGGCGGCCATCATTGCAGAGGGAGAATTTGGTTCGGAAGTTGCAGTTTGTCCTCCCGTCACTAGAGGGGGACCATAAAAAAACATTGATCTGGGTAGAAAGGATTCCGCAGGAGGAGGTGTACGGGTGGCTTCCGAGCGGAGCAACCCATGTCTAGACTTTGCCGATTTCCTTTCGGTCACAGTCACAGCTGCACCAAGGAAAAATGGAGTTTAGCAGGAGTTTAGCACAGCCCGTGAGTCTCGGTAGCCTCCTTCTCCTGTTGAGTAGAGATGGTCGAATTTTTCGACTTACTAACTTTGTGAGCTGATTGCAAAGCCTCTGAAAATGGTATCATCATCAAAATTGCTGGAGATGTAGAAAAGGGTTGTGGGAATATTTGAATAAAAAAAATTGCTCTAGCAAATGTAGTTTTTGCATAAATTAAGTTCAAAATCAGTCGAAATTCCTATTTTTGACATTTTGACTTAATTTGTGCAAAAACTATTTGTATTAAGGCCCCCATACATGTGTCGGATTCGCACCGGATTCCGGCACGATCGATTCCGGGCGGGTGCACGCGAAACGATCGTGCCGGAATCGCATGCAGCCCACCTTGTCCGATCGATCAGGTCCGATCGTTCAGGGGCTCAGAATCGGATCCGACAGAGAACCAACATGTTCATCCGATTCTGCCCGGATCAGGGGGAGTTGCCATTTGTGAGGTGGAATCGGAGGTGAAATCGCACACGGAATCGTGCCGCTCGGACAAGGTGGTATGCTGCGATGGATACTCTTAATTGGCCGATTGATCACACCTGCGATTCCCAGCAGAATCGCCGGAATCGATCGGATGATGAATCGATTGGACATGGAATCCGACACGTGTATGGCTAGCTTTAGAGACAAACTTTCTTTTTTGTTGTATACCCCCAACCCTCTACATGTCCAGCAAGTTTGGTGATGATAGCATGTTCAGGGGCTTTGCAATTAACTCGAAATCGTTTTTGAAAATAAATTTGATCATCTCTATTCAGAAGTTGCCATTTGTCCTCCTGACACTAGAGGGGAACCTAGCGTAGAGACCATTGTAGTGGCCAGGAGTTGTATAGTGAGGGTGAGGTCCGCTTTAAGATGCCAGACCAGAATGCCCTGAGTCAACTTGAGTACTCAAGGAGGGGCTTTGCCTCTGAGGCGGTGCCTTTTGGGGAGAGAGAGGAAGGAGCCAGCTGCCCGTATACAGCTGCTCTGGCTGCGGCCTACTTCCCCCAACCATACAATTCGGCGGGCATGCAGCCGGTAGGTGAAATAGCACACGCTTCTCCCTACTGCCATCCGCACTACGAGCTGCCATGCCGGCCACCGGTGACACGTACTGACATTCAGGTGGGGTGGATACCTGACCCTAGCCATTGGTTCCCGCCTGGACTACTGCAGGCAAGGTTCTGGGGTGCTTTCTACTGCAGCACGACGTAACCAATTCCGGTGTCACCTGCAAGCTACAGTTTGGCCCACCGTGGGGTCAAGAGCTGCAAGTCCTCCCTGCATATCAGTTGAGGACCCTTGTCTGGACTTTTATAGAAGACAAGTTACTGTGCACTTTAACCTAACCAAAACTTTCTTCTGTGAGTGAGAATAAAGCTCAATAAAGTTCCTGCCGTCTCATTGATACCTGAGTCACTATATCATAAAAACCAATTGATCTGGCTCCCGAGTGGAGCAACCCATGTCCAGAGTACGGAACTGTCGATTTCCTTACGGTCACAGTCGCAGCTGCACCAGGGAAAAGAGGGGTGGATTCCCCCACCGGAGCAGAGAGTTCAGTGAGAGCCGGGTGAAATATCAGAAGCCCCCCGTGGTTGCCCTTGGTGAGGATTTGCTGTTGTGCCCGAGGTCTGGGAACTGGACTGTTTCAATACCTTAACTTTCTGCCCCTGCACTGCAGTGTGAAGCCTTCTTTGTAAATAAAGGTCCCCACACATGTACCGAGTAAGGACCCTCAAATGAGCTGTGGAGAGCAGCGTGATGATGCCATCATGCTTCTCTCCATCGCTTACAGCATCGACCCTTTGTGTGCCGGGCGTTAGTTTCAATGGGTTCGTTCTCTGGCTGACCGAGCTTTGGGGCGACAGGGATCTTTTGCCCCATATTGGCACCAGCAAGCGCGCACATACATCTATCGGTCAGCGCACATCGGTCAGCGCCAAAATCGGCCGCCACTCGTATTGTGTATTGTGTACTATACTGGTTCTCTGAGTGGTTTCTAGTTCACTACCCGACACCTGCCCGTTCCAGGCCCCCTTTAATTTCTTATTTATGCAGCATGTGTTGTGTTTTTTTTGTAATGTTCCCACAACCCTCCATTACATCTCCAGCTATTTTGGTGATGATACCATCTTCGGGGTCTTTGGAAAAAAAATAGACCCTAAATAACTGGGGGGTTTGCCTTGCAGAACAGAAGCCAATGTAACACCCTATACAACCACTCATCTTTTCTAGAGTTTATTTTAGAATAACATAAGAAAAACATGACTATACAGCAAATCTGCTTCATAGTCAATGATAAAAAGGCAAATCTGAGTTTCATATATTTTTATAACTATTATAACTATAATCTTATTAGTTTGAAATATAAAGGAGCGAGTCTGCTTCAGAGCTCCAGGAGCCGGATTACCAGTGAGGGACCGATCCGGGTACCTTCATTACGGAATGCATTTGTATTGGCACTGTCCACGAAAACCAACACCCATCAAATTCCTTTCTGAAATTAAAGAAATGTTATGCCGATGATACTTCGACATCGGAAGAAAAAAAAACGCCCACATACTACCTGCTGCTTGCCAATACAATCACGCCGCAGGAAATTAATTAGCTGTGCTTATCTACTGATTCATTTAAATATAACAGGAATGAACAATTACGCTATTGATAAATTGGGACAATTACCAGGTGCAGAATACTAGGAAAGCAGCGGTTGAAGTAACAAGAGTTGGCACCGTAATCCTCCAGACGAGGGATATGCACTGCTGGCTATTACTATTGTGTGCAGTTTGGGGGACCTGACTGTTCCTGATATTTATATGTCTTAAGCCCCCCCATACACGCTTATATTTACACCCAATTTTTTAGGCGGTCGGTGGTAGGTCAGCTGAAAAATCGGGTGCCGATCTAAAAGCTTAAAGGGCCAAAATCGCCCTCCAAATCGATCTAAGCCATTATGGACTAGTGATGAGCGACTAGGCAAAATTCGAATTCGCGTAATTTCGCGAATATCCGCCATAATATTCGATTTCATATTCGTAATCTCGAATATCCGCACTTACGACATGAATTGCGATCAAATATGCGCAATGCATGTAAGTCAATGGAGCTCGGATATTCAACTGGGAGAATATCCGTCATTTCCGTTTTAAAAAATCGCATCGCGATTATATAATGGCGATCCATTACAATGAATGGGATCGCAATAAATCGCGATCGCGTCGGATATCCGATTATATATTCGTGAAATGGCGAAATAGCGATATCCGAGCTAAATATTCGAAAAACGAATATTCAAGCTCGACACTATTATGGACATGTCCGTAATTTTTTGATCTGTCTTATACTTTACACAGGGACAAGTTTCCCCGTCCAAAGTACAGGTATGTCTGCTCAGCTCCGTGGAGACCTGCATCTTCATTGAAGCACAAAGGGTGCCCGCCAATGCTGTCAGCTCTGGAGAGCAGCGTGATGACATCTGAGCTGCTCTGTCGGCCCCCACTCGGTACGTTGTGGGGGCCTTTAGACTCTGCCCCCTGAATTGCACCTTGCCAACTGTGCAAGTTGGTCCAGTGGGTCCACACCCTTGAATATCTGGTGTTACCCTTGCTCAGGTGTCACCTGCTGTGACAATATCTTTGTATAGTACCCTGTTTTCCCTAATATAAGACCCACCCCGAAAGTAAGCGATCCCCGAAAAGACCTAGCTGCTATACTGCTATCCCCCCCCCCCGCCCTGTTGCACTTCTAATCTAAGCCCTTTTCTCAAAATAAGACCTAGCCATGTCCCGAGAAAGCGTCCATATTTAGAAAACCCTGATCCTTCCTTTTCACTTTCAGTCCTTATAATGGCAAACGACCACACTGCCCCCTACACCATGAGTAATGGAGAGATATTCAATTGGGACTCGACGTGAGGGCGAAGCGGGAATGGCTGACCATCAACCATGGCAGGACGTGTTTTCATCACCTCTTCTTAAACCACAGAAATAAGCCTTAGTGCATTTTTCGCACCACAAATTAATATAAGACAGTGTCTGATATTGGGGAAAACACGGTAGGGGTCATGACAATGGTGCTCCCTACACAGCACCACCAATAGCAAGCAACCGCAAACTCGCCACCCCAAACCGCCCCCCCCCCCCCCCCCCACCCCGCCCCCCCAGTCAACAGGGGGGCACGAAGCAAGAACTTGCATAGGGCCCCTGAAAGGCTAGAAACGGCACTGAACCCCGGGTCTTGTTTACTTCTCTTTTTCTTTCCATGTGAAGGAAGAAATACTGTCTGTAAATGTTCTTATTCAGCCATGTCGTGGCCTGACAAGTATAATTGGATTTTCACTTTCATTATATGAATTAAAATAATTGCAGGCAACACATGTAAAAAAACAAGACTTTTAACTTCTTACATGCAATATTATTATATACAATATGATGAAGTGCTTCCTTTTTCCATTAGAAAAAGATCTACCAACAACTATGTAGTGCCGGGTCCTCCCTGATAGAATACATAGTGATT
>CM070033.1:185393504-185406460 GCA_036250615.1 Ptychadena robeensis | reverse complement strand
TTCCCTCTCACACAGCTGGTGTCAATAATGACACCAGCTGTGTGAAGAGCAGCGGCGCGACGCAGGAAATGACAGGCAGTGTACTGTGTACCGCGCCGATACGGGCAGTGCGCTAGGGAGGTTAAACACATAACTTTTCTGGCCAAAACGGGATACTTGACAGGTATTTATAAGATAATAATACAGATCACCGCGTAAAATACCGAAAGGTGATTTCCTGGTGAAAAGAGTCGAAAAAATAAAATTTTTACGCAATAAAACATTTGACTACTAGTTCTCTTAGCAGGAACACGTTACTTCTTTATAAGAACAGCTGGCAGCGAATATACCATTTTTTTTTCCTCGTGTGATCTTTAAATAACTTTAATAAACTGCTAACTTCCTCCCCGTGGCAGGTTGGCCATCAATCACCTCGAGGCGGCAGCTTAAACCTCAGCCCGGTATAAATCTACGAGGGTAATCAGCCACTTGCGCGAGGAAATTGGTTCGATCCTAGACGTTTGAAGTAGCGGGATGAATCACCTTGCTCCTTATAAGACAAATCTCTTTTCAAGGGCCACTTTCTTAAAGAATTTTTAATACACTCGGCGAGGACAGCTTCATAGGAAACAATAATAGTTTAATCCCAAGTTAAAAAAAAAACAAATTCCTTCCTGAAACCTATCTGGATTTTTCGGTGGTTGGAACGAGCCAAAGAAAATGAGCCGTAACCTGCGCCAAGAACAAGCTGTTATGTTGGATTTTGTAGCTCAATACCCTCTTCACCTATTAAAGGGAGTCATGAGAGACTACTTCTGTGTTTTTATTCCCCTCATAAAGACGACTTCCTGTCTTTGCTCTTTGCGCTTCTATTGCAAGATGTCCTGAGAGGAATCTGTTGGCAGGCCGAGCCTTGTTGTGGACTCGGGCCTACTATCTGTCAGACAAATAAACTCTTTCTTACAGTATACGGCTGAGGGAAATTGCTGGTGACTGGGTGTAATTTACAGAAAGCAGCTCGGGGATTAGCCTATAACTAGCAAAGCGTATCTGTCTCCTATTCGCTGCCGGACATTCGGTGAAGTGAGGCCATGATGAAGCAGATAGTATACTCTATCTATATATTTATAGAGAGTTGGATGGAGAGGGATCCCAAGATTTCCCTCCACCCTGGGTTTTTTCTCCTAGCACAAGGGCCAGGATGTAGGGACTTTAAGGCCACCTTAAAGCCCCCCATACACCACATACAATTACCATGCAATTTCTGTACAATCAACTTTTCTTCTACAAAAACCATGTAATATGAGGACCTTTCTACACCTTCCAATCCCTCTGTATTCTATCAGGGAGGACCCAGCACTACATAGCAGTGATATATACCTTCCAATCCCTCTGTATTCTATCAGGGAGGACCCAGCACTACATAGCAGTGATATACACCTTCCAATCCCTCTGTATTCTATCAGGGAGGCCACTATACTACATAGTTGTTGGTAGATCTAATGGAAATTGTATGGAGGAATCTAAAGGTGTATGAAGGCTTTAAGCAGGCCATACACGGGTCAGATTTTCAATCAATCGACTTAAAACTATCAATTTTTTAGTCGATTGATTGAGAATTGAGTTTTGCCCACCTGGTTAAATCGACTTAATCCGATCAAAATTGAGTGAAAATTCAGTCGTTTTTTGATCGGACTGGATGGTAAATTTTGATCGGTCGATTGAAAATTGGTTCCGTATTTTGAGAACCAAGTGTGGTCAACCAATTTTTGATCGATTTTTCTACCTATTCTACCTCACTTCTGATTGAAATTTTAATCGGACTATTTTGGATCGATTATTTTGTGGATTGAAAAAAAAAAAAAAAAAATCGATCAAAAATCTTGTACTACATATGGGGCATGATACAATCGACATACAATTTTATACAGACTTAAAAATTGATCGTTTTAAGTTGATTGATTGAAAATCTGACCCGTGTATGGGCTGCTTTAGTCGTATATATAACAATACCCCCCTATAAGGGAGGATTCAAACAAAAAATAGATAAGTCTTTGAAGATTAGAAATCAAACAATACACAATGGGTAAACCGCAATAGTTATTCTGTTAAAACTAGTAAGCCGGCCCACATACTATTCCACTACACGGCTGTATGTACGCTGGTGCTGGATCCTGGAAGGTAGGTCCGGCGGAGGAGAGGGGCACAGGGCAATGCTGTCTTACATGCTCGATCCTCGGTAAGAACCCCGCCCCTTCTGGGTGGCCCTTTTTTATGTCCACGGAGGGACCCGGGCATGCTGGGACGTGGTCTTAAAGGGACCTTCACCCTGTGCACACCCCTGCAGCCCAGTTACAAGGCTATGTCTCCACTGCATTGTGTGCTCCATCAGGACCCCCTACGTTAAATGCAGGAGTCCCCACAGAGCACATACACATTACCTACCCGTCTCAATGCCATGTGATCTGCCTATGTAGGGGTTAACATAGTGCAGGGGATGTGTGAACAGGATTCGCCAGGCAGGTAATGTAAATGTGCTCCATCAGGACCCTACCAAGCACTGCGCTTAATGTAGGGGGTCCCAACGGATCACACAATGCAGTGGAGACATAGCCTAATATAAAATAAAACTTAGAGCTGGCACAATGGTGGTGTAGCGCTCCACAATATTGCGAGTGACTAATGGGGACACCATATAATGATTTTCAAAGGAGAAGATGTGTTTGTGTCATACCTGTCAACCACCCCATTTTGGCCAGGAAAACCACGTTTTTTATGTGACTTTCCCAGCCAAATACCAACTTCAATAAATCCCGGTATTACTCTCCCTCCCAGATGATGTGCGGGGTGGGGAGTTAGAAGTGAGAGTATGCCCCCTCCCAAGTTAGCCAGCTACTAAATAGGAGGGAGGAGAGGTAACCCTCTGTGACATCACTTCCTGTTAGTGATGGTCGAACTGTCCGCCGTGTGGACAGTTCAGGACGAACATTGTATGAGACTCTACTGACTTCTCCTGAGTCAATGTTCATGTCTGTGAAGGTTCTCATTCATCCAGGTCATTGAATATCTGTAGTGTTTAATTTGAATCAACTGGACTTGCTGTGTTTTTTCTTGAAGATGTTTTGCTAGTCATACAACTGGCTTTCTCAATTCAGAATACGGATGACTAGCCAAACGTCTTGAAGAAAAAAATACAGCAAGTCCAGTTCATTTAAATGAAAGCTGTTCTATACTCAAAATAAAAAAACACTTATATGACATTGACATAATACTCCCCTGTCAGCAGTATACACCTGTGAAAACTGCTACAGAATAAAAAAACAAAAATGTACTTACCTTCCTCACTTCCTCATTCCCGGGGAAATCATATTTATTAATGGCAGATAGATGCATTTCCACCCATACTTCATTCTGACTATGGGGCTTTAATTCTATAAAGCAGCCACTAGATGGAGCTTCAATTACATCACGTTAGATTCTGCAGATGTGAAGCTTACATTCCAAGTCACATAAGACTACGGACTTCTTCCCAGCTGTCCCTGTCCCCTGATTGTTTAACAAGCTGCTGCGGCCGGTACGTCATGCAGTGGAAGGGAAGAGCCAGAGAATCGAAGTGTCCAGTGAGGTGGTAGATCCGCTTTAAACATTACAGAAAGTCAATGTTTACTTCAATGCCCAACTGATAATTAATATATCAACCGAAGTGGGTGTGGATGTTCTTCTCTGAATGACCCTGAATGACCCCATTGGATATACCATCAACCATACCCACCATGACTGGGATAGCATACCCTGCTACTTGAAAGATTCAATGTAAAAGTAAATGGTGAATTCCAATCCCCATGCATTCCTGTACATGTGGATGAAGACGGAGGAAATCTCATTTGTTCCACTCCCTGATCCAGGCTGTACAGACATAAACATTACAAGTGAAACGTGAAGAGCGTACAGCTGCCAACTTCTCCATATAGCTTCCCGTGGAGCCTGGTAAGAGGCACAGAATGTACAGACAGGAGTCTCACCTGCTACATATAAAGTTTCCTGCCTGTTGTGTTAAATCGCTAGTAACAGTGTGCTACATATTACTTAAACAGAACCAGAAAAACAGCGTTCGATCATTAAATGTGCCAAACAAATCTGTGAAAACAAATAAAATGTTTTAGTCTAAGCTTTAAAGGAGAATTTTACTGAAAACGCACCTAACCTCAGAAATGTACATACTTCTGAGCTGTGCCAAGGGTTCAATGTAGCTCCAAAACGGCTCTGCACTCAACTTTGGAAGTCACCATGTTTATTCCTGTGGTTCCAGGGGCTAACAGCTGCAGTAACATGTAAGGCCACCCAGGGGGCGCCATTTATAAAAGTTTTTTAACGGGAAAAAACAAAAGTCTGTAGACTTCTATAGAGACGTTATGACTAAGAGATTGGGGAGTACCATCTCTTAGTGATTACTTGAGGGGATGGGCTCTCCTACCTTTGAGCACCCTAGTTAATTTTGCCCCCCCCCCCCTAGCTAGAGAACAGCTTCATATCTCCCAACCGACATTGCAATCACAGCTAGAGATGGTTGCAGAGGACTACTGAACATGGTATCATCTCCAAAACTGCTGGGGATGTAGAGAAGGGCTGTGGGAACATTTAAAAAGCAAAAGTATTTTTTGCATAAATTACGTTTAAAATCAAAGTTGATATTTCGACTCGACTTTGAAATTAAGTTATGCAAAAACTATTTGTTAGAGCAATACTTTTTCTTGTAGCATACCCTCAACCCTTCTCTAAATCTTCAGCGTGATTGGTGATGATGCTATGCTCAGGGCCTTTGCAATTAACTTAAATTAGTCAAATTTTCCCCCAAAATTAGGTGCGTTTTCAACAGTTGAATTAAAAAATGTTATGGAACTCTTTAAGGGTCTTTCACTTGACATACAGACAGCAGAGACAGAAAGAAGATCCACCCACTGCTGCCTGGCTGACATAAACACAGCAGTAGCAGAGGGAAGATCCGCCCAGCTTCCCCACCTCCCCAGGCACAGTGCTTGGCTGGCGGGTGGATAGCGAAGGTGTGATACAGAATAGTCTTTCAATCGTAGGTGTTTACACTTTTTTTTCCCTTAGGGTTTTGGAGGGGAAGTGCATCTTAGTGTGCAATATGGCACTGACGGGAATACTATGGATGGCCCTAATATTATGAGCTCAGGCCAGCAAACTCCACAGCATGGTACATGACAACCTAAGCTGAGAAAGGGTGAATTTAAAACCTGGTGGGTCTCTAACTCTAGATCTTAATTTTCATGACTGTTGGTGATAGACTGATAGATAGATAGATAGATAGATAGATAGATAGATAGATAGATAGATAGATAGATAGATAGATAGATAGATAGATAGATAGATAGATAGATAGATAGATAGATAGATAGATTGATAAATAGCTGTGGTCCCTACACCCTACACTGTGGGCCTACACCATGGGTGGGCAAAGATTTTGACTCATGGGACATGAGTATTGGTGTCATAATTCCTTGTGTTCTCTGTCTCATTGAGTCAGTCAAAATGCATAGACCTTGGTGACAAGACACTCTGTCTACCCTCCGCTCCTCAAGTGTGTCCCCCATTCCCAGCCTTGGGTCTGTTGAAAGCCTGTACATAATTCCCTCTTGTACATATCCCCTCTTGTACAATTCCCTCTTGTAAATATCCCCCTATCAGCTTGCCTGACATCTAATTGGTGTGTGTGAGCCTTTTGACAGTGTGTTCCGAGCATCCAAAGAATCTGGTCGTGCAAGAGGAAGAAAAATGCCCTCCACGACACTACATGCCTAACTACACCAAGTCTCAATGGAACGTAATTGGATTCCTCCATGGGACATGTCAACCAGTGGCAACGATTCAAAATAGCCCAAACTTTCAACCAAGCCAGCCCTTCACCACCCCCCAGAGGACCACAGACCCCAGTTTGAGAACCACTTCGAAATAGCCCAAACTTTTAACCAAGCCGGCCCTTCACCACCCCCAGAGGACCACAGACCACAGTTTGAGAACCACTAGAATAACCTTAGCCATCATTCAACCTAGAAGTTGGTGGACAGCAAGAGGCATTTGAGTATAACTGCAGAGGACAACCCTGGATTATTGGTGAGTACCGCAGCAAAAGGTTTTCTGTTTCACCAATTCTGGTCTGTTAAATTTTAAATGAATGAAAATGGACTTGCACTATTCATTAGTGATAAATCGCTTAGCTCTATTAGCTAACCTAAGTCATCCTTACTGGGCTATTGCTACCTTCACTCGCAGTGTCTCCATCTAATATTTAATTTAAGAAGTTGAAGTTGAGATAACAGCTAATGCCCTGTTATGAGTAAGGTAGACATTGTCACATTACGCAGACAGATGCTGATAACCGCCTTCCAAGTCATGACATCATTAGCTGCAATAATGAAGTTCACAATTCAGATTTCTGAGCGGATGTTGAGGAGATGATGGGAACACCAGTGATAATAGGGAGGATGACCTTAAATTAGATTTGAAGGTGCTTTTATCAGAGCAACTTTCCACTGGCGAGAGTCCAGCAATGCGCTAAATTCAAAAAGATTTATCGATAATATTGTAAATGGGAGCAATACAGACACAGAGCCCAAAGCAAAAGCAATATTATTATAATCATCATTTATTTATTGTTAGTCCACTCCCTCCTGAGAGGGTAGGGGAACCCGGATCCAGGAGAGGAGTCTATGCCCGTAGAACCAGGTCTTCCACCCAGAGCCCCCCTAATGGGAGATGGGCCGATGCCCCTTGAGGGGACAACGGTGGTGTTTCTGCGGCTGGTAGGGCAAGGTCTCTCCCTTCACCTGGAAACCCCAAAAAGGCAAGAGGGCGGCAAGACTGGGCTGCCCCTGCGTGGAGGTTGGCACAGGCAGAAAGAGTTGTCAGGAATTAGCAGGATTGTCAAGGCTGGCAGGGTTCTTGCGTGGTCTTGAAACTAGCGAAGGTCAGGGCTGGCGGCAGACGAAGGGTAACCGGAAAACAAGCGATGGTCGGGACTGGAGATAGCAGGATGGTCAAGGAAAACAGGTCGGGTCATACACAGGAGATCTATCAGTAACAAGGATAGCAGGTTCAACACGAAACACAAGTTGATCAGGCAGCACTGGCTATGAGCACACCTCTTCCTTAAATAGCCAGGCTGCCTGCGGTGTCTCCGCCCAGGGGCTGGGGCAGCGTCAGCTGACAGAGACCATAAATCCAGGGTCAGAGGGAGACACTGCTCATGCGCGGACCCAGCTTAGAGAGAGGGGGACAAAGAGCGGACTAGGGGTCTCCTTTGGGATCCCCCAGCAGCAGAGCTGGCACCGCGGGACCTCCCAGGTAAGGGGTCACTGACTGGTAGTGGCGTCATTTGGTCCCTGGGACCCCCAGACCCCCGAGACCCAGCGGAGGGGTAACATTTATATAGCGCCAACAGATTACGCAGCTCTGTACAATAAATTAGACTTGAGACAACACAAGATAACACACAGGTTATGAGACAGGAGGAGTAGAGGACCCTGCTCGATCGGGCTTACAATCTAATAGGTTGGGGGTACAAAGTATACAATAGGTGGCATGTATCTAATCCTAGTTCTATTGAAAAGCAGGAATTGGGTGCTCAAAGTCATTCGAGGAATGTAAACAGATTACTGAGTAATCTTTTTAGTTTTTTGTGCCCATTTTGCCCCCTGCACGTGCCTAACATTCTCAATGACTTTGTCTGTCAGGTACAACAGATACCACAGGCATAGGCGCAGGCAGTCTGCCCATGTCCCTAGTGTCACTGATGATGGTTGGGACATTGGGGCTGCCCATGCTTATGCTTGTATTATCTGACAGGCATCTCACACAGTCCCCATAGAGGAGCTATACTTGGCCGGCATCGCTTGAAACAGGTAAGCTACCTCGAGTGTGGCTCAGGGTTACAGCTTTTTGCATGAGAAATTTAGCCACACTTGGATAAATACTGCCAGGGATGGAGACACATTAGGATGTGCTAATACATGGCAATTCAGTAAGCCAAGTTCAAAATGAAGCAATAAGTTTCAAACTGATGCTACATCTTCTGTTTATTGTTCCATTGAGTATCAATGAAAATGTTTTGGCAGCATCAAAACAGGGGAGTTTGACACTAGTAGTGACTAGGCCTAATTCCATTTGCTTTGACTTTTTATGGGGCAATTCATGAGACTTTTAAACTTCTTTCATACAATTTAAATCTTCTGTCTTCTTATGATGAGTTCTTGTCTGGTCCACAGTGGACCTATAGTTCCTGAATGATAGTACTGTGGAAAATGTTCCTACACTACTGCGCATGTCCACCCAGGTTACGTAAGTCCAATGTTTATGAACAAAAGGCTCAATGTTGATAAACATGGGTAAACTGGGTGGACATGCACAGTAGTAGGTAACTTGAGGGTGTGCTATTTGGTCCGTTGTGCACCAGAGAATAGTTTAACATAGGAAGACAGTTTAAGGAAGTTTAAAGAAGTCACATGATTAAGATGAAAGAAAAGAGAAGAATTTGAAGAAAGAAAATGAAGTTATAATATTGTAGACTGGATTACAGTGCAGAGTTGGGACTTTGGCAAGTATGCTCATTCTATTGTACCATTATGAAATGTGTTTATTTGAAAATGATTATACTGGTATGAGCAAATGTGTTTTTTTTTTGTTTTTATATGTAATAATTTATTACATCACATTTTTGGGGGAAATTTTTAAGAGTTCTATTAATGCTGTGTAATGTTGGGTATGTACTTTTATACGTAATATTTTAGTTAATTAATACTCCAACCATACCAACATGGTAGTAGAACTAGGTGTAATTACCAATGTACTATACTTAAATGGGACCTTCCACCTCCGATTTTGCCGTCTATTATCGGCACCAGGTAAATACTGGTAAATGTTAAAAAATTCAGCAACACTCCACCTCCCCTATGAGTGCGCCGCAGTAGCCCCAAGGGAATATGGAAAATAAGATGTTGATTCTGACATCTCCTTCACCATGTCCCCATGCTGCTTTAGCCAACAACATCTGACTGAGCCTTACCTGATTCAGATGGTGATAGGGGGATGGAGCGAGACCAGAAGTGTCTCGCTCCTCCATCTTGAAGCCTGGAGGATTGGACACTCCAGGCATGGCAGCGGGGGAGTGAGCAGCCAGAAAAGGTAAGTATTTGTTTTTTCTTTTTAGGGGTTGCAGTCCTTGGATGAAGACCAAATGTAGGTGAGCAATGTTTATATGTTTATTTTATTATGTTTTTTTGTCTTTAAATCCACTTTAACAAAAAAACTATTTGCACTGAGCACTAAGTTATAGTTTTCCCTGCATGTGGTAATGTAAGGTACCCATTTAGGATAAAAGAAGAAGTCCATCCAAGTCAAAAGCAACATACACATTTTATTATTATTATAAAAACCGATAAGTTATACCTACCCTATCTCCATCACAACTTCCTTGTTGTTTTTTGCAATTAATTCCCCTTAGTGACAAAGATTCTCCTTGTTACTTAGTGCTTACAAGGCAGAATCCTTGTTACTGAGAGCAAATAAAAGAAATCTAATTTCAAAATATGTTTCTTTCCAATTTGTCTGAAAACGAGATATAACATAATAAACCAAAATGTAAAATATACAGAAAACACAGCATGAGAATAAGATAGTCATAAACCATACAAATAAAATAAAAACCAAATATGTATTACACATCATATGATGAATATTATCTTCTTTTTTTAAAAAGGAAGGGTAAAATAGTTGTAAAGGCACAATGTTCTTTATTCTCTATAAAAAAAAACTTTCAATATTTCTATTATTAAGAATATTTTTTTATTTTCATTGTAATACAGGGTTCACTAAAGCAAAATGTGGGTGTTGCCTATAAGGACAGATTCAACGATCACTGATGTTTTATTATGGTTGCTGAAATATGTAAATTTTTTTAACATGTTTTATTTAAAAAAATTATCTGTTGAAATTTCAAATATAAAAAATATGAGGCAAAATGTTACGGAAATGGAAAGATATTAAAATGCTTTAGATTCTTATTTTTTTCATATCCAAATACAATTGCAAAGAAAAAAACCCAAAACAAGGAGGAGAAGTCCTTTGAAAATAATGTTTTATAAATAAAAAAAAAGAGTAATATATAAAAATATAACAATAAGTTAAGACCCCCATACACCTTACAATCTTTCCATACAATTTTTGTACAATCAAATTTTGTTCTACCAAAACCATGTAATATTAGGACCTTTCTAATCCTTCCAATCACTATGTATTCTATCAGGGAGGACCCGGCACTACATAGCAGTGATATATACCTTCCAATCACTATGTATTCTATCAGGGAGGACTCGGCACTACATAGCAGTGATATATACCTTCCAATCACTATGTATTCTATCAGGGAGGACCCGGCACTACATAGCAGTGATATATACCTTCCAATCACTATGTATTCTATCAGGGAGGACCCAGCACTACATAGAAGTGATATATACCTTCCAATCACTATGTATTCTATCAGGGAGGCCACTATACTACACAGTTGTTAGTAGATCTAATGGAGATTGTATGGATTGATCTTAAGGCGTATGGGGGGCTTAACTTATAATGTAAATGTTGAAATTTTATATTATTAATAATAATTAATAATTACTATTTTGACATAGTCACTCAATAGGTAGTGGTTTGCAAATCATACAAATAAAGAACTGGGTAAACAAGGCTTTCACTTCAGCTGTTTACAAAAAACCCAAAACAATGAGGAGTAGTCCATTTAAGAGAACGTTTCATAAAAAAAAAAAAAAGAATAATAGATAAAAAAATATAACAATAGGTAAGTTGTAATGTAAATGTTGAAATTTTGAAGATAATATTCAATTTAAAATAAAAAATTCACTTTAACAAAAACTATAACTTCTATTTAAATAGTTAACTAATTAGGCTACGATGTATATGACATGTATATCAATGTAATGATTATATTGATTTGACAGTCATTCAATAGGTAGAAATATAGTGGTTTGCAAATCATACCGGGAAAAAAACCTGGGAAAAGAAGGCTTTCACTTCAGCTGTTAACAAAAAACCCAAAACAATTACTTTAGGAGTAGTCCGTTGGAAAGAATATTCTATTTAATAAAAAAAAAGAGTAATATATTAAAAATATTACATTAGGTATATTGTAATGTAAATGAAATTTTAAAAAGTGAAAATGAATCTTCAATTGAATTTAAAATTAAAAATTCAATTTAACAAAATTTCACTTCATTTTAAATAGTTAACTGAATGATAACCTGGCAAAAGAAGGCTTTCTCTTTACCTGTTAACAAAAAAACAAAAACAATGACTTTAGGAGTAGTCCATTGGAAAGAATGTTTTATAAAAAAAAATAAAATAAAAAAAAGAATAATATAATAAAAATGTTACAATAGGTATATTGTAATGTAAATGAAATTTTTAAATGTGGAAAGGAATCTTCAATTGAATTTACTAATAAGTAAATTATATATATTAGATGTATATCAATTTAACTAGTATATTGACAGTCATTCAATAGGTAGAAATATAGTGGCTTGCAAATCATAAAAAACCTGGGAAAAGAAGGCTTTCTCTTCAGCTGTTAACAAAAAACCCAAAACAATGACTTTAGGAGTGGACCATTAGATAGGATATTTTTTTTTTTTTTTTAAATGTATGATATATATTTAAAATATTACAATAGGTATATTGTAATGTAAATGTTGAAAAGAATCTTCAATTGAATTTAAAACTAAAAATTCAATTTAACAAAAACTATAAATTAAATTTGAAATAGTTAACTTAATGATATCGATATATATATATATCAATGTAATTAGTATATTGACAGTGATTCAATAGGTATAAATATAAACGTTATTTTTAGTTACTTTACCTTAGTGTAATAAACTGAAATGTACCTGTTTATACAAGTATGGTTTACTCCAATAGATTCTCTCTCCTTTGGATGCCCCGCTAAACAATCAACGCTTCTTAAAATCTTTAACATACAGTCTCATATGATCTGACGCCAACCTACTTTTTTTTTTCTGTCTTGCAGATACCATATAGTGGTTTGCAAATCATACAGAAAAAAACCTGGGAAAATAAGGCTTTCACTTCAGCTGTTAACAAGTTGTGACCTTTGTTCACATTTCTTGGTGAAAATTAGCTTATAGCACCAATTAACATCAATTATTAACTTAGAGATTAATAATTTATTAAAGGTCCAAATGCAATCTAAGTAGGACCAGGAGCCGATGAACAAAACAACATGGGCCTGATTGTAAGGCTTTTAATGAGAAAGCCTAGAATTTTAGTCCCACTAAATGCTTTCTGTTTCCTCTTTAAAACCGCACGATGGAAAGATAAAGCCGTTATATGAAGCCAATATTGTTTTCTTTATGCACGAGGCAAGCCAAAGGCTTGAAGGAAAGGTAATGTTCATTTAATAATATGGCGAGGCTGCCTCAAATGTGGCTGAGAGTGCAAGAACCAATTATTTGTAGGATTGTGGGCTGTGATGTCTCAAACAGCAGCATAACTCAGGGGGGATTATGTAAGCCCTCTTATATAGAGTCTAACCCTTTTAGAACACATCTAAGGCACCTAAGTGATAAAGGTATGAACCATGCCAGTCGTTATATAATTATATCAGCTTTTTTCCCCCCATTGTACAAACAATTTCCAACGCCTTTTACAATATCTACCACCAGCCCTCCATCGCCAGTCCTTAATATATAGTCCTCACCATTGGCTATCGTCACCTGTGATGAATAGTTAAAACACTCTATGCAAGCTTGAACCTCATGTAGTACAAAGAAGATGATGTCTCACTTTCAGTCAAGCAGTATCCCCAATAGTGATGGCCGAACTGTCCGCAAGGCGGACAGTTCGGCGGCGAACATGGGTGTTCGCCC
>CM070033.1:185367442-185381663 GCA_036250615.1 Ptychadena robeensis | reverse complement strand
TTTCATTCCATCTGTACGTTTTTGTTGATTACGCGCGATTTTGTTTATCGTGCCCATATTCGCCCGTCCCGTTTTACCGGGGCTGTATAAGGGACGCCCCTGCGAGGCGGCGCCCTTTTCTATTCAATAACCCTGTGTTATTACGTTTTACCCATCTTTTTCTCGCGTGTGTGTTGGGCTGGGGTCCAGGGGAGGTGAGGTCGCCTGAGCTGCCAGGGAAGAGACCCGGAAATCATACACACCAGCCGCACCCCGAGTGTTAGCGGCTACACCCCGGCAAAGTCAGCCAGAGGCTGGTGGTGACTCGCTCATCTCCTTTGACTTTTTTGGGGCTTGGACTTGACTGCTACTGGGTACCCCTGTCTTTTCTGGTCTGACTAATTGTTTGAAGCTGGTGGTTCCATGGGGCCTTTTCAGTTTAGACTGTTTCTTGCCTCTCCCCAGCATTGCTGATTGAGACGCTTAAGTCTCGCTTTGCATGGATGTGCGGTACTAACAAGGACGCTTTCTCTGCCAGACCTACTTGCAATAACTGGCATTTCCAAGGTTCGTGGACATAGACTCAGTATACCACTTTAAGACCTGATAGTCTCTTTGTTCATTTAAAAACTGTTTTTTGTTATTACACCAGTCACCAGGGATGATTAAGAGAATGACTACAAGTGAAATTTGGTCCTGATACTTGGCATCGAGGGCCATGGAGAGCTTGATCCCCCACCTTCACCGTGATGAGGAGGAAAATTTAAGATAGTTTCTCTAGTGCAGCCACAATTGACACTCAATCTACTGTACCAGACTGATCTGTTTACACCTGCCAAACCAGGTGCCTGTGCAGGAGTATCACCACAAGATGGTAACCTGTGGAAAAAGTCAGGAATAAAGGAGCTCAGGGGAGCAAAAAGGCATCTGGAAGCTTTAATCAAGAACCTGGACAGGAACCCAAACTCGTCTTGTATTCTCCAACTACCTCCTTTCTTGGGCGGCTGCCATACACGCGGTCGGATGTTGCAGCCCGGTATTTCCGGCCCGATCGATTCCGGGCGCGTGCCCGCGAAACGTATGCGTGCCGGAATCTCCGTGCAGCCCACCTTGTCCGTCCGATCGGGTCGCCGATCCGGGGGCTCAGAATCGGATCCGCCAGAGAACCAACATGTTGGTCGTTCGGGGTCCGATTCTGCCCAGATCAGCGGGAGGTTGCATCTCGGGGGTGATCAATCGGACACGTGCTCGCGTCAGGACAAGGTGGTATGCAGCGCTCGGTTTCCTTAACTTGGCTTTGGCCAATCGATCACCCTTGAGCGCATTCCCGGCGGCTCCGGCGGCCAATCGCCCGGCCCGGCCGGGTAATCCCGATCGGGATGGTTGACAGTCGTATCAGCCACGGGAATCCGTGTGCCGCGTATGGCTAGCTCTTGTGATTAAATATCCGGATCCGCCTGACAAGGGTAGAGGGATTCGGTGGTTTTGAGAACTTTTTCTTACCAAACGCTTACCATTTTTATGTGGTTGACATTTACGAGGGGTTCTCCCTCATGTGCAATGGGGCAGGTTGTGACAGTATTCCGTCTAGTGCAGGGTTGTTAAGTGCTGGCCTGGGGCCAAAGTCTGGCCCTCAGTGTAATTCCATTTTCCAAATTTTATTTAGAGAATGAATGGGCCCAGATGTGTTCTTTTATCTCTGATATTGTGGATGTCACATGTTATGTCAGGGGTGGGCACATTACTTTTTTAGTTAGGCTTTCCTCAGATGAGTACCAGGACTAGGTGTTGGCACTCACCCCATATGTAGGGTGGTTCCCTGCCCTCACTGTCTCCCTCACTGTCCTCTTGCGTCCTGGATTTGCCTCCATTAGCGGTCTCCATCCACAGGTCACCAGCTGGCTTTGGTCCATGTTAATCTCCTCACAGTTACAACACGTTTGAACCCCAGATCTCATACCTCGTCGTGCACACCCTGACATTTTCTGGCTTAGTAACTCCCTCTGAGACTACCTGCAGTCGCTAATGACACCCTTTCATATTCTATTCCAGCTGTCACACAGTGCTTGTCTCCTGTAAGATTGTACCCATACATATGCCTACTCTGACTTTCATCCACCCAGATATCAAACTGCCTTTGACGTTGTCGCATCTTTATTTTGGATTTATTAATTTACATCTCCAATGTCACCCCCCCCTTAACTGCAACTTTCATAGTTATTCATGTTATCCAAGTGACATAAATTGCTATATCATGTAACATTTGAGCTTGCGGGCCGCCCAGACACGGAGCGCCGTCCAGTTTTTCGCAACACACACTTACCCGAGGCTACACTCATGTTGGAAATGTTTTAGGAGGTTAAAAAGGAGCTTTCAGGATGCTGCCCAATTCTCTTGTGGAGTGATCTAAAGGTGTATGGGGGGTTCTTAATGAGTTGAGCAGTAGAGATGGTCGAAGTTTCTTTTCATAAATTCAACTCTTAAGACATTCGAGTTCAATTGCAAGCCCCTGAATATGGTATCCTCACCAAACTTTTGCTGGAGAGTGTCGAGGAAGGGTTGGGGTATATACTACAAGAATACAGTATGGCTCTACACAAAAAAAGTTTTCGCACCAATTTTTTTTAAGTTCAAAGTTCAAGTCAAAATTTTGAAATCAGGAATTTCTTACTTAGACTTTGAACTTAATTTTATGCAAAACTACTGTGCTAGAGCCAAACTTGTTTTTTTTCAAATGTTCCCACCAACCCTTTTCTACATCTCCAGCAATGTTGGGTGATGTATCGTATTTTCCGAGGCTTTGCAATCAGCTGCTCACAAGTTAGCAAGTGAAAACATTCGACCATCTCTGAGGGTAGGGGGTGCTTGGTGATCATCTAGGGGGGCTTTATTGTGACTTTCTGGCTATTGACTTACGCTAAGAGAGCCTGGTGACCATAACAATGGAGGTAGAGTGGTTTCTACTTTAAACACAGTCCTTCCTTTCATTTTATGTAATGATAAAATGTTTACTGTACATTTGCTGCCCATGCATCTATATGTAAATAAAAAAACTCTTTTTGTTCCGTCTGTCACAGACTAATAAGAATTCTAAACGAACCTTTAATCATGTTCCCCATAATAGTTGGATGTGTTTATTGAATTTTACTCCATCATTTGAAAGGATGCCATTTGCATTGGGTTGGAACTCTTTAACCATGCCGCTCAGCTCGGTTCATATACATCTTAAATTCCTAATTTATTGCTGATTTAACAGTGTCAGGGTCCGTTGACAGCGGGTTGTACATTGCTGCCTGATGTAGAATAGGTTTGATCATTAATGAAAACAAATGGTACCCGTCCCGAACATCGATGATTTTACTACAGATCGGCCCTTGTGACAAAGTTTGGTGAGGACGTGGGGCTCGTCTTTCAACGGAAGAAACCACTCACGGCCCAGATAAACGATAAAACGATGATCGGATCTATCGTTGCGTCATGTCTCTTATAGGTTTGTTCTGCGACGCCCCAGCTATTCTGTTCTCTCCTTGTCATATCATAAGAATATGCTGGCCCACATAATGGAGAAGTAATAAACTCCCAAAATACAAAAAAACATTATGTATTTACGTTTCTCCCCACACCCGTTTGCTTCTTTCGTTCCCTGTGCACCACACTACAGTTTTTCTACAGAAACCCTCCACCCCTTTGATTCACTCCATACCTGTTTCCGTTTAGGTCTACCAACACTATGTTGTATTTGGCCTCCTTCTTATGGGATACATCGTGATTGGAAGGTTATATATCTCTGCTATGTAGTGCCGGGTCCTCCCCTTATGGAATACATAGTGTATTGGAAGGTACTCTATCACTGCTATGGTAGTGCCGTGGGTCCTCCCTGATAGATACCTAGTGATTGGAAGGTATATATCTTACTGCTTTGGTGTGCCGGTGTCCGTCCCTGATAGTCAATACATAGTGATTGGAAGGTATATATCACTGCTATGTAGTTACCGGGTTCCTCCCTGATGAGAACTACCTAGTGATTGTGAGTGTATATATCCACTGCTATGTGGGTAGTGCCGTCCTCCCTTCTGGAAGTACATAGTGATTGGAAGGGTATATATCCTGCCTATGTAGTTGCCGGGGTCCTCCCTTTGGAATTACATAGTGATTGGAAGGTATATATCACTGCTATGTAGTTGCGGGTCCTCCCTGATAGATACATAGTGTATTGGAAGCGTAGATATCATCACTGCTATGTAGTTACCTCCGGGTCCTCCCTGATAGAATACATGTGTTGGAAGGTATATATCACTGCTTGTAGTGCCGGGTCCGTCCGCTTCGTGGAATACATAGTGATTGGAGGTATTTCACTGCTATGTAGTGGCTTGGTCCTCTCCTGATAGACTACTGTGATGTGAAGGTTTGAAAGCTCCCTGCATATTACATGGTTTTGGTAGAAGACAAAGTTGGTAGTGGAAAGATTGTAAGGTGTATGGGGGTGGCTTTATTTGGGATAACCACCCTTGGTTGCTGGTATGGCATGTCCGATGCGGGCGTTCAGGGTTGGAGGTTGTCTGCGAGAGTACCTATCGGAGAATGTCTGTACCCCTGTCAGTGGCCAACTGTTGGCACATCTATTGGCAGTACCCCCCCCCCCAAAATTATAGGTGGTGGACAACTGCTGTCCACCGGCCTCTTAGAGTTGCCTATGCTTGCCAATATGGTTGAACCAGTGTTTTTAGTTCCACAAGTAGTGATGGTCCGAGACTTCCCCCAGGTCAGTGACGTCACATTCCGGTACCTGGACGCGCATAGTTCCTGGTTCTCGTCATTTGCCGGACGTGACGTCACTGACCTTTCTTTTCGGTAGCCGGCTTTTCACTGCAAGGTCGCGTTTGTCTACTTGGTTCTTCAGTTGAAAGATTCTTCCTCCGGCAGGGATCTGTCGCTCCTGATCCTGCCGGAGGAAGCATAGTTAAGCCTCCTTCTCGCCAGCCAAACGGGGTTGGGTGCGACACCCGTACTGCTTGCTGGCTGGAAGGAGTTTGGCATCCACAGTTTCGTCCATCCCTAGTCCACAGGACTAAATGTTGTGAAAAGGAAAAGATTCGTAGTAACTTTCTAGTAACCTCCCATAACATGCTCCCGCCCACTCGAGGTTGGGCCCACCTGGTGCGGACTGACCAGGACATCTGCCCGGCTATGTCAGATGCGCATGGTGCTTACTTTGATGTCATTCCCGCCTTTGCAGTCGATCCCTCATCTATCTGTAACTGTCTTCACTAACTCACCATTTTTTTTTGGTCACCAAAGCCGGTTTCCCTGGGCATTGCAGCACCACTGTGTTTATTGCCGGCCTCTCCCCCCCCTGGCTCACCACACACTGCCGGTGTCATTAGTGCGGCCGGTGTTGTGTGGGGATAAAGGTCGACGTCCCCCACCACACGAAGCGCTCTGTGGTCACCTGCATTTTCTCTGTTCGAATATGCTGGCAGGCGTCACAGGAGTAGCGGCCCCCCCCGGCGTTTGCGTGCCCGCTTCCCGGCCTGGGTGGCAGTTTTGATTCACGATCTTCAAACTGTGGACTGTACTGGCTTCCAGGTTGTCCGCTAGAGAGAGTGGGCTCTAGGAGCCAAATATGTCTACAGAAATACGAGTGGATGGGGGCTCCACATTTATTATATGGTTTTTTAATGTATAATACGAACTGTATTTTTCTATTGTAAAAGTCAATAATACTACCTTCCAACCATCTCCTAGTTATTGCATGGGACCCCCTAAGTTGTGTAGGTCGGGGAGGCTCTAGATATCGATCGGCGGACAGCTGAGTGTTGGTGAGAGGGGAGGGGATGCTATCGTTTGTTTGTGGCCAAGTTTGGTTGTGCCCTCCAGGGGGCTCAGGGGCCCTATTGGTCCCCACATACTTGCACATAGCGGGAGAGAAACATCCCTGCTTGGGCCCTCCTGTATCTATATAGGACTAAACACCACCTTCTTGGTAGCTCTAACAAAAAAATCCAGACACTCGTTTTTTTTCAACTTACCCACAGCAGACACCTGAACCTCATCCCTCCGAATTAAACTTATCTCCTTTCATAGATATACCCAATCACCTCTCCAGGTATGCTCTGTAATTAATTTAAAGGCAAAATTCCTGGGATCCCAGAACCACTACAGCTGGAACACGCACAAAGATTTCGGCACAAAGAGTGGCACAAAGATTTCTGACTGTTGTAGTTTGTAAAGTTAGAAATGTATGCCCAGAAACCGGCTGAAAGCTAGGTGGGAGGGCAACTTGACCAGGGGGGACTGGTTTTGGAACCGACATGGGATGTAGGGAAATGGGGATTATGGTGTGTAGGTGGGCAGGCGATCAGGAAGTTTGAAAGGAAGGCTCAGCAGGGGCAGATCCCTTCGGACTTTGAAGGCTTCTTGTGGCGTGTTCGTAAAGGAAGGGCAGTCATAAACACGCGGTGAAAATTTTTTCTTAAGCCCCAGTTTATGTTACGGTATTTTAAAGTCATCTGTAAGGCAGACCTGTCAAGCTCTCGTTTTGGGCCGGGAAAGTCACGCTTTCCGGGCCAAATCCCGATTTCACAGAAATCCCGACATTTTTTAAATCAAGCTGATCTGCAGGGAGAGGGTGTAACTCTCCCTGTTATGTCACGACCCCGCACTTATCAGCACAAGCGGGTGGGACATTAGCAGGGAGAGTAACGCCCCTCCCTGCTAGATCAGCCAAAAGGCTGGCGGGCGAAGGAAGTGCCTTCACTTCCGGTACAGGAAGATGCGGAAGAACTATGATCCATGTACCGGATCGTGGTCTTTCCACATTCCCACTGACGTCACTTCCTGTACGCCCCCCGGTTTGGTGATGCCCAAACTTGACAGGTATGCTATAAGGTACCCACCGAGCTGGTATTGAAGGGCTGGTGGCTGGTACGGCTAGTGGAAGGAACTCGGAAGAAGTTGGTGGCACTGTCGGGCGACCCCCCTTAAACTGTATTGATATTGTATATGGGCTGTGGCCATGTTTATATATACATTTGCACTTCAAATTATATACAAAACTTTTCCAAAGAGTATATCATGATCTCTGTCGTTATTTGTATGAATGAGATTAAGTCCAAGAGACAAAATGGCTCAGAACTCCCTGGGTCATGAATATTCTTCAAACCATCGCTAGAACTGCAACAAAGGGAAAGATGTTTGCACCACTCGAACGTCTCACTGTAGAAGTGACTGGCCCGGATTTTGGAAGGCTCCCCGTCAGCCTTTCCCCTTGAGATAAGTAAAAGACGGCAATAAATTCATGGCACAATTTTCTAAATGAACACGAGCTCCTTGCAGAAATACGATCTCCGTATCCCGGCCCTCTGACATGGTGAAATTTATAATACAAATAGGATTTCTGTGGTATTAAGTATACAGCCAAACATAACAGCATAGTATATCTTCATTAACAAGAAACATTTCTATTGATTTCATTCTCCCAATGTTTCATATTACACATAACAAATATGTATGGTCACCAAAATGAATTATTGCAACTCAATTTGGAACGAATGGATGAGGTTATTGTATTAACTCTAAGATGGCTTACTCGTTGGGTGTCAAAACATTTTTTATTTAATGGCATAACAAGGAAAGTAATCAGAGCGGGGTGACCTCTGTGGAAATAAGGGTCACTTCTCTGACCAGGCTAAATACAGGGAAAAAAGAATCAAATATGCAACGTCTTCAGGGGAATTTATTACAATGTAAAGGAAATATTTCGGAGCAGCCAATAATTTGCTACTGAAACATCTGCTACTTAAAGTGGCCCTGTCATTGTGTCCACTGACAAATAAGAACCAGGACGCGAGGCGCACCACCTATTACAACAAAGTAAGGTTCTGTAGATGGTTCTGTAGAGCACCATATGCTCCGCCGCGATTGCCTGCTCAGCTGGAGGATGTAAACATAAGTCCAACGTCACTGGAGACGCTGGACTTATGCTGAAAGAAAGCGACGCCCCTTCAGTTAGATGGAGGTCTATGGCGCCGCCTACCCCCGCCCCCTTCGCGTCACCGGTGACGTGATCGGGGGCGGACCCGGAAGCATCGGCATACATGCCAATGCTCCCGACCGCCGCAGAAATCCGGCGGTAGCTAGAGTGTGGCTCTAGTTAACTGGGGCTGAGTTTCATGATGCATAAAACTCAGCCCGAGTTAACTCGGGCTAGACGCTCAGAAGGTTAATGTGCGTATCTTGGCTTTTGTTTTATTTTATTTGATATTATTTAACAACTTACAATACCTTACTTTGTTGTACTAGGTTGTGTGCCTTGTGTCCTTGTTGTTATTTATCTGTTACACTCCTGCATTTTGAGAGCTGAACTTTAGTCTTACTTCAGCCTCAATTTTCTAGCCCTTTCATCCACAGCCTGACTACCTGACTGTCTACCACCTCTTTAAGGTGGTTCACCCTTAGCATGGTTTTTAAAAAGCGCCCCACAGGCAACAATTATAATCAAATCAACCACGATTTTGTGCCCTCATTTGGACCCCCTACACATCCCCGGCATCATCGTTGATGCTGGGGATATGCAGTAAATAACCCAAGAGGTCTATAACTCCGCCCCCCCCCCACCTCTCCAGAGTACATCATCCAGGCGGACCCAGAAAGATTGGCCGATACAGAGGACAAGTGAGAATGTCTGATGTTAGCTTGAGGTGAGTTTTGTTAAATGCCTAGGTTCATTTATTAGATTTCTTTAAATGTAAAACCTCAACATCTACAAACACTCATCCTTCCAGTTCTCAGTTAGATGACTACTGAGGCAGGCTGTGATGTTTAAATTAGGCTTTGAACAACAACCTGCTGAACCCTCCCACTGCCAATGATTAATTTCATATGAAAGCACTAATGGGATCACCAGTCTCAGTTCTGGTTGGATACCCCAATCTCCAAAGCACCTTTGCCCATACTCCCACTTGAATGGGAGACACAATAGCCTACCCGACTTTGGTTGCCCCCCAGTTCTTAAGCCTCCAAAGTATCCTACCTGAGAGCATAGCCTGATAAAACAACCAAGGGACTCCTGGGGAACAAATCCAGAGCCAAAGTGGAGGTCGTGGACAAGAGATCAGTCCAATAAACGCAATAGCCAAAGGGTCTTAGCAGAGAAGTATTCCAGATACATAGCTGAAGTCATTGAGATTGATATTGGGACACCTAGCCAATCCCAAAAGACAGCCAATGTCTAACAGATCCCCATAAGATCAATTAAAACAGATCCATAGATCACACATAGGAGAGCTGGGGATTGCACCATCCAAAATTGTGGCTTCACCCTCTCCTTTGGACAAGGAAGCGCCTGGCAGCCACTACACAATGCTTTGCTATTCTGAGATGGCTGCTACCAATTGCTATTGTAAAATGAGGCTTCTATGAAATAGTTTATCCTAATTGTGATATCATTCATTGTAATAGTTATAATAGTTTATCATTAGTGTATGAGTCTAACCATTAGTAGTCCTCTACGTTTGTGAGTTTTGTATATTTTACAGTTACTAAATAGTGATGAGCTTCATAGGCAATATTTGAATCCACGATATTTTGGCGAATAATTCTACTAATATTGGATTAGATATTCGCAATCCATGGCCATAAGAATTCCAATGCAGAATATTGTGAATATTCAAAATTGTGAATATCCGCCTCCATATTTGGGAAATTTGCGAATAGCCAAATATATTTGCAATTTATATATTTAAGCTCAACACTAGTACTAAAATATTTGATCATTTTGTATTTTTTATATGAAACTGTATTGTGCATGCGCTAACCCTTCTTCGCGCGGGATCAATTGAAGAATTTTGATCGAACAGGGAACCACCTGGTTAAATCGAACAGGGAACCACTTGGTTAAATCGACTTAATCCGATCAAAATCGAGTGAAAATTCAGTCGTTTTTTGATCGGACTGGATGGTAAATTTTGATCGGTCGATTGAAAATTGGTTCGGTATTTTGAGAACCAAGTGTGGTCAACCAATGTTTGATCGATTTTTCTCTACCTATTCTACCTCACTTCTGATTGAAATTTTAATCGGACTATTTTGGATCGATTGTTTTGTGGATTGAAAAAAAAATCGATCAAAAATCTTGTATTACATATGGCCCATGATACAATCGACATACAATTTTATACCGACTTAAAAATTTATCGTTTTAAGTTGATTGATTGAAAATCTGACCCGTGTATGGGCTGCTTAAGTTTGAATAAACATGTCCTTTAAAACTCCTATGTGCCTCTATATATGATGTGTGTGGCAGGCATCTTTCGATTGTGAAGCTTCCAGAAAATCTTTGGCGATCAATGCTAATGCTTTACATGTAGCACCACACAGCAACATTCAGACATGATAACATTGATCACACCTACTTAGGAGTTTAGTGAGTTCCCAAATAAGATTAGCTGTGCATTGCACGCTGAGATCCGCTCCCCAGTGCCGTATACACACACAGGGTATTCTGTGGTAACTTCCAGCAGAGGAATTGATTCTGGTAGGATTGTGGTTATGCTTTTGATACTAAAAACAGACCAAATCATGTTAGCTATCTATCTGAGGAACAGCATAAACAGCCTGTCAATAAAACCACAAGAGGAAACCAAGCGGGATGTTTGTGAAGGGGTTTAGTAGAGGGACAGAAGTGGTTTTAAAGATACATTGGAATGTACAGGAATGTTTCTAATTACTGTGCCATCTGTCACAGCGGTAAAAGGCCACCGTGGGCACCGAGCCCAGAATAACTGCAACACAACCCAGCTCACCCATAGCCGTATGTACCACTGTGCATGGTGCCAATTCCTGGTGGGAAGATCTATACAGGGCCAACATGATCTCTGAATCCATGTCCTGTTAACTCCTTCATTTTTATATATCAGTCCATTGCCATAAGTGCTGCACACACAAAACGTGAACATACAGTTGAGGACAAAATTATTAGCCTCCCCTTATGAAATTAGACAAGACTTAAAATTTTTCCATGAAAATAACAATTAACAAGTGTTTGTTATTTTGGAAACAGGTGCACAAAAGGTGTGCTTAGTTTAGTAGGTTTAATATCTTATTGATACAAGAAAAGGCTTAGATCAGCTCCCTGGCCATTAATAGACAATAGTAATGGCCGAACATCGGCGGTGTCCTTCCGCGAACAGGTGGATCGGACTTTTAAAAAAGTGCGTTGTCTGCCTGTTCACAAGGAACTTCAAATTCCTCGTCTGTTGGCAGGGAATGTAAATATAAAACCATACCGCAATTTATGCGGCATTGTCACTTCAAGTATATGGAACGCACAGTTTCTGGTTCCAAGACTGGAAGTGACGTCAGTGGGACGTCACGTCCAGCCCTTATCCGGTACAAGTTAAATGAATTCTTCCTCTGGCCTGACCAGGCGTGGAAAGGTCTAGAATTAGAGACTTCTTCTTGCTGGCGAAGGGAGCGGGTTGAACACCCGTACTGTTTGCTGGCAAGTAGACGAGCGAACATTGAATGTTAGCGCTGAACTGTCTGCTCAGTTCGGCCATCACTAATAGACAATAGTGTCCACTTTCTGAGCCACAATTGACAACAATCTCTTAAGCCCCCCATACACCACATACAATTACCATGCAACTTCTGTACAACCAACTTTTCTTCTACCAAAACCATGTAATAGGAGGACCTTTCTACACCTTCCAATCACTATGTATTCTATCAGGGAGGTCACTATACTACATAGTTGTTGGTAGGTCTCATGAAAGTTGTATGGAGGAATCTGCAGGTGTATGGGGGGCTTTAGAGAAGTTCTTTATCGGGTTGGCACAGGTCTCCTGAGGGATTTTGTCCCCTTCTTCCATTCCAAATTGCTCTAGTTGGTCCAAATTACATGGTTTTCCAGCATGAACATTCACATAGGATTGAGGTCTGGCCACTCCAGGATATTGGTTTCGGTATCCTTGAGGAACTGTTGGACTTATTTCGATGTATGATTTGGGTTGTTGTCTTGTTGGAAGACCCAGTGACAACCTTAACCTAGACTGCAAGCAAATTTCTGCACATTCTCCCTCAACATGTCCACATAATATCATGCACTCGAATAAGGTTCCCTGTACCTGAGGTTGCAAAAAAGCCCCACAGCATGATGCTCCCACCATTATGTTTAACTGTAGCAACTGTGTTTCTTTAGGTGAAGGCCTCTTCCTTTCTTCGTCAAACATAAGCAACATCCATGTGTCCAAACGGCTCCAATTTAGCCTCAACAAACCAAAGCATAGACTTTGCACAAAACACATCTTTACCTTTCAAATGTTCTCAGGCTGAGATGTGCCACTCTTTATGTAAAAGGGTTTTCTGGGAGGTTGGCCCTGCATCTCACCAAGATTAAGAGCTCTCACAACTGTGTTCCTTGAAACATCAACTCCAGAAGATCACCAAAAATCATCTTGGCAGATGTACGCAGCTCCTTGTTGACATCTCTGACTATTTTACTCTACAGATTTGTTGAAATCTTGTGCTTATGTTGACATTTTGCCGAAGATTATGCAGAAATCTGCTTGTAGTCTAGGGTTAGGTCATCACTAGGTCTTCCAACAAGACAATGACCCAAAACTTCCATCAACGTTAACAATTCCACCAGGATACTAAAGCTAGCCATAGACACCTCGATCTATGGCAGACGTTTAGCAGACTCATTACAGCATGGTGACGTCACCACGCTGTGAGCAGTCTGCTAAATGTCGGACAGGAATCCTGTGTGCTCCACTAACACACGGGACTCCTGTCAGACTCTAGCCAATTAACTCGGAGGGGCAGCGCAGTCAGGCAGAAAAAGAACCGGCAGGTCGGATCCGTGTGCGATCCGACCTGCCGGCTTTTTTTCTACAAAAGTCAAGGTGGGCTCCCTCATAGTTGTGGCAGACCAACCTTGATGTGCTCGGAGGGAGCGAGCACGCAGGTTGGTCTGCTACAACTATAGCCGGGAATCTGCCCGTCTATGGGGGGCTTTAGGATACTTCTTTCCTTTTTTTTACACTTCACTCTCTTAATTTAGTGCTGCTTGTCTATTGCCCTTATGTGATCCTGATAGGCAACCGCCAGAAAACCTACCAAAAATTTTGCATTCCCCGGATGGCTGCAGTATTCAGGCAAGTGGTCAGTGGAAATGAAACATGCGAATAAGCCTAAGAAATTCTTTACACCATTCATCTGCTCTTGGTCCAGCTCCTCTGCCAAATATAAGAATCTATTATGGCCTATGAGAAAAGTTACCCCGCTATGGTTGTGTTGGTGGTTCCTACGCCACTGAGTAGAGCTGTATTAGATAGACAGGAAGAGTTGGGGTGGCATAGTGCCATATTGCACAAAGGTTTCATCCAGGCTTATCTATCCAGGTCATGTCCACACTACATAAATACGAGTTAATAATAATATTGGTAGATGTTCGGAGATGTATCTACCTAGAAGAGCAAACAATGGGACCATTATGGGACTGATTTTTAAGGCCCCCATACACGTGTCGGATTCCCACCGGATTCGATTGGCCGATTGATCACACCTGCAGAATCGCCGGAATCGATCGCGTGAGTGATCAATTGGCCATGGAATCCGACACGTGTATGGCTTGCTTTAGTCAATGCCGATTTTGTTTGGTTGATCTTTCAGGGTAGGCTGATCGACGTGAACACGCACAATGATTGATCGGTCAAGAATCAAGTGAAAAATCGACCCGTGTATGTGAGCCTTAATGGGGGTCATTGACCCAACAAGAGCCCAATGGTGGGGTGGGTTGACCACCGGCAGGTCACCTCATAGGGTTTAACCATCGGTCTCTTCATGGACACCGTCCTGGACCCGCTTGCTGTGACAAAGAGAATGCAAGCACAACAGCTAAATGGTAGAACAAAAAAGGGGAGGGAGGGGGCAGGGTCCTTCTTCCTCACAAAGAGGCTGATTACACAACCACTGCCGGGTGTTACGGCTTGAGGCTACACCTTCTGTTGCGCATCACTTCTGCCCTGCTGGTTACCCGATTCTGTCGGGACACCATTCCTCCTACGAATCCCGCCCCAGTCAGGTACCCCTGGTGCCCTGGCTAATGCTGGTAATTCTTGGTGTGATTTTCCCTTCTCTACGCCACTGAATAGAACCGTATTAAGCCCCCCATACACCCTAAAATCTTTCCATACAATTTCTGTACAATCAAATTTTGTTCTACCAAAACCATGTGATA
>CM070033.1:185353114-185364181 GCA_036250615.1 Ptychadena robeensis | reverse complement strand
AAGTTGGTTGTACAGAAATTGCATGGTAATTGTATGTGGTGTATGGGGGGCTTTACATATCCTAGTTCTGGTCTTAAATATTTTTGCAGACTATATCTGAGTAGTATTGAGCGCAAATATGCAAATCACAAATGTTTATTGTTAATAGCGGCACTTTCAGAATTCACGAAGATCTCAAATACGAAGTACCACATGCATAAGTTCTGATTTTCACAATGAATTACTTCTATAAATGTTCTCTTGTATGGTGATTACACTGCAGCTGCTATTTCACATTCTGCCACTAGATGTTACTGTGACATGATCACAATATTCGCATGTACAAGTGCCGACATTCACAAGAAGTAATTGATCTCCAATTTTCGAATTGACTTAGAATATTTGGAGAATCATTTGGGAAATGTCGCAATTTTGAATGTTGCCTGTGCTGCTCATCACCATACCTGACTACTAGAAATCTGAAATACATTTTTGTCAAGTTTGACCCTCCAAAATCTTTTTTTCCCCAAAGCTAGGGTTTCACTTTAACAGATGACTCGAAACCATTGAATCCAGTGATAGTCTGAATTACACTTTGTTCCCCGGAGAGTCCCTGAGTGCACAATGATTGATATATTTTCTCAATTACACTGCGGTTAAGATTTTGTTCAAGGTCATCCCATAATGTAGACTCGGAAATGCCCGCTCCAAAAGATTTTTCTTCTTCCTAATTCCCCTCCTCAGATTCGGTTTCCTGCTCGGATCCTCCACACATTGGTCATGCTGTCAGATGGAGCTTGCTCTGAATATATTACTCTATAGATTTGCTCTCCATATGATCCTTCATACCATTTTTACTCACCATACATCATTATGGAAATGCCGTGTGGTCCGGTAATGTAATATGACGCTTCTGGTAAAAACTAACGTGGTCGGCCCGATCTCTTTCTGAGCTTTCACATGGAAATGATTTCTGCCTCTTTCAATCTTAAAGTTTAACAAACTATTATCCAGCGATCCTGCCATGAACGTTGTTATGTTGACACTTCCACTTTGGGGGACAACCATGTCCTTTTTGTGCTTCTCCATTGTCGTTGGTGCTTCTGATGACTTTGTGTAGAGCGGCACCACCATGGGCCATGAGCATTTAGAGAGGAAATAGGAACAACAGAATGAGAATGAAAAAAGAAATTGAGAATGAATTAATTGCCCCCCCCCCCCATTATCTATGATAGACAGTGTTTTAGCAAATAAAATCTGGCCCAGTTAGGGTTAAAGCCCCCCATACACCTTTAGATCTCTCTGTCAGATATCCTTTAGATCTCCCAACAACTATGTTGTGCCGGGTCCTCTGCGATAGAACACAGGTAGACTTGATGGTTTAGAAAGTTCCTCATATTACATGGTTTTGGTAAAACAAAAGGAGATCTAAAGGAAATCTCACAGAGGAATCTAAAGGTGTATGGGGGGCTTTAACCTTAGAAGGGGGGTCCTTAGAGCTTCTTATTGTTAGCACATTCTTTATCTATTTCTTGGTAGACATGGGAGAGATTTCCCCTTACTTCCTGTAGCATCACAGGGACTAAAGAAATTCTCTTTTTGTGGTCAGAAAATAACTGGTAAAGTGTCCAAAGCCCCCCCCCCCCCCTCTGTGGCATCAAGGGGGTGCTGCTAGCACCAGGTGAAGCCATTTCATTCCCAGAGGAGGGGTGGCAGCAAAATTTCCAATTAGAATTTTTTTTTATATACAAGTGTAAAAGAAAGCTTTATATTGAACCACAGCTACAATGTCAGTGTGACAGCTGCAGCAGTCTTTGGCTGGTCCCTTATGAATAGTGATGGCGCGAATCCGGAATTTGATGTTCGCGAACGCGAACCTCCGCAAAAGTTCGCGAACCCGGCGAACCCCATAGACTTCAATGGGGAACATTAAAAAACAAAGGCACCCTTTCTGGCCACAATAGTGTTGGAAAAGTTATGTCAAGGGGTCAAACACCTGGACAATGACATGACAGAGGGGGATCCATGGCAAAACTCCCAAGAAAAAAAAATTTCACGCAATAAATCCGCACAGGATTTCTACAATGATAGTCATTTGGGGTTTGAGCTGGAGAGCACTAAACAACATGGTTGGTAAATGCCTGTGTGAATTCCACCTGAAACAACCTGTGAAGATCTGCTTTCCACGTTGCCTACAGCTTAAAAGGTGAATTTTAATTTTATGGAGGACACTGGTGGAGAGGGACAGTGTGGAGGACACTGGGGGAGATGGTCAGTATGGCGGACATTGGTGTTGATGGTCAGTATGGAGGACACTGGTGGTGATGGTCAGTGTGGAGGACACTGGTGGAGATGGACAGTGTGGAGGACACTGGTGGTGATGGTCAGTGTGGAGGACACTGGTGGTGATGGTCAGTGTGGAGGACACTGGTGGGGATGATCAGTGTGGAGGACACTGGTGGTCATGGTCAGTGTGGAGGACACTGGGGGACATGGATATTCCCCATGGATGGATGGATGGGATATTCAGTGAAGACTGTAGATTACACAGAACACTGCCTAGCTAATGGTCCCCTATAGCAGCAGCAGCAGCTCTCTTTCCTAACTCTCTCCTTCTTCAGCAGAATGTGTAATGGCGTCCTGTACTTGATATGTTATAGGGGGTGTGAGGGTCTGTGAGGTGGGGGGTGCTTATTGGCTGGATTATGTCTGCTGACTGTGACTCACAGGGGTCAAAGTTTCTGCAATGTTAAAAGATAGGGGGTAACCGAACTCGCCGTATGTTCGCGAACATGGGCGAACACGAACATGCGATGTTCGCCGCGAATAGTTCTCTGGCAAACAGTTCGGGCCATCACTACTTATGAATGATACAATTCTGAGTCCTGAGGTTTCTGCCCATTCTTGCACATCCCCAGCATCCCTGGCTGCACATACTGCGCATCCCCTGCATCCTTGGCTGCACATACTGCGCATCCCCTGCATCCCTGGCTGCACATACTGCACATCCCCTGCATCTCTGCCCCCACCTATTGTATACTTTGTTCCCCAACCTATTAGACTGTAAGCCCGATCGTGCAGGGTCCTCAACCCCTCCTGTGTCATAACCTGTACCTGTGTGTACTATCCTGTGTTGTATCCCCACTTTAATGTATTGTACAGCGCTGCGTAATAGGTTGGTGCTATATAAACAAATGATAATAATAATATACTGTGCATCCCCTGCATCCCAGGCTGGTATTTATTTGCGATTATATAATCATCCATGATTAACCCAACCCTAATTTTGAAGATAATCGCGATGTGAAATATGCCTCTGCCTTAATCATTCATCTTGTTGCGTATGAGCGTATATTACCTGCCTGGCGGATCCTCTGTTCACATGGCATTCTGCCGATTCGCCAAGAAAGGGGTTAAAGTAGTACAGTACATCAACCTCCAGCAAGTGGATCGGCAGAAGGATGTGAGAATAGAGTAACCGCCGGACAGGTGTATGTGCTCGCAGTGGAGACATACCCTTACATTGCCTATTCATTTTATAAGCGGTATGCAGAGAGGTAGACGCACAGAGCAATTATATCTACGCTGTAATAATAGATAATATGTGACCTGGCAGCGACACACCACTGGTGACCGACTACTTGTAGCTAAAGAGAACCCATTAATGTTCCCAGCAGCAGGTCAAGCCACAAGGATTAAACAGCGACACCAACATCCAGCCAATTACTGTGGTGTAATGCTCTGCGTGTATATTCCCAAGCTGACGGTGGGATCCAAAGGTCGTCGTCTGAGGTCAGACTCTTCAACCCTATACAACCCTACACAATGCTGCCGTACACACAGATTTAATTAACAACAATACAGTGTGTGTTGTAGGGGAGGAGAGGTCAGGAGAAACTAATAACAACACGTACACAATGCGTCTTCCTAATGCTCCTTGTTCAGGAGCTGTTCTTATCAGGACGTGTCAGCAACTATTACCTCATTGTGTCTAATGCCTGCCATACACACCCCGACGGGTGCAGACAGACCAGTCCCGATATGCACCGGGATGCAAACGTGATGACGTCATCACGTTTGCACCCTGGTGCATTATGGGGCCCCTTCAGTCGGCCGGCACCCTTTGTGTGCCGGTCATTAGCTTCAATGAAGACGCCGGTCTTCATTGAAGCTAATGCACTCGGCTTCCGTCGGCCAGAGATTATCGGACATGTCCGTTCTCTGGCCGGCCGAGCTGTGGGCCCATGCCGATTAGCGGCCGATTTTTCCACTGACCGACGGCACGAGCGCACGCCCGTCGGTCAGGTGAAAAATCGTCCGCTTATCGGCATGTGTATGGCAGGCTTTAAGCTGGTTACAGACATGCAGATATGGGCCAGATTGATGGCCACTTCGAGCGCCGTGCTAGCTCACACCCATCTATCTGGCCCATATCATATGCCATCGCTGTTCTCAAGTGGGACCAATCAATCCTGCTCCAAAACAGAGATATAGGACATGACCATTAAATACGGCCGGTGTCCATTGCTTTGCATGGAAACCGCGGGTCTCCATGCAAAGCATCGGCTGAGCTGGAGAGAGAGCAGTGCTGTGTCCAGATCCTCCGATATCGGACAGCAGCGTGATGACATCATCACGCTGCTGCAGGGACCAGCAGACAACTTAAATATCGAACCGTCTGTACCCTGCTTTAGTCCCAGATAAAGTTTAGAGCAGGTGTAGTGTACAGGTTCTAGGATCAACCAATGACAAGAGGCGGGCGTGCTGCAAATAAACCGTTTATTCAAGTGACAACAGAAATCAGGGGAAACGTCCTGAAGGAGAGAGCTCTGTACAGGTTCAGGATCAACCACGACAAGTGGCGGACGTGCTGCTAAAACTAGTTTATTTAGAACTTGATGGTAACAACTCACAAACTCTTGGTGAATGGATCGGAACCCAATGGGCGCGTCTCTCAGCAGACGGGGGACCGCAACCCAGGGACGGCATGCTGGCTACCAGTTGGGGCCGGGGTAACAAGGGACTCCCCACCACACTTGAGCAGCGTACTGCCGATGGACCCAACAGCTGACACACGTACTGCAGCTGGGTCTAGTGAAAGTAGCGCAGGTATCAGGTCCACCGGCTGCCTGCACGCCAGTACAAACAGTGGAGGGCTGTATCCCTGGAGACAGCTAGTGTGCCCAGCTGCTGCCATCTCATCAGGAATCAGGCCTCTGGACTGCCCCTCCTCGTCCGGGGGGCCTGATGAGATTCTGAATTAAAGGGACCAGTGACCTGGTTAGGTAGGGTGTCTCACTACAGCTCCAATGCTGATCTCAGGAATTCTGCCTGTCCGTGACTGCGGACAGGTTCTCTTTAACAAACGGGAACTCATATACCTCCGTGCCACGGCGGGTGATGGAGACTGTAGATCTCATCCAGCAAAGGATGCAGATATTATATATATCAGCTAATTAACAATCTAATGGAATGGAATAAGGAACAGCAGAGACTCAGTAAAGTACAGATCACAGCAATCACACTCCTCTCTCTCCCAGGACTGCACAACACAGCAGAAAATGGGGAAATGTAGGCTACTATTGGTTGCTAGGGCTGTTGCTCAGACAAAGATATCACAGCCTTCTCATTGGCCCACAAGCAACAAGGGAGTGAGGGATCATGAGTACTGATGAAAAAAATCTTGAATATTCATGATTATGAAGATATAGCACTTTGTTCTAGATTTTCATGAATTCTGGTGTTTGCAATAAAAATTTGGGATAAGAATATTTGTGAGCAACACTATTACCCTCCTGGGCAGTTCATACGTGACGCACGGAGCACAATATGTTCCGCCACGATTTTCTGGCCACTGGGGGGGTCCTGAACACACCTGCGGAGTCACCAGTGACACCGAAGGTGTGCTTGGAAAAGCGACGCCTCCTCCATTACATTGAGGTCAATGGCGCCGCCTACCCCCCGCCCCTCCAGCGTCACCGATGACACAATCGGGATGGAGGACAGGTATGCCGCCACTGGCATTCAGCAGACAGGTAAGTTTTTGTTAACCCTTGGAGAATGCCCAGGAGGTTAACTAACAATATTTCAGTTGTTTCTTTAGGACTACAGTCCTAAATCATTTGTAGGACATTTTACACCCTCTCTTCTTGGCAGTGGCCTTTTGGCTTGGCTGGAGGAATGGAGGTCACTTCTCTGCCTTTTGGCTTAGGTCAAGTTTAGTTTCTGTTCTTATCAGTTCCCTATGGGGATTCCTTGTATAATCTTCCTTGTCCCAGAGGGGGGGTTCCAGGTTTCCTCATTCGGTGAAGGAAATGTATGGGGGTAACTCTTGCATTTCCAGATCCAGCTTGGTCGGGGAAGGAGCATGGTGGAGTGTCTCCCATGTATTCACACCCTTTTATAAGGGGTAATTGGTCGGTGGTGTTAAAAAGCCATGTCCCCCTTGGTCTTTGATTAAGGTCATTGCGGCCCTTTCCCGGGTTGAGGATGTGTATCAGTACTCGCCAATATGCTTCCTGGTAGGGGCAGCTTGTGACTGGTCAGGGGTGGAGGTTGAGCCTCTTCGGTAAGTGCCCCTGGTTGGGACCCAGGGGTGCCATGATATTACAGGTGGAGGAGCACCTATTATGGCACATGTGACACTCTCCACCTACGCACACTCTCCACCTACGCAACCGGGCTCAACAAAAAAAAAAACACATTTGACATCCTCCAGGAGCCATTTGCAGATGAACATGATGAGGCAATGAAATAGCAGTAAGGGTAATCCTCGTGGTGCCTTCAACAAGCCTTGACAACCCTCTAACCCACATTGCGCCGGTGACGTCCGCTTAGAAAGAGCAAACCTGGGGCCGGCAGCCCGGCGAGATGACAGTACGCATCCAAAAAAATGAGAGCTGATTGATAGGAGGCCGGCAATAAAATGTCATTCCTTATAGATGTGGACGGGCCGCAGAGCCGGTGATAAAGTGAGATTGGTCAGTTCTGACAAACATGCATCATAGACCTATTATTGACCGAGGTAGATGGTATTGATTGAGCTGCCAGCCTTATCATATTACACAATTATGGTATTAGATTTGCATTTTTAATTCATTTAGAGGGAATTGGCTTGAGGCAATTATGGCCGACATATACTAAGATGGATCCAGCTATTACAAAGGACAAAAAAAAGAAAATCATGATACTAAAGGCTTTTAGAAAGATGTTATTGTGAGGGAAAAAAAATAAAGTTTTACTTAAGAAAATCCTGACAAGGGAACAAAGACAGGGGGGGGGGGGGGGGGGGGGGGGGGTGACCCTGGTCATAGGCTCCTCACAAGGTACCATGTTGTATGGATATGTCATATGATTCAGAGCTTGCATCATAAAACAATTAGTCAAAGCTGTAGATGTCCAAGGCCCCAGGTGCCCAACCTGGGCCCTTTGCGGCTCCCAAAACCTTTTAATGCATATGGTATAGGAACTCACCTGTTTACCGATCCTCCACTGACGCGTCCTCACCTGGGAACTAAGCAGTAAGAGGAGGAGAGGGATTCACTGAGCCTCCAGCTGAGCACACTAATTGTCATACGTGAAAGGGAATGAGTGACCCAGACAGCGCCTGAGCACCTATGGTTCCACTAGACTGCTTTGATGATATCTATGAGGCACATAACCTTTGTTGATGTATATGGGGAATTCTATACAGTATATCACCATGTGTAGCGGTCACACGCTGACCCGGCTCCTACATGTGATGTGCAGCCCTTTAGTGATGCAGAGGGCTGCACTTGTGGCCCTCCATATCACCTCAGTTGCCCACCACTGTCCAAGGCAGTATGTGTTATGCACGACCCCAAAGATGTAGCCATTAGGTTAAGGGTAAGTTTCCACATCTGTCCGGACCCCCTCCACTAAGCGTATTGCTTGGCAGGAGGTCCCGACGGAGCACATTCACTTACCTGCTCGGCAGATGCTGTGTTCTCACAGCGCCAAGCTGTTCCGCCGATGCAAGGCTTAACGTAGTGGAGTACGTTGAGCCTTTGTATCGGCAGATATCTGAACACAGCATCCACCGAGCAGGCAAAGTCTATGTGCTCTATCGGGATCCCGACGGATGTAGAAACATAGCCTTAAGCTAGCCATACACGTGTCGGATTCCATGGCCAGTCGATCACCCATCCGATCGATTCCGGCGATTCTGCCGGAATCGCAGGTGTGATCAATCGGCCAGTTAAGAGTATCCATCGCTGCATACCACCTTGTCCAACGGATTCCGGGACGATTCCGTGTCCGATTGTCCACCTCACAAATGGCAACTCCCCCTGATCTGGGCAGAATCGGATCAAAAAGACCAACATGTTGGTTCTCCGTCGGATCCGATTCTGGGCCCCTGATCAATCGGACGTGATCGATTGGACAAGGTGGGCTGCACGCGATTCCGGCACGATCGTTTGGCGTGCACGTGCCCGGAATCGATCGTGCCGGAATCCGGTGGGAATCCGACACGTTTATGGGGGCCTTATGGGTTAAGCATATACTCCACTACATTTTGCCAAAACGCAAAATCACAGTGGCTGCGCTTTCTGTACACACCCCATTCACTTTAAATGTATGTGTGCCTGCAACGTGCGCATCTCCCATCGCTGCACACTTTTTAGAACAAGGTTAACTGCATTCTAAAAATAGGGGTGCGATGGGACGTGTGCACAGCAAGTTCATTCAAAATGAATACGATCATCACAACGATTTTGACGCGCAAAAGTAGTGGCGTACTGGCCTTAAGGTGTTTTACAGTGCCTTTTAAAGGCCGTAGACCCCAGGTGCCCAGCCTGCGGCCCTTTGGGTGTTCTTCAGTGGACCACCTCGATCCTTCTCTTGCAGCCCCTGAAACCTGTTATTGCATAGGTCATAGGAACTTACTTGTCCATCGACCCCCCGCTGACAGTTCCACGCCTGGGAAGAGGAGGAGAGGCGATAAACTTATGTGATAAGCGTATGTCAAAGCCGATCAGTGACCCGGATGGTGCCTGAGAAAGTCCCTCGCCTCTCTTCTTCTCCTCTAGTGTTGGCGGGGGATCACAGACTGGTGAGTGCCTATGCTCCTACTATTCCACCAATAGACCTATAGATATCATAAAGGCTTTGATTATATCAATGAGGCACATAACCTTTGATAATGTATGTGACACAAAATGTGCATTGCCATACTACAGTGTTACCCAATGCTTGAAGTATCATTTAAAACAAGTTTTGTTATTAAAAAAAAATGTCTCCTAGCTATGCTTGCTGTTAGAAAATGTTCTGTGCGGCCCTTAAGTGATGCCGAGGGCCGCACTTGTGGCCCTCCATATCAACTCAGTTGGCTGCGGTAGACTCTGGAGAACCCTTGAGTGTGGTGGTAGCGTTGTCAGACAGGGTTCCGCATAGGTGCTGCAGCAGCTGAGGATGCTGGTTAGGCTGAGAGGGGAATTAATTCCGCCGGGTGATGCCCAAAGCCCCACCTCTCCTCGGTCATCTCCCCCTGAACGGAGCTGCTCTTACCCGCTAGATGATGTCCAGGGCAGAAGCATAGGTGGGTGAAATGCTTTTTACTTTTTTTCCTATGCCCATGATTCCCTTCCCCACCACCAAAATGTAATCCATGAGAAACCGCGCCTGTTGTCCATCTCTAAAACCCCCACTGCCCAGTTGTGTGTTTTGGGGTGTATATGGAAAATTCTATTTTTGCACTCAGGAGTGGGTGGGAATGGGCGGCCGATTGGGGGGCACAGCTATATCTCACAGCTGGGGCAAGTGTTGGTAGGGCATCCCAATTGAGTCGACGTGCCGACCAGGCCTGGCCCCCCATGGCCAAGCCATAGCACCAGCGCTGGGCCCCCACCATTCCCCAGTATAAAATATTGATGTCCAGGTTCTTGGTGTTGAAAGGCTTTTTAGAGGTAATTCCCTCTTCACATCTATAACAAAAGTTTGACACAAACTTGGGCTCCTTAAACTGTTCGCTCAATTTATTTACAAACTATACATAGCACCCAAAGACAAGGAAAACTAAACCTACTGATAAGATAACGTCCCGTCAGCTGTTCACATTCACATGCGTTATCAATTAACGTGTATTCACCTATAACGTACTGTGCAGGAAGGTGGATTGTAGTGTACTGTACCATGGTCGTTAAGGGGTTAACTGTGTCCCCATGAGTAATGTCAGAGATTGTGTTTGTGCTGTTCCTGGGCAAAACATAGGTGGTCACTGCAAATGTTTGGAACATGTGATATTGTGATCTTGAGAGCCATCTGGGAGGAGAAAAGTAGGTTATATAAGTTAACGAATGTATGTAAATTGGGGCTTCCTAGCAGCAGAGTAAAAGAGAGCAGAGGTGTACTGGGTCCAGTGGGGAACAGGCCTCAGGCCTGTGGATCAGAAGACCAGGCTTGCACTGAGATGTAACTAAGGCCTCACCCTTGTACCCCTCTCTGGGGGCAAGGGCAGTCCTAGCCTAGGAGAAGTCACTTGGGTTAAGAAACCTAGGGCAAAGACTGTTACCGGCAGATACAGCTCCCAGATGGCTCCCAGGAATATTGTGGAGTGTAATTGGCTCTGTGACGTCATTGCAATAAAGGTGCACCGTATTTACAACAATCGGATGTGTCTTGGACCTTTATTGAGGGATGTGCGCAAGGACCTGCCACCCGGAAGAAAGCCCGACCAGTCGCTGTTGCAGGAGGACTGTGAGGCCTGGCTGCCCCTTGGACGGAAAGAAGGTACATGTATGTAGAGGCCTGGAGGGAGTCCATGGACACATAGGGGTGAGATCACAGCTGTCCCCTGATTCACCCCTATACGTGCAGTGCACCCGGGTGCTAGAGCTTTCAACTGCACTATGTTAACCCCTGCACTGGCGGATCGGCTCAGCACTGTGAGAACAGAGCATCCACCTGGCAGGTACAGTGTATCTGATCCCCTGGGGACCCCCCGCCAAGCACTGCGCTGAACATAGGGGTCCCGATGTATCACAAAACGCTGTGAAGACATAACCTTAGCCATACACCTTACAATCTCACCATACAATTTCTGTACAATCAACTTTTGTTCTACCAAAA
>CM070033.1:185336573-185348383 GCA_036250615.1 Ptychadena robeensis | reverse complement strand
ACTTCGATCGAATTGATGATCGATTTGATGTCAATTGAACCATGTATGGCTAGCTTAAGCGTGCATGCTTAGCAGGAGGTCCCAACGTAGCAGATAGACTAACTGCTCGGCAGAGACTCTGTCTTCATTGCGCTGAGCCGATCCGCCGGTGTAAGGTTGAACATAGTCAAGTACGTTCAGCCTTTACACCGGCGGATGTGTAAACAGACCATCCGCCGGCAGGCAAAGTCTGTGGGATACGTCGGGACCCCTGCTAAGCGTATACGCTTAGCGTAGGGGTCCAGACGTATAATGGAAACAAGCCCTTAAAACTTCAAATTTAATTTGTTTTTAATTCCAGTGAAGCTTGACCTAGTGTTTACAGTTGACACCCAGACTTGCTTTGCAGGCTGGTACACTCCTCACCCCCAAAATCTTTACAGGCTTTTCAAGCACCCAATCCCCCCCCACCGGTGCCTCAGATTCTTGAAGCAAGTAAATGCAAGGGAATAGGTTAACTAGTAACCAATGGGAATGATTTACTTTTGCTATCTCTACTCTCATAGACAGGGCATGGTCCATAGAGGTAAACAGTTACAATTGATCAGCTGAGGCTCTAACCCAGGTGGGGAGGTGCTGGTATTTGTAAGTGAGGAATAGTCCCTTTTAGGGCTTGTTTCCACTAGCGCAGAAGCCCACAGTTGATTACAGGGCGGACGAAACTGTGCCCATGTAGTGGAATGGGCTAGTCCAGCACTGACCGTGGCCATAGAGGTGAATGGCCCCAGCTAACAACCGCATAAGATGCGGTTCTTAGCGGGGGCTGCAATCGCGCGGCCAGCAGCCGCACAAGTGGAAACAAGCTGAATCGATAACCGCTTCGCGGGCCATGCTCACTCATGGCCATCTATCTGGCCCATATTATATGCGTCTTGGGACAAATCATTCCAGCTCAAAAACAGCAATATTGGACATGACCATTAATATGGCCGATGTCCGTTGCATCTCTCCAGGCAAAGCATCTGCTGAGCTGGGGAGAGCAGAGCCGTCATCCCAGCCCCGCCGATATCTAACAGCAGCGTGATGACATCATCACGCTGTTGCAGGGGACATCGGACGGCTAAAATATCGAGCCGTCTGTACCCTGCTTAACACTAAAGGCCCTCATAAGGCCCCCATACACGTATCGGATTCGCACCGGATTCCGGCACAACCGATTCCGTGCGCGTGCACGCGAAACGATCATGCCGGAATCGCGTGCAGCCCACCTTGTCCGATCGTTCGCGTCCGATTGATCGGGGGCCCAGAATCGGATCCGACAGAGAACCAACATGTTGGTCTTTCTGATCCGATTCTGCACAGATCAGGGGGAGTTGCCATTTGGGAGGTGGACAATCGGACACGGAATCGTCCCAGAATCCGTTCGGACAAAGTGGTATGCAGCGATGGATACTCTTAATTGGTTCGATTGATCACACCTGCGATTCCCGGCAGAATCGCCGGAATCGATCGGGTGAGTGATCAATTGGCCATGGAATCCTGCACGTGTATGGCTAGCTATACACCGGACAAGCTGGGGCCAATAGACAAGCGACAGAGTGCAGCGTGATGCATCATGCTGCACTCCGTCATTCGTCTATCGGAAGGCACCCTTTGCGTTACTTTGGACGGGGAAGCACTAGATTACTTTTTGTATAATAGTAATTGTGAAAGGTCTGGATGGACACAATAATCAATCTCCTAAAAATTATGCAAATAAATGTTTCTTCTTTCACCCTAAAGTCACATGAGAGATGAATCAGACTAAAGCTAGCCATACACAGTCGGATTCCATGGCCGCTCGATCACCTATCCGATCGATTCCGGCGATTCTGGCGGGAATCCCAGGTGTGATCGATCGGCCAATTAAGAGAATCCGATCGCTACATACCACCTTGTCCAACGGATTCCGGCACGATCGTTTCGCGTGCACGCGCCTGGAATCGATCGGCCCGGAATCCGGCCGGAATCCGACCCGTGTATGGGGGCCTTAAGAAAGAAAGAAAATGACGCTTGGGATAATCTCATCTATTACAAATGTAACTAAGACCTGAATATCCTGCTACAGTAAGGGAACTCCAGAGGTTGGGGGAACAGCAGCCAAAAAGGAGACAGCTGAGGGGATTCTGGGAAATGAATATATTTTATAGACTTGCGAATGCTGCAATTTGTGAAAGAGAAGCAGATGACCAGCAAATCCTGTGCCTGGTATGTGAATAGGAGCGCATGTTAAAACTGATGGAGGAGGGTTGAACTGCCCATGGTTGCATTATTTGGGGGTTGGGGCTAAATATGTGGTTAAAAGTTTGTTAAAATGTTCATAACAAGATCTGAAAGTATCAGTACGCCCTAAAATGAGGTAAAAGTAAGTGGTGTCACTAGGTTTTGGTGTCACTGGGTGCCAAAAAATCCATGGTGTCACCCCATAGTGGTGTTTATGGGGTTCTGCAAGAAACATGGGTGGCAGATGACCAAGAAAGAGAAAAGCATTATGTAAAGCATAGGTATCATATTTGTTACATATTTATTACAGCAAATTTTCTTGGCCCATTGCAGATCTGCTAGATCCGTACCCGTACCTCCGGCTTAGGTTTTTGTGTCATGCGGTGCCAGGAAACCCATGGTGTCACCCCATATAGGCACATATAGGGTTCTGAAAGTGATATGGGTGGAACAGGGACAGAGATTAATACCATGCTAATAGGTTGAAGTATTGAACTTACTTTGCTCAGCACTGGACACACTGCAAGCATTAATCATCCACCCTACTAAAGGGATATTGAGAATGCACAGATACGTGTAGCCAGGGATTTAGGAGAGGTGCTGCAGGGATTGATTGAGAAGACATAACCAAGAGAGAGAAAAGCATCATGAAAAGTATAGGTGTCAAAATTGGCCTGCCGAGCACATATTCTTGTCCCACAGCAGATCTTCTAGACCCCTACCAGCTGCACTCACTGCCTCTCTGTCCTTCCACTTTGAAAGCAGAGAACAATGACTCCTGACTGGTCAGAATTGCGTTTTAGTGATGTATGCCGGGATACATAGCTCTCTACTCCACAGAGGCATGGGGGTCATACATGGAGTACACCACATGCACTGTACAGTTTATTTGTAGTCCATGTGTGCCCCAATTCCTGTGTGTACAGTGTGTGTGTAGTCAAGGGGTGTCAAAATCCAGCCCATGGGCCAAAAATATAATGTTATTTAATGTAATTATATATTTAAATAAATATCAAGATTGGCCCATGACTTCGTCTAAGTTTTTACATTTGGCCGGGTGATCCAAGGTAAGAGTGTCACTGATGCATACCACCCAGATATGAAGCTTTCATGTTACTTGCTTGTGGTACTTTGTGGGTCATATACAGACACTGTCTGTGGTGTGTGGAGTAGACAATACACTTTTCGTCACTTCTAATTCTAGATGATAGATCCATTTATCCTGGGATACAAAGTGTTAATTCACTTTCTATTTATCTCGTTGGTACAGTAATCAGTCACTCAATTCTCTTGATTCAAGCACTAACTGGATTCTGGGTTATCCAGCTAATTAGAGACTCTATAAGATTGAGTGAACCTGTCCCTTGTCTGTCCTCCTCCTTCCCCGGACTTATATGCTGATCAACTCACAAAGTTTCACACTTTTTGGTACACTTAAGCTAGGAACACACGGCTCGATTTAAGCATACAATCGATGTAAGATTAGATGAAGAACCTGGATTTTGGTATTTTATCGATTGTACCGTGTGCGCTATAGTGTCATACAATCGTAGAACAATATCGATGTAGAAAACATTGATTATTGACTAAAATCGTCGATGCCATTGATGCCCTACAAACAGTAAACTATCACTTCCTCGAATACAATTGTACGATGAAAATGAAAAGTAGTACAATCATGGTACAATTCGACGATAATTTTCCAACTAGTCCGATCACTTTTCAATCGATGTAAAGCTCTTCATCGAACTAAAATCGTTGATTGTACCATGTGTCCGCGCTATGATTTTGGTACAATCGATGTAAATTTTCATTGATTTACATAGGTTGTACGCTTAAATCGAGCCATGTGTTCCTTGCTTTACTGCTTATTCTGTGTGTATCGTCTATACATTGGGGATCATTATGTGGCATTGGGATTCCACATTCTTGGCTAAATTGTGCCAAGGATCTCCTCTGCTGTTCCCCTATTGCCTATAAAGGTTTCTTGTGTCTTGTGAGCCATCTTGTCAGCAACCTTAAAGATGTTCTTTAGAGGTGTTCCCAGCTTCCTTGGGGTTTTCCAAGCTCCTTTGGGGCATTGCCTCCTTCCTTGAGATTTTCCCACCTTCTTCAGGGTGTTCCCACTTTTCTTGGGGTGTTTCCATCTTCCTTAAAGATGTTCCCACCTTCCTAGGAGCGTTCCCACCTTCCAAGGGGCATTCCCACTTTCCTTGGGGGCGTTCCCACTTTCCTTAAAGGTGTTCCCAGCTTCCTTGGAGCGTTTCCACGTTCCTTGGGGGCATTCCCACCCTTTCTTGGGGCGGTCCCACCTTCCTTGGGGCGTTCCTATCTTCCTTAAAGGTGTTTCCAGCTTACTTGGGGCATTCCCACCTTCCTTGGGGCATCTCCACATTCGTATCTTCCTAAAGGTTTTTCCATCTTCCTTAAAGGTGTTTGTATTTTGCTTGGGACATTGCCTCCTTCCTTGAGATTTTCCCACCTTCCTTAGGGTGTTCCTATTTTGCTTGGGACATTCCCAATTAGAATCCATCAGAGGAGTGCAGAGCTATGTTTTCTCCCTTCATTGAATTTAAATCTATTTATCTATAATTGGCAGAGTGGAAATCTAATTAGCGTATTGGTGCTTTTAACTAGAGATCCCGGCAAAGTGATAAACAGTATTGCGCTATGAGGAGGAACACTTGCCCGATGTTTTGGCCTGAACATGCTGCTGCTCCATATAACGTGATTTTATCCTCTGAGGAAAGTAAAGGAGCAGAAATTCAATTATATAATCAATCGGAGGCCGGGAGGAATTCAACGTATAACAGGCCATAGACACGTTACGGTTTGCACATTACAGAAAATGTTGGCGCTTGGATTTTTTATAAGGGGTCGCCCCATCCGAGACTAATATTTTCTGTTTGATAGATACAGAACAGTTCAAACATGTCATTTCTTAGTTCCTATCGCTCAGAGACTCCGTTTCTAGTCCCCACATACATCCACTATAACAATGGTTCCCAAGTTATTCCAGGGGGACGTGGGCCCTTATTATTAACCTATGTTTGAATATGGAGGGGGGGCTTGATAATCTATCTATCTATCTATCTATCTATCTATCTATCTATCTATCTATCTATCTATCTATCTATCTATATATCTATCTATCTATCCCATATCTATCTATCTATCTATCTATCTATCTATCTATCTATCTATCTATCTATCTATCTATCTATCTATCTATCTATCTATCTATCTATCTATCTATCTATCTATCTATCTATCTATCTATCTATCTATCTATCTATCTATCTATCTATCTATCTATCTATCTATCTATCTATCTATCTATCTATCTATCTATCTATCTATCTCTTAAAATTGTGCAGAGGTAATATATTTTTACTGCCAATCACCATCACTCCAACACGACACCATGGCTTCAAGAATCTGTAAAACAACCATGACTCCAACAAGCCACCATGGCTTCAAGGAAGCAATTTAGGAATTGTGCTGATGTAAGCATACAGTTTTGCTGCTAACCTATGAAGCCCCTTGGGCTCCAAAAAGCTAACCAAGGCTTTAATAAGCCTAATTACGCCAAAAAGCCACCATGGCTCCAAATAGCCATCCATCCCTCCATGAAGCCACCATAAGTCCAAGAAGCCACCATGTCTTTAAGAAACCAACTATGGCTCCAAAAAGTCACAATGGCTCCAAGAAGCCACCATAAATCCAACCAGGGTTCCAAGAAGCCAATATTACCCCAACAAGCCACCATGGCTTCAAGAAGCCAACCTTGGCTCTGTTAAACCACCATGACTCTTATAAGCAACCATGACTCCAACAAACCACCATGACTTCAAGAAGCCACCATGACACTAACAATCCACCATGGCTTTTAGAAGCCAAGCATGGCTCCAAGACGACACCATTACTCTAAAAAGCACGATGACTAATAGGAGCACACTATGGCTCCAAAAAGGCAACCATGAGATTCTACATGCAGGAAATTTAACACTTTGGCAAACTCAGCTAACCCAAAACCTTATCTCACACCCCAGAATAAGCAAGCCTACATATGGATTTGATGAGTTTGCAGAGCAGTAAATGGAGAAATAAAAACTTTTGCTTGTGGCCGGCGGTTGCATGCACACTCGGACGTATTGCTTACTGACCACACGCTCTCATTGATCAATTTTAAATTGGATTATTGTTGGGGTTAAAAGCGCCTGAACAGCAGAAAGTGTTTGTGGTAAGTGGCAAACGTGAGATTGATAGCAGAATGATCACGGCGACTGACAAGACACAAGACTGAATTGATCACTGTCATCGGCCCGGTGGTCAGCCGTCTGCCCTTTGCTGCCCGAACGAAACATCAGAATAATGTTTAGACAAACCTATTTGATTTTTGTAGTAATGGGTATGTCAACCAAATTACAGGCCTTCCAGGGGTCAAAGGGAGATCATTTTTCAGGCTGCTGGAAGTATTAACGTATTACTTATAAAAGAGAGGCAGCATTTTCTGAATCTCGCCCGGCAAAATGATGAAAAATGATCTCCCAATCCTGACTTTTGTTTGAAAGACATTTTTATTTTTGATGCGTTTAGAAGAGATGTTTATATTACAGAAATTGAAGATGCATTCCACCATTGGAAGTAACTTGAAGAGGGAGTGTATGAGACTTTACATTCTGTAAAATTAAATATAACATTTGTAGGGTACGCCCGGATCCTGTGACATTTAATATAACAAGAAGAACTCTACAAGAAATCATCCACATGTTCAGTAAATCAGAAATAAAACAAAACACAAATATCATTTAGAATAGACTATCTATCTATCTATCTATCTATCTATCTATCTATCTATCTATCTATCTATCTATCTATCTATCTATCTATCTATCTATCTATCTATCTATCTATCTATCTATCTATCTATCTATCTATCTATCTATCTATCTACACCCTTTATGACTAGCCATGGCTCCAAGATGCCACCATAACTCCAACAAGCCACCATGACTGCAACAGTCCAACATGGCTCCGAGAAGCTAGCCATGGCTCCAAGATGCCACCATAACTCCAAAAAGCCTTCAAGCAGTCAACCATGGCTCTGTAAAAATCAGGATCTATATCTTTCTTGGAGCCATGGTTTTGTGGAGCCATTGGGGTTTCATGGAGCCACCTTGGTGCTCCCTTTTTGGTATTGGTAACACCTGAATGGATACATGGATGTATCTTAAATATGTTTTTGAGCTGTTAATAAACTACTATAGTTGCTTTCAGAGTTTAGATGTATGTGACAGACCTCACCAGATGCCACCCGAAATAAATCTCACTAAAATGAATAAAAGGCTTTTTACATAATTGGGAAAATACATTGGCCACCAGGTCCAGTGGCAAGCCAATAAATAGGTGACAAAATTTGCCATCATAGTTAAACAAACAACCCCAAAAATTAGGCTTGTAATTGGTATGTCTGGTAGGTCAACTCATTCTACAAGGTGAATGTTCTTAAGCTAGCCATACACGTGTCGGATTCCATGTCCGCTCGATCACCCATCCGATCGATTCCGGCGATCTCAGCGGGACTCGGAGCTCCGATCGAGCGGCCAATTAAGTGATCCGATCGCTGCATACCACCTTGTCCAGCTGATTCCGGGACGGATCCGTGTCCGATTGTCCACCTCACAAATGGCAACTTCCCCTGATCTGTGCAGAATCAATCTGATGGAACCAACATGTTGGTTCTCTGTCGGATCCGATTCTGAGCCCCGGAACGGACGGACCTGATCGATCGGACAAGGTGGGCTGCACGCGATTCCGGCACGATCGTTTGGCGTGCACGCGCCCGGAATCGATCGGACCGGAATCAGACAGGAATCTGACCCGTGTATGGGGGCCTTTAGGTATGACCAAAGGAACTGAGATCATCATGGGCAATCCTAATTCTGTATTTTGACCTCCATGTAGCGTTACTATGAGCACAAAAGGTAGACGGGGTGGGGCAATGACCTTCCATAGCACAGCAGGGGTGTGAGGATCACAAAAGTTCAAATATTATTTGATCAATCTTTGGCTGGCAATCTGATTCATAAATTTGTGTTTGGGTTTTGGCATTCGTCTATTCGGTTGGAGCTTTTTTTCTAATCACTTGATGCAGCGAATTAAGCTGAGTACCTATTCCGCTTGCATAAACAGTCGCGGTAAAATACGTGTGCAAGATCAGGCAAAGAGCAATTTTATGACATATTTTATTGCGCCCCCAATTCCAGAATTACAGATTGACGATTGTTCCTATCGCTTTGTCACTTAGCACAACAACAACACCTTGAATGATCGCTCAGCCTAATATCCCAACTGCTGCCTGCAAAGTAGCTGATGATTACATTCAGAAGTTGGTTGAAGTTTCCAAAACTTATTTCATTGTCTGAGGGCATAGCAAAGTTTTCATCATCAGCTATAAATCTTATTTTAAGGTTTTACATTCAAAGTTGGAAACTTGGGATGCCAATTTTTATATTGTTGTCTTGTTTTACATTATTTGTATTAAACATTAGTCATTTATACTAAATGCAACCAGGTGATTTGTCCAACACTGTTTGTGTTAAGCTAGCCATACACAGTCGGATTCCATGGCCGATCGATCACCTATCCGATCGATTCCGGCGATCTCAGCAGGAATCCAAGGTCCGATAAATCGGCCAATTAAGTCCGTCCGATCGCTACATACCACCTTGTCCCACGGATTCCTGGACGATTCCGTGTCCGATCGCTTACTCCACAAATGGCAACTCCCCCTGATGTGTGCAGAATCGGATCAGAAAGACCAACATGTTGGTTCTCTGTCCGATCCTATTCTGGGCCCCTGAACGATCGGACGTGATCGGACGGACAAGGTGGGCTTCACGCGATTCCGGGACGATCGTTTCACGTGCACGCGCCCGGAATCGATCGTCCCGGAATCCGATGGGAAACGGACCCGTGTATGGGGGCCTTTAGACTTAGGCTCCACTATGCGTTAAGGATCCAATAAACACAACCCATGCATTAGGGATGCGTTAAGAATCCATCAGTTATCCGCCAGGGATGCGTTAAGCAGTGTTTCCGGAGTTTGATGTAGAGCTTTACGTTAACATCTCCAACTGCTGGACATGGCTGCATGGACATCCCCGTCAATAAATGCGATTAACACAGGAATGTTGACATAGATATGCTGTACGTCAATTTGATAAGAACCATCCTTTTTCAACATAAAGGTCGGGGGGATATAGTGGCAGGTCTGGGGGGGATTATAGGTGCAGGTCCTAGGGGAGATGATCGTAGTGGCAGGTCCTGGAGGGGGAGGATTGTAGTGGCAGGTCAAGGGGGAATATAGTGGCAGGTCGGGCCCATAAAAAAGGATTTGCTGTAAGGCCCAGCATCTCTAGTTCCGCCTGTGGCAAGAAGTACAACAAGAAGGCTCATCACTGGGTAGTCCTGCACATCTGTAGTAGGCTGAGCATTCCAATTAAAATGCAGCCCGGATTCTCTTTAAGATACTTCTGAGAAAGTGCACCCAGACAATCACGATGCGTCCCGCACATCCATGTTCTGTGTCAAATAACATCTAAGTGGGATTATCATTGCTGCGTCTTCCGATGGACGAGATAAAGTCCAGACCATCTCTGGCTCTCTGCAGGAATTCTAATTATATTCCTATAAAACACAGTTCATAGATCGCACTCTATAGGGCTGAGATGGTTATTCGATACGTCCGCAGCTCAGCGCTGTGGTCTCTTCCTCTGATCTGCTGCTCAATATGTTTACCAAATGTAATTAAGACCCGGCACTGCAATGCCAGTCAATTGATGACATTTTAATTATCTCAGAAGAACTGAAAATGTAAGCATCTTTTTCTACTCGCTTCAGTCTGCATTAAAATTCAGATGCGCCTCAATAATATGCTGATCTGGCATAATAACCCTGCTTTTATTTTATTGAATATAGCGCCATCTGTGGTCACATAGAGCTTTATTATGTGGCTGCCGAAACAAAGGGGCCTCTACGGACTGTCAACTGCACAAAGCCGAAAATTTTGTCAGGTTCTCAGAGTTCCTATATGAGAAAAATAGGATACAATTAAAAAAGAATGTATAATGATATTATACAGATTTTATATTTGCAATAAATCATTTTTATCTAAATATAAAATGTTGCCTATGATACTTCTATGTCCTCATATACAGCCAGCCATGACGTTGCGTGCTGCTTGACACTTGTGTTTCAGTTTCTCCTCTTAATGTAGTTTACAGAGCTCAAAAGCTAAAGTTGAGATTAGACATTTCCCCTTTGTTCCACATGACAGCTTTTAAACAGAAAAGTTTTGGAAAATTTAAACATTTGGGGTAATTTTTTTTGAGTCAAGCTACTTAGCTCTGTTGAAAATGATGTGACATACTGGTTCTGGGGCTGCAGAGCCGGACGGCGCAGCCGGGTAGGAGGGAGCAGCCTTGACAGGGCGGGCTGGGGACGGGTGACGGGCAGGTGAGAAAGGCCAGGAAGAGGAGGGACTGGAGGCGGGGCTAAGGGTGGCATATAGGGGAGAGCGCCCGGAAGTGAGGCCTCTTCCACAGGAAACGAAGCACCCACCCTCCCTCCCTTGTTTACAATTTTCTGCTGTATGTATTCGTGTATGGTGTTCTTTCATGTGTTATGATTGTCACAGCTGGTGGGTCCTCGTCAGCTTTTAGCTTTTAGCTGTTTAATAGTGGTGACGTGCTTCTTTAGGGATGGCAGTCATCAAAATGTGGGGTTTATAGAGGGCCCAGGCCCTAGGTTAGTTATTGTTTCCTGTTTTCATTTATTGGAAGTACCCACCGTGCTGGATTAAAAAGGGCAGGTGGCTGGTGCGGATGGTGTTTTGAATTGGTTATTTAATATGTTATTTAAAAGTATTTAACTTAAAGTTGGAATTAGTAATGTTATGTGAGTTATCGGCACTGGCGAGGCTTGATGTCAGTTTATAGATAAGCTGTGGCCTTTTTTGTAAAAACTCACACTTAATACAAACAAAGTTTCTGAAGAAGTTACGACTCTGTGGTTATTTCTTAGGAATAAGTTGGGGGGAAAGGGTAGTCAGGAATTCAGCACTGCCAGGTCAAGTAGTAGCACTCTGGCCATGCAGCACTGGGGGTCTCAGGTTTGAATCTTGCCTTGGGCACTATCTGTAAGGATATTCTATGTTCTCCCTGTGTCTGCATGAATTTAGTCCCACACTCCAATGACCTGGGCAGGGATGACTGTGGAGAGAGATTGTAAAACACACAAACCTATCCTTTTCCCAACCAAGCTGCCCGTCCCATCCCCTTAAGGAAAACACACACACACGTATTAACCCTAACTTGTGGATAAAACTGGCCACAGCTTTATTATAAATAATTACAAAAGTGCAAAAAGAAGAACCAGGTCCCCCAGGCAGTGTCCCCCCCAGCAATCCGACAAGTCCTGCCCACTAGCCTTCCGATGAGCCGCGCGGGTATAAAACCCGGTGGCGGAACTGGAGGGGCTCTTTGGCATCAAGAAATCAAGACTCC
>CM070033.1:185283738-185304737 GCA_036250615.1 Ptychadena robeensis | reverse complement strand
GGGGGGGGGGGGGCTACATACAGGCAAACTGTAGTGGGCGGGACTACCAGGTCCTTCCCTTAATTACACATCTTTATTACAGGAAGGTCCTGGACCAGAAAATTTCATACTGCACAAATCTGGAAGAAATACATTAAGGCTGACCATACACGGGTCGTTACCTGTTCAATCGATGAACGCTTGAGTGCATCACAGGGTCTTGTACACACCCATTATAGTCAATATGCTCACTGCCAGATTGGTGTAAGAACTGGTATTTATTGATGTTGCTTTAGGTACCACTCATCAGTTCTGTACCAGCCACATGGAAGATGCCGTTGCCTCTCTACAGTCTCTGGCCTAGCCCTCACTTCACCCGGTGACAACTCCTCAGGGCTAGGGCACGGGGACAAGGAGGATATCTGTAATCACATCTCTGCTAGGATTAGGATCTCCGGTTCTGCAGGCGTGTAGGCCCGCTTCCCACAGGAACTAACAGTAAACCTCTCTCTGCACTCTCTTCCAAAAGACCCAAACTAAGACCCAAACTCCACCGATAACTGGAACTTTTAGTAACTGCAACAGCTGGGCACTCCAAGCTGGCTTGGTCACAGTTTCATCGTCACTTCATTTAAGGTATATACAATAACAATCACATTAACCCTTGAAACACAGGTTACTTGCATACATGACACAGGCCACTCTCCTACAATACTACTACTGCACTTGGGGCATAACCATCCATGAACACAAAGCAAAGGGTGGCTACGTTACTCATCCCTGGAGACCATTGAGGATGAACATAACCCCCCTGAAAAACATGAGGCATACTACTACTCTACTTGGGGCATAACCATGAACAGGAACCAATGGGTGGCTCTTTGGAACAGCTTGTCGGAAAGCCCAACATGTGTTTTTTTTCGTTGACTGAAGGTTTTTATAATATATTCATGTTTTAATCATTACTTAAACAGTTTAAAATAACAAGTAGCACAGAAAAAAAAAAAAAAATTTACCAAAAATGATATTTTCATTTTATTGATACACAACCTCCAATTTCACACTTCTGCTGACAGTTCAGAATATAGGGGACACTCATCGCATCGCCCTGCCAATTACATATAAACGGAGTGATTAGCAAATGTAAATATTAACTGATTTATGCATCACTCCCCCATTCCGGAATAATTTGTCTTTGGCAGAAGAAATGCAGAGCAGAGATTATCGAGTGGGGGAAATGCAGAATTTCGTAATTGGTTAATCAGAAATTGAAGGTTCTTTGAATGTATTAAAACATAATTTGCACCAATGGATAAGAACATAATATTGAAGTTTTCAATGGGCGATATTGTGTTGTGTCAGTTTTGGAGGATATGCAATGTGTCATTTTTCCACTCTGGATCGTTATTACCAGAAGACGTTGTGGGATTGTTTCATGAAACTTTGAGAGTTAAAATGCTAAAAAAAAAACTTCTAGATGGGGAAAAAAGTTCTTATCTTAACTTCCAATCCAGGTGATGCAACAGGAAGTCAAGGAAATATAGACATCACTTAAGCTGGGCATAGACGTGCAGATACCTGTCCAATTTTTCAGTCGATCGACCGCCGAGCGCGTTCCCGCCAATCTGCTGGCAGTCAGTCAGACAAAAAAATCGGGTGCGCTCACCTGTCAAGATCGACCAATAATCTGCCACATGTCAGATCACACTGTGATCTGACAAGCCAGTAATTTCCAGCCGATCCCATTAAATTGGATGGGGACAGCAACGTAATGGCCCGCAAACAAAGGGTGCCTGGCCGACTCTCGGCACTAGCCATCACGCACCGTTGATCTGCCGAGAAGTCGGCAGGAAAACGACCCGTCTATGCTCAGCTTTACCTTTATGTTCCCTTTAGGTTACAGGAAGTTTATCTCCTCCTTTACCTCTTGCAGTGGTGGGTAGTTATGCTTGACTGTTGGGGAAATTCAGGCAGGGGGGTACAATAAGATTCAGGTACTAGGATGATTAATAATGACAGTAGGTGGGAATTACTGTGGGAGATTGCAAAACCCCTGAACATGGTATCATCACCAAACTTGCTGAAGATGTAGGGAAATGTTGTGGGAACTTATGAAAAAAAAAGTATTGCTCTTGTAGTGAAACCACACAAACTAGTTCAGGTTCTGACCTCTTTAACTCTGAGATTCTGGGGCTAGCAGGGTATAAAGCTGAGGGCCAGGAAGGGGAGGGGCAGACCAGAGGAGCAGGTCCTGATGAGATAGTAGCAACTGGGCTAGAGAGCCATTTTCAGGCTTGCCATCCTTCACTGTATATACCGGCATGCGGGCAGCCGGTGGAAGCAATAGCACGCATTCCCTGCGGACAGTTCGGCCATCACTAGTGATGTATGGCATAGGCATTATTTCGCAAATAATTCTACTAATATCTGATAAAAAAATTTTGTAAATACGAAAAATGAATGGACAAATGGGATATTTACTATCTTGTTACAATTATTACTAACGTGATGCATGACCATACACGCAGGATCATTTATTATTCGCCATTCGGATTCGAAAATATTCGCAATTCGGATATCCAAGCTCAACAGTAAAGCAGGGAACACACGGCTCGATATTGGAGCCGTCTGATGTTCCCTGCAACGTCATCACGCTACTGTCAGATATCGGAGGAGCTGGGGAGACAGCTCTGCTCTCCAGCTCAGCTGATGCTTTGTATGGAGACCAGGGGTTTGGGCCAGATAGATGGCTGTGAGGAAGCACAGGGCTCAACGCGGCCATCTAGCTGGCCCATATCTACACGTGTGTACTCTGCAATTTACAGATTGTGAACTTCTGCAAGTAACACCTCCACTCCAAGCAAACATTACAAATGAGAGCTAATATATCCGCCAAATGATCTATTATTCTGCACTAGCGTTGAGCTTAAATATTCGAATTGGGAATATATTCAACAAAAATCGTCTATTCAATAATTTCCAAATCGTGCAAATATGGCGGCGGATATTCGCAATTTTCGAATATTTGCGATATTATGCATTGGGAAGCTTTTGGCCATGCATTGCCGATTTATATTCGCAATGCAAAAATCAATACTACATGTGACCATTCATTTTAAAGGTAATTATGATACGATAAAAATTGCAGATATATTTTCGCAATGCATGGCCATACACTATATCTGTGAATATCAAATCAAATAATAGTATAATTATTTGCAAATTCGAATATTGCCGCTCATCACTATTCTGCACATCCAGCCCTAAAATTTAAACAGCTCTTCTACACAAGTCATGGAATCATCAAGCAGCCAGGCATCTAGCATTTTTACAGCAGGTGATTATCTAGTGTTCTCTTTTTCTCCAAGAGCAGATTTCTTCTATAGCTAGGCACACACGGGTAGATTCCCATTCAATCGACCCCTGATCAATCACAGCGTGGTGATGTCCCCACGTTGTGATTGATCAATTGCACCACATGGGCACATCGATTCCCGTTCAATGGGGACCAGTTTTCCCCAGCTCACAGCACATGTAAATCACAACACGGGCTTTCACCTGGGGAGAAGCAGTCTGCCTCACACAGCTTCAGAGAGAGACGTTCTGGCTCCGCCCCCTTCACACTGACAGCGGAGTCCAGGTTGCAGCAGCTGCTCCACGTTCAATCGGGTTTCTTTGAGCGGGCTCTATTGATCCCACTCGAAGAAAGGCACACATGGGTAGATTAGTAAACAGAGTACAATCAATCACTGTGAGCGTGCACGTTGATTGATTGTACTCGAATCTTTTTACAGCTCTACCCGTGTGTGCCTAGCTTTAAGCAGGGCACAGACGGCTCGATATTTGAGCTGTCCGATGTACCCTGCAGCAGTGTGATGATGTCATCATGCTGCTGTCAGATATCGGCGGAGCTGGGGAGAAAGCTCTGCTCTCTCCCCAGCTCAGCCGAAGCTTTGCCTGGAGACCCGCATTTTCCATGTAAAGCAAGGGATTGATTGGTCCCGGTCCCGCTCAAAAACAGCGATGGCCGCATATTATATGGGCCCGATAGATGGCCGTGAGCAGCCATGGATCTGGCCCATATCTCCACGTCTGTACCCTGCTTTATACTTCCAATCACTTCAGATCAATTCCCCTGGCAGTAAAGACCATAAAGACACTTCCAGGCAGCGAATACTTTTTTTTCTTCTCTTTTATTAAACGCAACAAAAAAAAATGTTGTCCTTAGGTGTATAGAGACACTTAACCTCTCACCCCTTCTCCACAGAGGACACGGATTCCAGGTCTTTCAGTAAATCCTTTTTTGCTTGGAGAGAGAGAAATACTAATACATTTCTACTAAGTGCTGTGTTATTATTGCTGGAAGTCAAAAATGGAAGACTTTGACACTCGGATAATGTAAAAAAAAAAACATTTTAATGGTCAATAGAAAAAAAAGGTGGAAAAAGTAGAAAACACGGAACAGAGAGGTCCGCATGAAAATTTAATATGTTTATCACAAAGCCGGAGCATTAATTTGCTATATTAATACATAGCTCCTGACTAATGGCCTTCCCATAAATTGTCTACCACCTCCTCCTCCTCCTCTGCAGCCGGTTCCTTACAAAACACAAACGCTGAAATTAATGAACTCCACTCCAAGAAACAATAGGTATTATGTAAAGTTATTAGAGTTTTTTTCTCCCTTTGAGAAAATATACGACCGCTGGAAAAAAAAAAAAGTCAGAGTCCAGATAATTAAGAAGCAAACCAACTAATTTTGTACATCTGAAGGTCATGCAGGTCTTTAATTTAGATGCATATAACGAGGGGGAATGGTGTTTTAAAATTTCCAGTAACGCCGTCTCCTTGAGTTTACTGTATTCAAACCACAAAAAGTTTTGCATTTCCAGCATAATAGCCAAAGCAAGGCACTATGCCATATGACTTGGCTTGGCCGGGTTTCATCGCATAACTGCGGAACTCTAAGTGACATTTTGCTTTAACGGTCCTGGTCTGCGGTGAGGGCGCAGAGAGGGAGGGGGGATGGAAGAGAAGGAGAGGGTCCAGCCAAATAGGTTTCAAATGTTGGATTTGGTACCAGGACATTGCCGAAGGTACTTACCATTGTTTTTTATGTGTTATTGGACCAAAGCCTTGGTACCTATAGCTGTACTCTAAGTGGCATTTTGGTTTAATGGTTCTGGTCTGCAGTGAGGACGCACAGAGAGGATGTGGGGGCGGAAGAGAAGGAGAAGGTCCAGCCAAATTAGTTTCAAATGTCGGATATGGTACCAGGACATTGCCGAAGGTAGATACCATAATTTTTTATGTGTTATTGAGACCAAAGCCTTGGTACCTATAGCTGTACTCTAAGTGGAATTTTGGTTTAACGGTCCTGGTCTGTGGTGAGGACGCAGAGCCCGGGGAGGAGGCATGCAGGAGAAGGAGAAGGTCCAGCCAAATAGGTTTCAAATGCTGGATTTGGTACCAGGACATTGCCGAAGGTACTTACCATTGTTTTTTATGTGTTATTGGACCAAAGCCTTGGTACGTATAGCTGTACTCTAAGTGGCATTTTGGTTTAACGGTCCTGGTCTGCGGTGAGGACGCACAGAGGGGGAGGAGGGATGGAAGAGAAGGATAGGGTCCAGCCATATTGGTTTCAAATGTTGGATTTTGTAACCGGACATTGCTGAAGGTAATTATTATTTTTTATGTGTTAAGACCAAAGCCTTGGTTCCTATAGCTGTACTCTAAAGGCCCCCATACACGTCTAGATTTTTCATCCAATCAACTTAACTCAATCTATTTTTTTGGTTGATTGATTGAAAATCTATGGCAACCCACATTTCTCTGACCCCCCAAAATTGATCTTTTTAAGTTGATTAAACAGAAAATCTAGACGTGTATAGGGGGCTTTAATGGCATTTTGGTTTAACGGTCCTGGTCTGCGGTGAGGACGCAGAGCGGGGGGGGATGGAAGAGAAGGAGAGGGTCCAGCCCAATAGGTTTCAAATGTTGGATTGGGTACCAGGACATTGCCGAAGGTAATTACCATTGTTTTTTAATGTGTTATTGAGACCAAAGCATTGCTACCTATAGCTGTACTCTAAGTGCATTTTGGTTTAACGGTCCTGGTGAGCGGTGAAGACGCAGAAAGGGGGGGATGGAAGAGAAGGTGAGGGTCCAGCCAAATAGGTTTCAAATCATGGATTTTGTACCAGTACATTGCCGAAGGTAATTACCATTGTTTTTTATGTGTTATTGGACCAAAGCCTTGGTACCTATAGCTGTATATAGTGGGGTAAAAAAAAGTATTTAGTCCCCCACCAATTGTGCAAGTTCTCCCACCTATAAAGGTAAGAGAGGCGTGTAATTTCCATCATAGGTCACCTCAACTATGAGAGACATAATGGGGGGAAAGAATCCAGGAAATCACATTGTCTGATTTATAAAGAATTTATTGGTAAATTCCTCAGTAAAATAAGTATTTGGTCCCCTACAAACAAGCAAGATTCCTGGCTCTCACAGATCTGTAACTTCTCCTGTTACAGGAGGCGCCTCTGTCCTCCACACGTTACTTGTAGTATTGGCGCCTGTTTAAAATTGTTATCAGTAAAAATTACACCTGTCCACAATCTCACACTCCAAACTCCACTATCGTCAAGACCAAAGAGCTGTGGAAGGACACCAGAAACTAAATTGTAGACCTGCACCGGGCTGGGAAGACTGAATCTTCTTGGGGGACTTCTTTTTCTACCCCATCCCTACCAGTCGGCAGTACAGGCTGTTCAGATCTCCACAGGGAGGGCAACCAGGTTTGGGATGGAGGCTGCCGGATATGCGCAAGGGAGGGCACCGGGGTCCACAGGGCTCTATGCACATGCATGTTCTGCATAGCATAACGTTGTCCCAGGTGGGAAATAGAACCTTTTACCTGGGGAGATAGCGCTCCTTGACTTCCAGTTAGATCCTCTGTACATATCGATCAACGTGTTTTTTTCGGTTATAGCTTTGAAAGTCCTTTTAATAAATTTGTTGTGAGAGTGCTTCGTTGTTGTGTTTTTAATGTTACTAATACCATTTATGTAAGATATGGAACTGTCCTCGTTTCCCATCAGGACTTTTTTTCCGTCTCCGGAGGGAAGATAAAAGGATGTTATCGATGAAAAAGTCCACCAGTTAATCGGTTCCCTCTGACTTCTATTCTGCAGCTCCCTAAACATTTGTCGAGCTGTCACAAGCAATCTCCTCCTCATAGGGGAACACTGATTGCCTTTGATCTGCAGCGATGCTCTTGTGCTCTTTGTAAATAAAGCAGGCAGTATGGAAATAACTGCCAGTAACCGAGGAAGTTCCCTCAGCAGTTTAGAATCTGGCTGAGGCTCAGTCGGCCCCTTGAGAGCCTATTTAAGCGATCATTAGAGGCACAACAAAAAAGGCATTGTGGAATTCCAGCAATATATGCATCCTCGGAGAGATGCCCCCTCTATTATCCCATCCTTTCCATAGACCATCCAGCCGAGACTCTCTACTCAGGCGCTGGAATGAAATGGAACGAAAGACCACTGCTTATATGTAGATACATTTAGGCCCCTTCTCTGTGTTTTTGCTCGACACTCGAAAAAAAAAAGAAGGTCCGTTTCAGTCTACAAAATTGGAAGGTGTCCGGTTGTGTATGTAAACAAAGTTTTCTGGTGGTAAATTACTTTGTGGTCGATAAGGAAAGTGAAATTAAGTTTGAGGCCCTGTGTCAATGCAGCTCTCCAATCTCTGCCGCACTCTTCACCTAAAAACAAGCCCCCACACAACCTCCAGGGGGTTGACGCGCTGTCCCAGCACTCAGTTGCCCTCAGGTCTTATGTGCGCTGATGTCCCGAAACAAAAGCACATTTAATCCGTGTTTCTGTGCCTTAGCCAGGGGCGGTCCTAGGCAAATCGGTGCCCTTGGCGAGCACCCTCTCTGCCCCCCCCCCCAGGAGCACCTCTTCTAAGGGTCCCCATACACCTTTAGATTTCTCATTAGATCTCCTTTTGTTTTACCAAAACCATGTAATATGAGGGACTTTCTAACCATCAAGTCTACCTGTGTTCAATCGCAGAGGACCCGGCACTACATAGTTGTTGGTAGATCTAAAGATGTATGGGCAGCTTTACTGCCGGAGTACCCTCCAGGGGGGTTGGCTTAAGCTGGCCGTACACCTTTAGATCTCTCTGTCAGATATCCTTTAGATCTAACCAACAACTATGTAGTGCCGGGTCCTCAGGTAGACTTGATGGTGTAGAAAGTCCCTCACATTACATGGTTTTGGTAAAACAAAAGGAGATCTAAAGGAAATCTGACAGAGAAATCTAAAGGTGTATGGGGGGCCTAACAGACTCTGTGGCTCATCTGCAGATCATCTCTCTTCCCGGGTGGTGGCCAGCTTGATAAACGGCGGTGCTCGGGTGAGGCAGCTGGGCATCAGAAATATTTTGAATCGCCTCGTACAACCACCCATATTGCCCCTATCTAAGGCTATGTTCCCACTTAGACAAATTAATCGCCTGGCGCTTGGGATTTTTAATCGTCTGCGGAATCGCTGTCAATTGCCTATACTATTACGAATGGGCTTGTCCCCATTGATAAGTTTGCATGTGCTTTTTTTTTCCTGATCGCTCCCATAGACATGAATGGACAATCGCCTGCCAGCGAACCCACAATTCCACGATTAATCGCCTAAGTGGAAACATAGCCTAAAACCACCACTGGTCTTAGCAGCTGCTGAATTACCCACCCTCGGCTTATACTCAAGTCATTTAGTTTCTCCAGAATTTTTTGTGGTCTGGTCACCTTATGCTTGAGTATATACGGTAAAAAATTAGGGAACCGTACAGAATTGGGGCATTTTATGGACAGACAATAGAGATGGTGAACGAAATATATAACAGCTTTTTTACTTAAGTGGCTCAGTCTGCATACATTTTGCATGATAATATCGCAATTTCTGCATTATCATTGGTCTCTAGTAGTCTAGTAGTAGTGTCTCGCCTACCCATCTTCTCATTCCTAACATCACCACCATGCCAGTCCCATCCCTCACCTATTGTATACTTTGTTCCCCAACCTATTAGATTGTAAGCCCGTCCGGGCAGGGTCCTCTACTCCTCCTGTGTCATTACCTGTACCTGTGTGTTATACTGTGTTGTTTCTCCACTAATGTAATGTATAGCGTTGTGTAATATGTATATATAAATAAATGATAATAATAATAATAAAAGTAGTGTTGATCGCGAATATGCAAATTTTTATTGTGAAAATCGAGGGAGGTTAATGCCGGCCATACACATGCCGATAAACTGCGCTCTCGCCGTCGGTCAGGTTAAAATCCGGCCGTTTATCGGCATGTCCCCACATGGGGCGACAGATCCCTGTCGCCCCACTTCTCGGCCGGCCAGAGATCCGACATGTTGGAAAATCTCTGGCCGGCCGAAGCCGATGGAAGCCGATGGCCATAAGCAGCAATGAAGACGAGCGTCTCCATCGCTGCTTATGGCCGGCACACAAAGGGTGCCTGGCCGATTGTGGGGCCCCAGAATGCAATGCGAGGCTAACGTGATGACGTCATCACGTTAGCCTCCCGGAGCGATATCGGAGGACCATATCGCTCTGGCTCTGGCTGTGTATGGCTAGCATAAGGGTGGTATAGTATTTTTCTTCTGTTATATCATAGCGTGGAGGATTTTGAGTATTTGAAGGTGGGTAGTTTTTATTATAAAATCGATGGGACGGTATTCCAGTTGAGTATTGTTAGATAGAATTTTATTAACTTTATTAAGATATTTATGTTTAAAGTTGTGTTAACGTTGTGTTAATAACAGGTCCTATAGCCATTGAAATCCACTACATGTGTGTGTTGCGTTATTTAAGGATTAACCCCCCCCCCCCTAGCAGTCATTAGTATTAAGCTTTAATATTCGAATTGCGAATATATTTGGCAAATATCGGCTTTGCAATTTTGAATATTTGATATATTATGCATTGGGAAGTGTATGGCCGTGGATTGCTCATTTATATTCTCAATGAGAAAAATTGAGAATCGCAATACATGGTCATACAGTCGAATTGCGAATATTCGCAAATATCAAACCCAATATTAGTCGAATGAAATATTGCAAGTTTGAATAGTACCTATGCTGCTCATCACTAGTGGTCATAGTAATCTGCTTGAAACTCCCTAGCTAGCTAGCGTACAATGGCGTAGAACCTGGAATGAATGGTGAGATTAACGATGTAGACCCCAGGTGCCCAACATGCGTCCCGGGGGCTTCATGCGGCCCCTTGGGCTTTCTTTGGTGGCCCCCCTCATTCCTCTACCTGTGGCCCCCAAAACATAGGAACTTTGTTTTATCTTATCCCATTCCACATTATTTAACCATTTGTTGTACTAGGTTGTGCGCCTCTGTCCTTGTTCTTATTTGTCTGTTACAGGGGGCCACACTCCTCCATTTTGCGAGCTGCACACCTACACACAACTTAAACACCCATCACTGACCCCATTTTCTCTGTGATCCTTGCTCAGGCCCCATACACCTACTGAGGGCCTTTCTGGCCACTGATATCACTAGCTGTGTAATCACTGCTGAAGGTTGTGCGCAACTATTTATTAGCTTTCTTAGCTTGTTATAACACAGGAACTCACCTGGTCGCCCATCCATCCCCTCATCCCCTCATCTTCTTAGAGCAGGAAGAGGAGGAGAGGCCAATCAGTGACCCAGATGGTGCCTGGGGAAGTCCCTAACCTCTTCTCCTCTTTTTTAGTGTTGGCAGAGGATCAGCAGACAGGTGAGTGCCTATACTTCTACTATTCCACCAATGAATGTGGGGGGGGGGGGGGGGGGGGGGGGGGGGGGGGGGGGTTGTATAGTATATATAACCTTTTATGATAAGGAATTTTAGATGATGATGTGAAGGTTTCATCTTATCTCTCCAAGTCAAGCAATCACAGCCTTATAAATCACCAAAAACAACTTTTTGCTGTTTTAACTATTTAAAAATCATTCTTCTGCTTGTTTTACCAAAATCCTGCTTTTTGTGTGTAGTATTGTAGTGAACTGTATATTCATTTAAATGTGTATATAGATTTCTCCGGCCATACCATGGTAAATGTCTGTACAAATGTTGTTTACTGTCTGTAAATTATGCTAATGTGTCAAGCACCTGCTGCTAAGTCACCAGAGGTTCAGCCAAAGCCCTTCCAGCTCTATGTATCTAACCTATTTCTGCCCAGGTACTGATACTGGCCACTCCTTGGCATTAGGCTATATAATGGTGTTCTACAGAACATTCTGGGCCATTCTGTGTTTCCTGCTTCCTATGTGGATCACTGTGAGTCTCCGGAGGTGAGGCCTACATCAGGATCAAGCCTCCCCTCCAGCACAGACCACATCTGGGTGAGAGCTGTGGCAACCTCGGGTCACTCCCAGCAGGCTGGTTAGGCATTTGTTCGGAACTGTAGTCCCTTAAGCTGTATACCCCATCCCTATATTGGGTGATGGAGAATGCCTGTAAATAACCCACCCTGCTAGTAAACCTTGTAAAAATAGGTGGAAGAGTGGACAATCCTTTATTTGGAGTGTATGAGAAACGCATTTTGTGTGAAGCCATAAAGACAGGGGTACATCGAGCATCCAAAGAACCTGGTCGTGGTAGTGCACCCACTCACACTGCCCAGCGTTACAGTATGACATTGGAAATGGATAATACATTTCTCTCATTCCTACTACCTATACCTTTTCCTTAAAAAAAAAAGAAAAAAGAGAAATAGCTGAAGACTTCTTTTAATGCAAATCCAATGCCCCCTATGAACTGTGCACATCAGTTAATATGAAACATTGACAAACATGGCTGGAAATCCTTGAGAAGAGACACGGCCGAGCTCGGTGATGAACGATTCCCAATCCCAAGGCAATTACCTGGAGGTCAGAGGCAGCGGGTCCTCCCCCCGGGGGCGCCGACAGGCAGCATCTATGGAATATTCTAATTAGCAGGTAATTACCCAATTATGTTTACTGTCTCATCGGTAGCCAAACATCAGACTTGTTTTTGGTCTTTTTTTTAAAGCCGCCTTTGTGCTGTGACAGGCCGATGAGACGCTTTGTGTTGCCACATGACATGTCAGGCTGCGCGCTAATATATTACACAACAACCCTCTACAGAGAAACATATGCAAAATGCTGATTATATCATTAAGAGCTCAAAGATAAGCCTCGCTGTACGACGCTTGTTATTGGGCATTTCCCTAATTACATTTACTAAATATATATCTATAACAAATACAATTAAAGTTTTTATATATCAAAGCTGAACTCTGAGATAAGCAAATGTTTTCTAAATACAGAAGGGTTTATGTTCTGCGGAGTATTTGTGGCGAATCTGGGCATATATCCGGTATAAACCTCATAGGTTTGACGGAGATTCCTGATTTAAAGACCATTCAATGCATCTCTCTTAAGGTGTCCATACACCTGACAATAGCCGCTCCACAGATGGCGAATTTCGAGCACAGACGTCACGCCATGCACACTCGCGGCCATCTATCTAGCAGGCATCCCTTTCTTCGAGTGGGATCAATCAATCCTGCTCGAAAACAGGGTTATCGCACATGGCCATAAATCACAGTCGATCTCCATTGCTTTGGATGGGGACGCAGGTCCTCATGCAAAGCATCTAGTGTGCTCGATTTCATGCTCAGCGCGATGACATCACGCTGAGCTCAATGGCTCATCCTCTCTGCAAATCTCTACACTGGCTTCCAACTGTCCAGAGAATAAAATTCTAAGTTCTGTGCCTTGCCTTTAAATCACTCCACACCTCCTGTCCTCCGTACATCTCCACAAGCCAAATCCACCCCTAACCAACACCGCCCCTCCGCGCCTTCCAGTGACCTACTAATGACCATCACCCACCCACCGCTAATACCCAACCTCATCGCCACTCAAGAAGGCTTCATGACTTCTCTAGGCCGCTCCTACTCTCCTGGAACTCTCTCTCCCCCTCGTCCCATTAGACTTGCTCCTGACCTTTGGCACTTTTTAACAAAGCTCTAACAAACCCACCTTCTTAGCCTCTCCTACTCTTCTCATTCCCTACATACACCACCATACAAGTACCACCCCCCCCCCCCCCCCCCACCTATTGTACTACCTTGTTTCCCCAACCTATTAGAGGTAAGCCCGTCCGGGCAGGGTCCTCTACTCCTCCTGTGTCATTACCTGTACCTGTGTGTTATACTGTGTTGTATCTCCACTTCTAATGTATTTGTACAGTGCTGGGCTAATATGTTGGCGCTATATAAATAAATGATAATAATAAATAATAATAATCTATCTCATGGGTATCAACCCATGGTATCAACCCGTGTATTGCAGTCTTGCCACTGATACCCAGATTTCTGTACCAAAGTAACATAAAGTACATAAAGTAACTGGCAAAGTCAGATAGTGAAATATTCAAAATGAAATTCCTTCATCTCTATAAAAAATTACCGGAACATCCACAAGATGGCGCTGATGTCACTCCGAGCTGAAAACATCATCTCCCCTCCTGTCCCCACTAATCAGAGATTGCATACATGTTATATACAGTCTGTCTGCACAGTGGATCATGCCGATGGCGCTTCTCTCCCTGTGTGCCTCTATGCCAGTGGTTCCCAAACTTTCCTTGCAGGGCCCCCCTTTTCTATTTAGGAACATTATCAAGCCCCCCCCCCCTCCCTATTCAAACACAGGTTAAGAATGAGGACCCGCACCCCCATGGAATACCTTTGCGCCCCTCCAGTTTGGGAACTACTGCTCTATGCAGTGTGCAGGACGTAGAATTGTCGGGCCCGGACCGGGAGGACCCCCTGCACCGGCTTGATGGTGGCCCTGTAACCAGAAATAGTAACCAGCATACCTTTCACTTAATGTGTTGCATTGATTGTTACGCTCAAGAAAAAGTTTTCCATCTGGTTATAAAGTACGGTAAAGGTATGTTTCAACATACGGCAGGACTCCCTACGCTAACCGCAGTGCTTGGCAGGAGGTCCAAACGGAGCATATAAACTTTACCTGCTGGGCGGATGTTCTCATGGTGCTGAGCTGTTCTGCCGATGCAGGGGTTGACGTAGTCCAAGTAAGTCTGAACACAGCATCCGCCTGCCAGCTAAAGTGTATGTGATCCATTGGATCGCCCGTCGAGCACTGCACTTAATAGGGATTCCCAACGGATCACAGAACGCAGTGGAACCCCCCCTAAGGCACTCCTGTGTGTTGCAGTTGCATGCTCTTCTGGAATAGTGGGCTTATGCATTAAGAAGGTCATCCAAATAAATGGATTGTCCTAATCCACCATATAATAACCATACCGCAGCGCCCTAAACAAGACATTGGACTCACAAGACATCATTACTGCCTCTTCCTATTCACATTTCATGTAATCCCTGTTATTCCTGATTGAAGTGCAGCTCATGACACGACCCTCGTAAACTAGAAGAGAAAACGCAATAACCAATAAAACGTATAAACTGCCTATTGTTCACTTCTATGCTGCCTTGTACAAAATGTTCTGATATTTGATATGTAAAGATATAGTCACATTATTTAAATCACAAACCATTAAAGTGAATTTACCATAATGTCACATTCTATGAATTAAGAGTCATTTGAAGGATGAAACAATATGGACACAAAGAATTCTTTTTTACATACTGACATATAAATGTGCGCCTACAACCTACAAACAAATAACTTCTTATGTTCAGTGATGTGATTAAGATCTTCAAAGCCATTGCCTGATCAATATAGTATGTTCAGAGGTGGCCAATCGGAATGAAGGCATTTAAAGTTGACCTCCAGGGTATAGAAGGCACTGTTTAACGCGGCTCTGTATTCATTAATAAATCATTTATTCTATTTTGTTTTTAAATAAAACTATTGTAAGTTCATGAATCTGAGCTATGTGTATTCTCTGGTACATCATGCAAGGGGCCAAACTTAGGGTTTGTTTCCATTATACGTCGGGACCCCTACTCTAAGCGTATACGCTTAGCAGGGGTCCCGACGTATCCCACAGACTTTGCCTGCCGGCGGATGGTCTGTTTACACATCTGCCGGTGTAAAGGCTGAACGTACTCAACTACGCTCAGCCTGACACCAGCGGATCGGCTCAGCGCAATGAAGACAGACCCTCCGCCGAGCAGGTAAGTCTATCTGTTACGTTGGGACCTCCCGCTAAGCGTGTACGCTTAGCGGAGGGGTCCCAGCGCAATGGAAACAAAGCCTAAGGGAGCCAATCAGATCTGTATACATTTAAAATGAAGAACATGGTGGTATGAGGAGAGGCACAATTTCTCTAAGGGCTTGTCCCCACTTGCAAGGCTGGCCGCATGGAGGTCCCGCTGTGTCTGAGAGCCGCCAGCCACTCTCGGCTGAACAAAGTGGGTGCCCACGTTTCATGTCGCAGCAGCCGCAAAAGTGGAGACAATCCCATTGATATTAATGGAAGCGCCCACCCACGGCTCAATTAACATATCCTCTCCAATTCCAATTTTTTATATTGAGCCCTCCGCATGTGCTCGCACACACAAAACGTGAAACTCTGAAGTAAAACACCACACAAATGCACAGGTACCAGTATGTCCCACTCCTAAGGGTGCCAAGGACTCGTTCCCCAAAGGGGTGACTAGTGGGTCAGACAGCCGAAGCGACCTGACCCTCGAGTGTCCCGTTCCCCAGGTGACCTCGACCGGAGCCAGGGCTCCTGAGTTCTAGGGTTCGGGGTGGGCGCCCCTCTGAAGGGGGTCCCGAACTTGGAGAGACTGCCAGGCCAGAGCCATAAGCAGTCTCTCCCCACCACTTTCCAGGGTTAAGTCCCGAAGGACTAAAGGGGGTGGGCGCCCCTCCAAAGAGGGTCTTTTGTAATTTGTATTAGTGAGCAAACGACAAACGTGCATAGGGAGTGGGGGGATAGACCACATAAATTACTCAACTGATGCTGGTATTGATTAGAGATGGTCAGTGTGGCCAATTGTATGCAAACTGTATGCAGATTAAAACTGAGCCAATCATGTACAGTCTACATCAGGGGTTCCCAACCTTTTTTCGATAAGGCCCTCCATGCCTGTGTTCAAGACAAGCCAGGGCCCCTAAACCCAACTCCTACCCGTATAACTGCATTAAAAGAAAATTTCCCTGAAGTGACGTGACAACGTCCTGGGGTAATGTTCCCTCCCTCCTAACTTGTACCCTTCTTTATATCTCCAGCAATAGTGGGGATTATACCATGTTTGCAATTAACTTGTCAGATAATAATTACTATTGTTAATTTACATGAGTAAAAATTAGTAAGACATCCACATGATGGCGCTGCCACTTGTTTACCCTTGAGTTCAGCTGTACTTTTAGTTACTTTTTCAGCCTGAGCTGCGAAAGCAGAGGCGAGCACAGGGTGTTACCCCTCTCCCTCCTACACAACTGTAGGAGTAGGTAGTGATGGCCGATCAGACTGTAGTAAATGCCCGATGTCCGCAGTGAATGGCCAGCTCTGGTAGATGTTGAGTGACGTTTGTGCCCCTTGACATCTACTAGTGAAATGATCTTGACCAGGCCCATTTCTAGTAAAGTTATTGCATGGGGCACCCCTCGTGGTCGAGTTGTTGAGCTACGGGGGTGCTATTGTTCGGCCAGCTGAATTGTTGAGCAGGGGGGTGGGTAGCTATTGTTCGGCTGGCCGAGTTGTTGAGTGGGGAGAGGGGGGGAGCTAACGTTCGGCTGACCCTGACTTGTTGACCGAGTTGGGGTGCTAGCAGGGCCGCCGTTAGAAATCCAGACCCACTGGCCCCAGACTCTGAAGTTTTTCAGCCCCCCCCCCCCTTTCTAGCATACCTAGCTGCTCAGGCCCAGGAAAAAATTACCCCCTTTCCCTCCCCCCCTGGGTGCTAGTGATGTAACCCCCAACCTCCCCTGCTGGCTGGATCGCACTGTCAGCCATTTCTGCTTGTAAAGGACCCCATACACGTCTAGATTTTTTATCCAATCAACTTAATTCAAAAAATTTTTGGGGTTGATTGATTGAAAATCTATGGCAGACCTCATTGTTAGACCAACCTAAAACAATTAAAATTGGGGAAAAAATTGATTGAAAAATGATTGGACGTGCTGGAAAATTTTAATTGGTTGTATTGAAATGCATTACAGTTTCAGTAGATCCCTAAAAAGTTATGTTGTAATATGACTAATTTCTCAATAAAGCTTGTTTGAAAAAAATAAAATAAAAAAAGTTGATTGAATATCTGTTACTACAGTTAAGCCCCCCATACGCTTTGATTTTCTAGTTCGATCGACCTAAACCAACCGATTTTAAAGTCGACCGACCAAAAATCGATGCATGCCCACATGGTTCGATCGACCTAGTTCGATCGAAGTTGATAAAAAAATCGATCGAAAAATGATCAGACATGTTGGAAAATTTTGATCGATCTAGTATACATAGAATGTTATCTTATTTGTGCCCAACCGATTTTTGGTTCAATTTAAATAAAAAGCATATTTACACATCTGGTGGCAGACATTTTGGTGTGTGATCGACTTCCTTCGATTATGCTTTTGATTGATCTAACCAACATCGATCAAATATGGTTTTCTCCATGTGGGAAGTGGTCCGATCGTACATTGATCGATTGAACCAGCTTCGATGAAAATTTACAATCGAATCTGACATAAATCGTAGGGAAATCTAAACGTGTATGGGGGGCCTTAACAAACATACAATCAATCACCGATTTCCCTGACACCAAAAAATTTATCTTTTTAAGTTGATTGAACAGAAAATCTAGATGTGTATGGGGGGTTTTAGCATTATTACCTATTGGTCCCGGTCATTTATAAAGGGATTTTTGCTAGCCATACACAGCCCGATAAATAGCCCGATCAACCAAGCCCGATCAAAGTTTCTCGTTAATCGGGCATAAATCGGGTTTTGCCCACATGGTCCGACAGAGCTTTCCCGATCAAAATTTAGCAGAAAATCACATGATCGGACATGTTGGAAAATTTTAATCGGTCCGGTTACATCGTTCTACTTTTCTTGTAGCGCCCGACTAAATGAACACCGATCATCCCCGATATTACTATTACTTCCCATTGAATGAAAAATTGGACGATAAAAATAATGATAAACTCCGACTATGATGTACGATCAAAACTGTTACATCGTTCAAACATAATTTTTCCTATGTGGGGATTTTTTTTGTTAGATCATCCGAGAAAACGCCGATTTTTTTTATCGGCAAACTTCGATCGGGCTTGGTTGATCGGGCTATTGATCGGGCTGTGTATGGCTAGCATAAGGGCCCTCATAGACCTTTAAGCTAGCCATACATGGTTCAACTGACATCAAATCGATCATCAATTCGATCGAACGATCATTAACAAACGTATGTCGATTGTATTGAATCTAAGTATCACTCATTGAGTATGCATCACAGCCCGATCACACCCTCTTCTTGTTGAATTTAATCGTTTTTTTAAACGTAGATATCAAAAGCGTTGTCACAGAGTGATCAAAAGGACCAATGATGTTCACCGAGGGATCAAAAAGGGCCTTCAATGATGTTCACAGAGGGATCAAAAACTATAGGTTTCATATCTTTGCATTTTAATCCAGTTTCATTATATCGTGGCAAAAGGACAACTGGGGGCACCCATTACATTATGGAATGTATTTCACATATATCGCCATTTGCATTCTTGTGTTTCAGTGAACACACACACATTAAATGCATGCTTGCATGGTTTAATGACTGTTATTGCATTTTCCTTCCTCCTCCCAGAAGTTACATTTATGCTCATTGTTGCATCGAATCTCAATTTGACGGTCAAACAACAGTACAAAAAATGAGACACATGTGGTGACATCAATCAAATTTTTTCTCAACTGGTCGATCAATTTTCGATGAGCAAATGGACAATTAAAATGAATTTCAACGCGTACCATGTGGACATGCTTCAATTTCAATCGACCCGACTAAAAAAATTTCTTTTGCAATTACATATCATTGTACAGTCAATTCAATAACATTGTGTGGCTAGCTTTCGATTTTCTTTCTTTAATTTCTCTTATGATTCCTTTTGTTTTATCAATTAAACCCCTCATGTTATATATGAGGGACTTTTCTAACCATTCTAAGTCTCCTGTGTTCAATCACAGAGACCCGGTTTTTGTTGTGAGATTTTATTTCCTATTTGAAAATTTTCCTATTTTTTACACTGCGTCATTTGTGCCATTTTTGGGGTTTTTTCAGGGTTATTCTTCGATTTTTAGTGTCAAGGTTAGGGGTTTGGGGGGGATTAACGTTAGGGTTAGGGGTTGGGGGGTTAGATTATTTTCAACCCCCCCGAACTCCTATAGTTCACCCCCGACCCTATTATACACCTCACCCTACTCTATCAAGCACCACTCCCCCTAACCGTAATCCCCCCCCCCAAACCCCTAACCTTGTACCCACAAATCGGAAGAATAACTCCTGAACCAACCCCAAACTCAGACTATCTGCACATGCGCAGTTGAAAAAGAGGAAAATTTTTTTCAAATAGGAATATATCGCACAACACCGGCACTACATAGTTGTTGGTAGATGGATATCTGACAGAGATCTAAAGGTGTATGGCCAGCTTAAGGCTGGTAATTCAGGTGAGGCAAATCGAATTTGCAGGCAGCTTTGCTTCCACTTTAAGGACATGTTTTTACAGCCTTTCTACCAAACTGCGATCAGCCATTATCCCTCAACCTTTTGTCTGTGCATTCAGACAATGGGGCACCATTAACATGCCCAAAGAAAGAGTTTCGCACATAAACAACAATAGACATATTGGATTTGACAGGTGCCAATGACTAACAGCTGCTATTGCACTTAATCCAAGTATCTCCAGCTCCTGGTATAATAATAATAAGCTATTATCCACAAGCTCATTGTAAAAAAAAAATATTTCATAAATAATGAAGTAATAGGGCATTACAGTGGCGTGAGAGCCTGTTTGGCTGAAAAAAAAAAAAGAATGAAAATCTCAAAGCCGGCTATTAAATGGAAAAAGGAAAAGAGCGATAAAACATTCTCTCAAGTTAGAACCAATTTTCAAAAACTGACACCATTTAAAATGGAGCAAAAAAAATAAAAATGGACGTGTCGGTCACGTGACCCAATTTGCAGTCAGCGCTGTTGTTAAAGATGTTTTACTGTTATAGATTGTACTGTAAAATTATTCTCCTGATTAATATTTAAATATCAGGAGATAAAGAATTGATTTTCGGGTTTATTAGCGTGTGAGATATTTCGCTAATAGATGCCATTTGGTAAGCCAGAAACAGACAAGGAAGCGGGCGCGCAAAACAACATTATTAGATCGGCCAGAATCAATTCATAAAGCAATTATTTATGTTGACTTGTGCTTGAAGAAAAGTAACTCATTCAATTACACTCCATTAAAGAAAAACGCAACTTTTAACCCCGAAAATTCAGAATCGGATCTTGACCCAGGGAGTGCTGAGCCATTTTGTCTCTTAAGGTCCCCATACACGGGTCCGATTCCCAAATCGATCGTCCCGGAATCGCGTGAAGCCCACCTTGCCCGATCGATCACGTCCGATCGATCGGGGGCCCAGAATCGGATCCGACAGAGAACCAACATGTTGGTTCCATCAGATTGATTCAGGGCCGATCGGGCACGTTGGTGGTGGACCACAGATCGATCATCAGGAGACCACATCCCACATCATGTCCTGCCAGCCCTTGCAGGTTCTAGCACTGGGGGAAAAAAACTCACCCTCCACCATTCCCACCTCTACGCAGCAGTAACGACAACACACAGGAGAATGCAGGGCAAGGGATTTTACTGCAATTAAAAAACAGCCATGGTTGGCCCTCGCTCCATACAAATCTAAAAACACATAAAAAAATCTAAAATATGTACATACAGGTCAACATGACCAGGGTAGGGGTAGAGAAACAGCCGGCCACCCC
>CM070033.1:185256653-185269274 GCA_036250615.1 Ptychadena robeensis | reverse complement strand
AACCAGGAAGTGAACAGGAATGCCTGATTATATTACTAAATTGCTCATTACAAGTACGTTGCATTCCTCCCTATTATTGGCACTAGTGCCATTAATGAAAACATAGATTCCTGGTGGTAGGTCCGCTTTAACTTTGAACTAAATTTGTGCAGAAACTATTTGTGTTAGAGCCATACTTTTTTGTAGTATACCCCCAACCCTTCTCTACATCTCCAGCACGTTCGGTGATGTGATGATACCATGCTCAGGGGCTTTGCAATTTACTTGAAATCGTTGGAAACAAATTCGACCATCTCTAGTTATAACATGATCCTGTTGCTGTGCAGAACAGATGTCTTGTTTTGTTTCTGTAAAGATTAATAAAATTTTAAGCTAGCCACACATGGTACAATTTTAGCGTTCAATCAACGATTTTCAAAGAGAAAAAAGATTGATTGAACGTTAATCGATGTACTGCCCACATAGTACAATCGACTTTCATTGTACGATTTTAGTAAAATAGTCGATTGAAAAGTGATCGGACAAGTTGGAAAATTTTGGTTAATTGATCAATGATCGAACTACATTTCTGAAAGTGTTTTGTTTGTTTCGATTCAATCATCTCGATGTGCGCTATTAACATATGACTACTTCCTGGGGAAAAAAAAGTTAGTGTTAAAAGAAACATTAATCCAATCGACAATTTTAGATTACTTCGATTTAATTTCAGTCAAAATTGTTCAATTATCGTGCTCCCCATGTGGTGTTTTTTAAATCGAAGTACAAAATCAAAATACAAAATGATAAATTGTACCATGTGTGGCTAGTAGAGATGGTCGAATTTTTTTTCAAAAATTCGACCATTTCGCCGATTTCGAGTTAATTGCAAAGCCCCTGAACATGGTATCATCACCAAAGTTTCTGGAGACGTAGAGAAGGGTTGGGGGTATACTCCAAAAAAAGAAAGTATGTCTCTAACACAAATAGTTTTTGCACAAATTAGGTTAAAAGTCAAGTAAAAATTTCGAAAATCGGAATTTCGACTTTAACTTTGAACTTATGCAACTTATTTATGCAAAAAGTACATGTGCTAAAGCAACACTTTTTTTTTCTTTTCAAATGTTCCCCCAACCCTTCTCTACATCTCCAGCAAGTTTGGTGATGATACCATGTTCAGGAGCTTTGCAATCAGCTCACAAAGTTAGCAAGTCGAAAAATTCGACCATCTCTAGTGGCTAGCTTTAGACTCTTCTATATGATGTGCCAGCCCAGGTGGGAGTTACGAGTCACCTGGTGTATAGCTACTAGAGATGGTCGAATTTTTCAACTTGCTAACTTTGTGAGCTTATTGCAAAGCCCCTGAACATGGTATCATCACCAAAATTGCTGGAGGTGTACAGAAGGGTTGGAGAAACATTTTAAAAGAAAACGTTTTGCTCTAGCACATGTCGTTTTTGCATAAATTAAGTTCAAATTTAAAGTTGAAATTCTGATTTTCGAAATTTCTACTTGATTTTGAACTTAATTTGTGAAAAAACTATTTGTGTTAGAGACATACTTTCTTTTTTGTATTATACCCCCGGCCCTTCTCTACATCTCCAGCAAGTTTGGTGATGATACCATGCTCAGGAGCTTTGCAATTAAGTCGAAACCGTCGAAATGGTCGAATTTTTGAAAACAATTCGACCATCTCTAATAGCTACCTTTAAAGAGATCTGCAGCACTCAGAAGAATATGTATATTTGATGGAAAAAAAATTGAAAATCTGTATTTTTGTCTATTCTGTATTTTAGCGTCATCCAGTTGGGGACTAGATCTACTCTAAAGATCACCATATTTGTGTGGTCTGGGTAAGCTGCATTGGCGCGTGTCCCACGGCATCCTGACAGAGTGGCTTTGCCTGGATTATAGTCGTGCTTGTCACATCGCAGACAGCACCTTGCCGCTAGACTATTTAACATTTCAGGAGCATGCTTGTAGCAATTAGTGCTTGCTTTGTGCAGGAGACTGCTGTGTTGATTGAGCCAATTAAGAGATCAATTAGCGGATCGCAGAGAGCAGGGAGACGTTGTCTTGTGTGACAATGGTCAGCGATCTGAGTGCTCTCATTAAACGCGCCACCATATGGGGATTAATATTTCACTTTATGTACTTTCCTGCAGAAACAATCTGCTCGGTTATACAGGCACACTCAATAACAGGTAGCGACACAACATAGGAATTTAGAATGATGTCTTTAATGGAATCTGTCCAGGGTTCATTGTGGTTCACTTGTGAGAGGGAGGGCTGTGTATAGTGTATATGGGTTACCAGGTTTAGGTATGTAAAGCGTTAACTACTTGGCTGAGAAATCGTAAGGGTATAGCTAGCCATACACGTGTCTGATTCCATGTCCAATCGATTCATCATCCGATCGATTCCGGCGATTCTGCCGGGAATCGGCCAATTAAGAGTATCCATCGCAGCATACCACCTTGTCCGAGCGGATTCCGGCACGATTCCGTGTGCGATTCCACCTCACAAATGGCAACTCCCCCTGATCCGGGCAGAATCGGATGAGAAAGACCAACATGTTGGTTCTCCGTCGGATCCGATTCTGAGCCCCTGAACAATCGGACCTGATCGATCGGACAAGGTGGGCTGCATGCGATTCCGGCACGATCGTTTGGCGTGCACGCGCCCGGAATCGATCGTGCCGTAATCCGGTGCGAATCCGACATGTGTATGGGGGCCTTAAGTTTCCACAGTGTTATGGGCTCCATCGACACCCCCTGTGTTAAGCGCATTCCCATCACATGCCTACTGCACCGGCTGTATCCATCTGATGTAAGCGTGACATGCCATTTGGGAGTGCCTCACGGCGGTCGATTGGCTGAAAAATCTGGTAGAAATCTAAAGCTTAAAAGTGTCATTTGGACCGAAATCAACCTCCAAAGCAGTCCACATCTAGATTTTTCCTTCAATCAACTTAATTCAACCAATTGTTATGTTGATCTATGCAGTCCACATGGTTAGATCAACCTAAGTCGATTAAAATTGGGAAAAATTATGATCGAAAAATGATCGGACATGATGGGAAATTTTAATTGGTTGTATTGAACCTTAATTTAATTATGCTTTCAGTCGATCCCAAAAAAAGTTGATCAAATATCTGTTACTACAGTTGGCAAACATACAATCAATCACCAATTTCCCTGACCCCCAAAAATCTATGTTTTTAAATAGATTGAACGGAATATCTAGACGTGTATGGGGGCCTTAAGCTTTGGGTAGACAGGTAGATTCCTGCCCGATTCGACAGCTGATCGACCACTGTGCGCGTTCCTGCAATCAATCGTTGATGGGCAAAAAGTCGCGTGCGCCCCCCTGGTCATATTGACCAGGAATCTGCAGCATGTCGGATCGCACGGTGATCCGACATGCCGGTAAATTCCCGGCTGATCCCATCAGTTTGGTTGGGGGCGGCATTCCCCATCCGAAGAAATGGCCGGCACACAAAGGGTGCCCGGACAATTCTCGGCACTAGCGGGCGTGCGTGATGGCGGTCAGTCGGCTGAGTAGTCGACAGGAAAACGTTCCGTCTATGCCCAGCTTTGAGGGTATGTCTTCCCTGCGTTCTTGGCAGAGCCGATCAACATTAACTGTCTGCAGCAGCTGCTGATCCACATAAGGACTTGTCCCCACTTGCGCGGCCGCCCGCTTCCATTACTTCAAATTAGCTTTTCCCCACTTGGATGACGATCTGAAACGCATAGAGGTAAATGAAAGCGGTCAAAAAACAAGTGTGGGCACGATTTTAAACCGCGTCCAATCATTCAAGTAAAAATTAAGACTAAAGAGTAGTGATGAGCAGCATAGGCAATATTCGAATTCGTGATATTTCACGAATAATTCTACTAATATTCGATTCTATATTCGGAAATGCGAATATTCGCAGTAATACCATGGATTGCGAAAATCATAAGCGCAAACGCGAAAATCATATTCGCATCGCGAAAATCTTTAAAATGAATGGTCACATGCTATGTTTATTTTCGCAATGCGAATATTATTTTCGCAATACATGGCCATATTGCGAATATTCGGAATTGCGAATATCCGCCGAGATATTCGAGATATTGGCGAATTCTCGAATTGCCGATATTCGCGAAAAATATTCGGCATTCGAATATTCGAGCTCAACACTACTAAAGAGACCCACTTCAGTGACATTGAGGTGAGTATAGTGTATGAATGGGTTTTTAAGGCACCTCAATGTCACTGAAGTGGATCTCTTTAGTCTTAATTTTCACCTAAATTTGCTTAGGGTGTAGCACACAATTTTTGATGATCGTTCGGTGAGGGCACCACCCATACTTATCTAAATTCTGTGTCCATTCATTCTCTATGGGCGCGATCAGGGGCATCTGCATTGACTCTCCATATAAAGAAAGGCCGCCAAAGTGGAGACAAGCCCTTACCTGTCTTCAGCAGCGGCTGTTCTCACTGCGTTCTGCCGATCCACCGGCCGGAAGGTGGATCGACAGAATGAGAACATCCGCTGCTGCAGACAGGTAGTGTGGATTGCCGAGAATACAATGGAGACATACTCTTAGTGCTGGCACACAAAGGGTGCCCGGACGATTTTTACCCGTCATTAGAGATGGTCAGACAGTTTCGAGTTAATTGCAAAGCCCCTGAACATGGTATCCTCCCCAAACTTACGGGAGATGTAGAGAAGGGTTGGGGGTATACTTCAAAAAAGAATTATGTCTCTAACACAAATAGTTTTTTCACAAATTAAGTTCAAAGTCAAGTCAAAATTTCGAAAATCAGAATTTCGACTTTAAATTTGAACTTAATTTATGCAAAAACTACATGTGCTAGAGCCAAACTTTTTTTTTTCAAATGTTCCTCCAACCCTTCTCTACATCTCCAGCAATTTTTGTGGTGATCCCATTTTCACTTGCTTTGCAATCAGCTCACAAAGTTAGCTAGTCGAAAAATTCGACCATTTCTACCCGCCATCACGTGCGGTCGATCGACTGGTAAAAATCTAAACGTCTCTGTCCGGGTTTAGACTAAAGGCTGGAATACACGGCTCTATTTTTGAGCCGACAGACAGTTCTCGGCAGAAGCGTCATGACGTCATCGCGCTATTGCCCGGCTTCCCCGATATCGGGAGCCAGCTGTCAGCCCGTCTACACTATGAATGGGGAACCGTGGTTCCCTATTCAAAGTGTAGAATATCAAACAAGGTTTACCAACATGCTGGTAAGCTGTACGGCCGAGCGGAATCTATTGATCTCGCTCGGAAAATGGCCTACGCGGGTAGATTTTTTTCACAGATTTCTGCACAGCTCAGTGCCATGAGTGCACACGACGCTCAGCTGTGCAGAAATCTGGGAAATATCGACCCGTGTATTCCTACCTTTACATTTATAATGATTCAATTTTAATGATGTTTTGAATAAAATTCATCAAATCGATATTTGCTGCTGTCAAAATTTCCATGGTCCTTAGGGAGATTCATATGCAAATTTTATGCAGACTGAAACTGAGCCAATCAAGTGTCATGTGATATGCTTGATTATCTCAGTTTCAATCTGCATACAATTTGCATGCTATGTAGAAATCTTGGCATCTCATAAACCATCTCTGTTCATCACTAGTGATGAGCGGCATAGGCAACATTCGTATTCGCGGCATGCCGCGAATTTTATGGAAAACATTCGGAAAATATTCGCATTCGGCAATATTCGGGGGTTTTTTTTGTTATTGCGAATATCGGCAGTTTATTGCGAATTTTGCGCGCGCAATATATGTTTAACATGGTGCGAATTTTTATGCGAATTTTAAAAGTGACGATTTTCGCAATATTCGCATCACCCCAATATTCATTTAAAAATCTGTTGATGGTGTTGCTAAGCTCTTGTTGCAGCCTTCCCATTCGTCCACTCACATTGAGAGGGAAGTGTAATGGATAAAAAATACCGAATATCCGGAATTGCGAATATTCGGCAATATATTCACCATCTTCGTGAATTTCCGTATTGCCGATATTCGCGATTAATATTCGGAATCCGAATATTCGCGATCATCACTATTCATCACATCCACCCATTGACATCATCCATCCCTTTTCCACTTTTCGGTTGGATGACCCCATTGACAGAGGACTTGTGAAGAACTTACTGAAAGGTTGGATGGAACTAAAATTTTTTTACTGACTTTCCTAAGAATATAAGACACCACCAGATGACTTCACATATCAGCAACCATAGAAAACTGAAATATGAAATCTGAATGGAGTTGGGCTTTCCTTTTGGACGGACCAGTCATGAGTATATCACACCAACGCATCATGTCGTCCTGAATTTCCTTAAGGCACCCATACACGTCTAGATTTTTAATCCAATCAACTTAATTCAACCAATTTTTTTGTTGATTGATTGAAAATCTATGGCAGCCCACATGGTTAGATCAACCTAAAGCCCCCCATACACGTCTAGATTTTCTGTTCAATCAACTTAAAAAGATACATTTTTTTTGGGTCAGGGAAATCTGTGATTGATTGTAATGTTTGCCAACTGTAGTACCAGATATTTGATCAACTTTTTTGGGGATGGTCTGAAAGCGTAATGAATTCCAATACAACCAATTAACATTTTCCAGCACGTCCAATCATTTTTCAAGAATTTTTTTTCCCAATTAAAATTTATTTAGGTTGATCTAACCATGTGGACTGTCATAGATTTTCAATCAATCAACCCCAAAAAATTATTGAATTAAGTTGATTGGATGAAAAATCTAGAGGTATATGGGGGCTTAAAACAATTAAAATTGGGGGAAAATTTGATTGAAAAATGATTGGACATGTCGGTAAATTTTAATTGGTTGTAATGAAATTCATTACACTTTCGGTCCATCCCCAAAAAGTGGATCAAATATCTGTAAAGGCCCCCATACATGTCTAGATTTTTCATATAATCAGCTTAATTCAATACATTTTTTGGTTGATTAATTGAAAATCTATGGCAGCCCACATGGTAAGATCAACCTAAAACAATTAAAATTGGGAAATTTATTTTTGAAAAATGATTGGACGTGCTGGAAAATTTTAATTGGTTGTATTGAAATTGATGACACTTTCAGTTGATCCCCAAAAAGTTGATCAAATATCTGTTACTACAGTTGGCAAACATACAATCACCAATTTCCCTGACCCCCAAAAATTTTTCTTGTTGATTGAAGTTGATTGAACAGGAGAACTAGATGTGTATGGGGGGCTTTAGGTTGATCTAACCATGTGGGCTGCCATAGATTTTCAATCAACCCAAAAAATTATTTAATGAAGTTGATTGGATGAAAAATCTAGATGTGTATGGGGGGCTTTATTAGACACGCAATAACAATTCTGTGTTAAGGCTGCCATACACAGCCTGAGTAGGTCAGACAGACCTACTCCGATATGCACCGGAGTGCAAACGTGATGACGTCATCACGTTTGCACCCCGGTGCATTATGGGACCCCTTCAGTCGGCCGGCACCCTTTGTGTGCCGGCCATAAGCTTCAATGAAGACACCGGTCTTCATTGAAGCTTATGGCATTGGCTTGCATCGGCCATGTCCGTTCTCTGGCCGGCCGAGCTGTGGGGCGACAGGGACCTGTCGCCCCATGTGGGCACATGCCGATAAGCGGCCGATTTTTAACCTGACGTGCACGCCCGTCTGTCAGGTTAAAAATCGGCCGCTTATCAGCATGTGTATGGAAGCCTTTAATTGAACAAGCTGGACGAGATAAGGTTAGAAAAACAAAAGTAGGCGCTCGTGTCAAGCAGCAATGCATTATAAGTTAAAAATAATTCCAGGACTCTGGAATATAAGAAGCCAAAACAAGCCAGACTTCTGCCAGGAAAAGGGCTCTTCATCATCGCGGGGTATGAAGGGAGTTTACTGTAAACCGTGCTAAATCTGCTCACCTAGAAGACGCGTCTTTGATGAGGTCAAGGTCACTCTGACCACTGACCATGACTGCAGAATTCACTGGTTGTATTCAGATACATGGTAGACATTATTAGACTGTTGAGTCACATAAACATTTGGTTTTAATGTTCTAAAATAGTATCCTTTAATGCCGGATACATTTATGGAAGATAATTCATATTCTGGGTTTTTTCCTTAGCTGTATTTCATATTGAGGAGCTGTAAGCCTACTTGATACAACAGTCTAGGAGGAGCTAGACATTCCGAATCAATAATGCTCTGGTTAGGTACCAAAGGTACGACAATCCCCTTAAGGGGGTAACTGCCGTTGTTCAGGCCACATATGGACAGGGTTAGTGTTTTGGCACCCGGCAAGTCTTTAAGTGTCCCGGACGACCTGGAACAAAAATAAAACGAGGTCTGTCAAAGAAGCCTTATGTAGGGAACACACGGCTCGATATAGGAGCCGTTTGAGGTTCCCTGACATCATCGCTAGTGATGAGCAGCATAGTCAATATTCGAATTCGTGATATTTCACAAATAATTCTACTAATATTCGATTCTATATTCGGAAATTCGAATATTCGCGGTATGACCATGTATTGCGAAAATCATATTCACATTGCGAAAATAATATTCGCATCGCAAAAATCTTTAAAATGAATGGTCACATGCTATGTTTATTTTCGCAATGCGAATATTATTTTCGCGATACATGCCCATATTGCAAATATTCCAATATTCAAGATATTGGCGAATTCTCGAATTGCCGATATTCGCAAAAAATATTCGGCATTCGAATATTCGAGCTCAACACTAATCATCGCGCTGCTGCCCAATATCAGAGGAGCTGGAGACACAGCACTGTGTCATCCAGCTCCGAACATGCTTTGCATGGAACCCTCTATGTAAAACAATGGACATTGACTGTGGTTTACAGTCATGCCCAATATCCCTGTTTTCTAGTGGGATTGATTGGTCCTGCTCGAAAATTGCGATGGTGGCATATTATATGAGCCAGATAGATGGCCGTGAGCATGCCCGACGCTCGAAGCGGCCATCAATCTGGCCCATAATCTATGGTGAGTACTAGATCTTTTCTTATTTTAAGAGCTTCAGGTGGTGGGAATATGTCCCAGTGCTACCGTATTTTTAGGACTATAAGACGCAGCTGACCATAAGACACACCTGATCATAAGATGCACCCAGTTTTTAGAGCAGGAAATAAGAAAAAAAATATTTCATGTGTTTAAATGAATGTGAAAAATTCTCATGCAGTACCCCTATTCAGCCACAAAAATTGTGTCACTAGAGAGCACACTTCAGCATTGCCTCTTCCTCACACACAGGGAAGGGGGGGGGGCTGGCTGATGGGGGAATCATCACACTGATCTCTCTGTCTTCTCTACGCTGTATGTGTGAGGAAGCTGCCTGCGAGTACAGCTTTCCCCACACACACTGTGCATTGGCTATATTTGCGGAGCTCTGCTGATATAACCAATACAGTTCAACTCCCCACCAGCTATCCCAGCAGATGGGAGATCTGCCCACAGCCAATCTCCCATCTGTCGGGAGAGCTGGCGGGGAGCCAAGTTGCAATCACCGGCGGCCAAATGGCCACGGGTGGTCACACATTCAGACCATAAGACGCAGGCACTTTCACCCCCCCCCCCCCCCAATTTTGGGGGTGAAAAGGTGCATCTTATAGTCCGGAAAATATGGTAATAGAATAAGAGAATCCCTTACCAGGCACTATGGTTTCTGCCACTGACATAGAGGCCAGTGTAGAGAATAGGCAGAAGGAAGACCCACCCATCCGTGGATCTTCCCTCTGACAGCTTTCCTGTCTATGATGGCTTAGCTCAGTGGTGGTCCTGCCAGTGGACAGAATGCGAAGGTGCAACCACCCATGAAGCCTTTCGGCCATGCTTAAGTTACCGGAGGCAGAGTGGTAGAGGAAACCACCTACAGGCAGATCCTCCCTTAAGACAGCAATTCACTGCCCAAAGGTAATTGGCCTCCTGGAATAGTGTTGATCTCGAATATTCGAATGTCGAATATTTTTCGCGAATATCGTCAATTCGAGAATTCGCCAATATCTCGAATATGTCGGCGAATATTCGCAATTCCGAATATTCACAATATGGCCATGTATTGCGAAAATAATATTCGCATTGTGAAAATAAACATAGCATGTGACCATTCATTTTAAAGATTTTCTCGATGCGATTTTCGCAATACATGGTCATACCGCGAATATTCGAATTACCAAATATAGAATCGAATATTAGCAGAATTATTCGTGAAATATCACGAATTCGAATATTGACTATGCCGCTCATCACTATCCTGGAACTCATGTTCGACCAGCCGAGCTTGAGTAAAGGATAGGCAGAAGGAAGACTTGCCCATTGCGAAGGTGTGACCACCCACGTGCCAACAGTCACCTTCTGGGACTCAAGCTTGGCCAGTAGTTCAGTAGCTGGTAACTCCATGCTACCAGCCACCAGCCGAGCTTAAGTTTAGGATAGGCAGCAGGGAGACTAATGCCTGCCATACACCCACAGACGGGTGCAGAGAGACGAGCTCCGATGAGCCCCAGAATGCAACGTGATGACGTCATCACGTTGCATTCTGGGGCTGCTTTAATCGATTGGGCACCCTTTGTGTGCTGGCCATTACCTTCAATGAAGACGCCGGTGTGCATTGAAGTTAATGGCATTGGTGGGCATCGACCAGAGAACATCCAACATGTCCGTTCTCTGGCCGGCCAAGCTGTGGGGCGACAGGGATCTGTCGCCCCATGTGGGCACACGCCGATTGGCGGCCGATTTTACAGACGGCGCGAGCGCGCACACCCTTCGGTCAGCAGAAAAATCGTCCGCTAATCAGCGTGTGTATACCAGGCTTTACCAATATGTGGATCTGACCTCTGACAGCCTCCCCGCCTGTTCCAGCTAAGCTCAATGCTTGACCCATCAGTGGGCAGATTGTGAAGGCTCATAATTTTAGATAGACCTGTGGTAATTTAACCTGTGGTTCAACAGTCCATCAACTTTCTGGACAACTGGAAATAAAAGGAAATCCAGACCACCTCCCATACACAGGAGCCTGCGTCTACATCGAGAGAGATTTCCTCTCTATTCCAGTTCTGGTGACAACTATTACATTTTGGATTCCCATCTTTTCCTAGGCAACAGTGGTCACCAAGACAAACGGATTGGATTAATTTCCCAAGCCATGACACAGGGAGTAATGAAACCTTGGCAGGGCTTCTAACCATTCCCGATTCCATCCAATGTTTAACTCCCCCTGCCGTTCCTGTCAGAACAGCAGTGGACGAGCTGGGTTTGTCAGGCAGAGATAGGAGCCACAGGAGAGCAAACTCACTGCTCCGTGTGTCTCCAATCTAATGAAGAGGCAGCTGCAGCTGCACGGATCACTCCCCCCCCCCATGCTCTCCTATGTAACCTGGCACATCTGCAGCGCCATCTAGTGGTTGCAGTGCTAATTTACCTGATAAAGTGATTTATTATAGATTATTGAAATCTTCATTCTCTGATATTGTGAGTTATGCACAAAGCATCTGAACATGCTATTATATTCCGGATGTGACCAGACTCCAGTATGGACAGACTTTGGTAAGTTACAGGCCGACAATGTAAAAAAAGTTTTTTCCATTAAAGTCTATGGTGCGCTTTTGGTACAGAAATCTGAACCTCAGCAGTGCGCTAGGGAGGTTAATAAAGTTTCTGCTCCAGATATACTATAATAAAGACCTTCAGCTTCACACTTGCTCATCTGGTATTATTTTGTGTGACTAATAAAAAAGTCTTTTCTTGCACCATCAATGCTTTCCCATGCTAGATTTGATACATTGATGTCTACTCACAACATTAAGCCGATGTGTCAATCAAAGTTTGGAACAACGTTCCCAGGAAGATCTCCAAGCTAAGTGAGAACATTCTAAGGTGATTCACAGTCATTACAGGAGATCATCCAACATCTTGGCTCCCGTTGGCAGATGAAGTTCCCCTTGCATGCACTACTGCACAAATCACCATTGTGTCCTCCTGGCTCCGCCCACGGGCCCCGAACACACAGACAGTGAGTCACATCTTATAAAACAAAGGTAACTGTTTTCTCAGACAGTTTTTTCCCCCTACTTGTGAACGCATCAATAATTACTCAGTATTCACTTCAATAAACACTATTGTTTTATTTAGTCTCTTCCTTGGGCCCTGGCGTGAGGTCAAAGACACAAAGCAATCAAAAGAGATCGGTAAACATAAAAATGTAACAAATAAAAGAGAGAAAATTAGTGGTTGGTAAAGCAATTTAATAGTTCTGTCAAAAAGATTTATGTGAATTGCTGGATTTAATAATCTTACGGAAGACGAGGAGAAATGTTTTTGAAAGGTTTTAATTTTTTTAAAAGGAGACAAAGTCAATATAAAAGGAAACCATTGTAACGTTCAGAGGGATCGGGATCACAGAGCTGCCCGGTAAAGGCCCCCATACACCTTACAATTTTTTCATACAATTTCTGTACAACCAATGTTTGTTCTACCAAAACCATGTAATATAAGGGCCATTCTAATCCTTCTAATCACTTTTTATTCTAGCAGGGAGGACCCGGCACTACATAGCAGTGATATAAACCTTCCAATCACTATG
>CM070033.1:185197790-185211508 GCA_036250615.1 Ptychadena robeensis | reverse complement strand
ATGGTATGTCAGTCTTGACCAAACAACCAGAGTGGCAGTAGGATATAAAGGAAAGGCTGCGGGAAATGTAGGTGGCATAGTCATTGTAGGGTTGACCAAAGGACCAGAGTGGGCAGCAGGCATATAAAGTGATGGATGCGGATACATAGTGGCAAGTTTTAGGGTGGACCAAAGGACCAGAGTGGCAGCAGGATATAAAGTGATGGGAGATGGATACATAGGTGGCACAGTATGATGGTTGGCAAAGGCACAGGAAGATGGCAGTAGGGAATATAAAGTAGTAAAGGACTGTGGATACATAGGACGGGCAGAGTATGGGGGTGGACTAAAGGACCAGAGTGCGAATAGAAACTAAAGTGAGGATGAGGATAAGAGATACATGGTATGTCAGGTGGATCAAAGGACCAGTCGCAGGTATGATATAAAGTGATGGTGTGGATACATAGGGGGCCACAGTATGTGGGGTGACCAAAGGACAAGAGGCGAAATAGGATATAAAGTGAGGGATGTGGAGACATGGTGGCACAGTATGGGGGTGGACTAAAGGACCAGAGTGCCAATTAGGATATTAAAAGTGATGGATGAGCGATTACATAGATGACATGGTATGTAGGTGGATCCAAAGCCAGAGTGGCTAGCAGGGATATAAAGTGTATGGATGCGGATACATAGGGGCATAGTTTGTAGGGTGGACCAAAAGGACCAGAGTGGCAGCAGGATATAAAGTGATGGATGTGGATACATAGGTGGCCACAGTATGTGGGGTGGACTAAAGGACCAGAGTGCCAATAGGATATAAAGTGATGGATGAGGATACATAGATGGCATGGTATGTCAGGTGGATCAAAGGACCAGAGTGGCAGTATAAAGGGAAGGAGGAGGGAACATAGGTGCGCAGTATGTAGGGCGGCACAGGAGAGAAAGTATCAGATAGGATTAGATCTTTGGATCCTGTGGGGTGAACTCTGCACACCAGTAGTTAGGGTTGCCTTGCCGTTTATCACAATACACCTTGTAATTCTAAGCTCATGAGTTGTTACCCGTCACTGGCGCCCATGTAATATGCTGTTCTGATGATGGAGAGCGGACGCAGGGAACGCAGAAATGATGAGGGAACTGCTGACATGTTAACGGCTTGCTATGGAATAATATGATCCAGGTGTCTTTGAAGAAACCATTAGGGAATCTACGTATTAAAGCAGTACAGTCTGGCCTTGGTTAGCCTAATGTAAATGAACTCAAACAGAGATTAGAGTTTTTTGAATCCCTCAGCGGTTTATTTCTAAGCTGTAAAAATTCATGCACATTGGTTGATGGTTAATTATAACATAATGATATTAATGAAGAGGTTATATTAGCCTATTACATAGGGAATACAATTAAGTGGATTAACGGATGGGGAGTTATTTTGGAAGATCTTTATTTATTTCATTGTTCTTCTGTTACCTTACCAGGAAGTTTAACACATCTACAGATCATCCAAGTAAGTAAATTCCTATGTCTCTACCCAGGATGCCCCTGTGAGCCTAGCAATCAGGACTGAGAGACAGCAAGGATCATTTTAAGTGTCATTCCCTGCCTCTCATAAGGATCCGAACCCAGGGATGCTTTTGTGTCTGGCTGCAGTTTTGTCTGCTGAGCCACCTGCCTTTAGGGCCCTTTCACAATACATGCATTTTTTTTAGGCATGCGTTTCTGCATATATCTGAAAAAGCGTTTTTGAACAAATCAATGACAAATGCAGGAAAAATTTATTAAACAGGCATACATCGGTGAGTTTTTAAAAACACAATGCATGCAGTGTGAATGGTAACATTGGTTGTCTATGTAAAGACATGTGCAGTAAAAAAAAACATGCGCATTAAAAACTCAACGCATATAGTGTGAAATGGCCCTTACACCTTGTTGGATCCCTTGGACAAAGCTACCATGAAACCTAGTTCTTGTTGAACTCTGAACTCCTGGCCCCTCCCCAGTACTTCCTATTTAAACCATGTCTCTGCACTTCCTCCTTGCCAGATTATTGTGCTCCTGCTAATATCTCACTCTTGCTACTTTTGCTTATTTTACCTTTGCTATTAACACCCATGTACCGACCCTTGGCTTGCTGACTTCTAGACTACTTTTCATCTTGCTCCCTTTTTTACTTTGGCTTTTGACCTACGCTTGTTATTGAATATGCTTGTGGTTACTCCCTCTCGATTACCACTTGTTGATCCTGCCAGCACCTGTGTTGCAGCACATGGACTCCAAGCCTGAACTTAGATTGTTACACCAGGCTAGGGGTTTGAGAAAGGAGGATTTTTGAGAGACATTTTTCCATTACATATACCAGCACCTCTCTACCTGGGTTACAGTCTCAGTCAATTGTATGTTAAGCTGGGCATAGATGGGCCGATTCCTGCCCAATTCGACAGCCAATCGGATGCCGTGCGCATTTCCGCATCCGATCGGAATTGGGTCGGCAGGGAATCGGGTGCGCCAACTGGTCATATTGACCAAAAATCTGGCATCATATCGGATCGCACAGTGATCCCACATGACGGATAATTTAGATCTGATTCCATTCGTTTGGATGGGGACGGCTGTCCCCATCAGAAGTAATGGCCAGCACACAAAGGGTGCCCAGCTGATTCTTGGCACTAGCGGCCGTTTGTGATGGCATCGACGGGAAATCGTCCCATCTTGGCCCAGCTTTACTGTTTATACTATAGACTGTGCCCTGTCTCTGGAACCAGACACAGATAATACTGTAAATACTACTGCTGTTGTGAGAAGTATATTTATCCCCCTTAAATTTACAAGCATATATGGACTCTGGTCCAAAGTAACCAGTGGGCACTGAATCCGAGGCCGCTAAAGTTTTGGGGTGAGAAACTCATCAGTCTGCAAACCATGTCTGGGTTTCACCTATTAACCCTGGATTAATTTAAACATGGCATATAATATAAACAACTCCATAGGTTAGCCAAATCACACATCTAAGGCTATGTTTCCACAGCAGTTAGGGATGCACCGATAGATACCCTCTGCGTTAATTACATTCCCTGATGGGGATGTTGGCACATCCCATACATATGCATGACTTTCCTCTCCGCCTGTTCACACAGAAGTCATCAACCTCTGGCGGACTTGCTGAATGCCATGTGAACAGGCGGGGCAGAAAGTAATGCATATGTTTGGGATGTGCCGACGCCGTGGAAACATAGACTTACAGCCTTTGCCTCCTGGGAGTGTCTAATTACTCTGTGCAGGCCCAGCTCCTCCACCCTTCACCAAGCTACGTTAGCTTTTACATGGCAGCTTAGGTAAAATTTGAAATGAATTAGACCTAAATGTGGGAATACACAGGTTTCATTCAATCGATGAACCCTCGAGCGTAACGTGATGCCGTCATCACTGATTTAATGGAGAATCGATTGTCACTGCTTTGTACATTCAATAGCGTTCGAATGGCAATCAAACATGGATTTAACAACATGTTGGTTCCCTGTTCAATCAAGCTTTCTTCGAGCTTTGATCCTCCTCAAAGAAAGGGCGGGCACAATGGATCCCCAAACATGATCGATTGTGCAGGAATCAATTAAAATATTGACCCCCGTATGCCCACCCTAACTCTTACTGTTGACATCCAAGATGGCGGAACAGTGTTGCACTGAGGAACCCATCTGAGAAGATTTTGAGGAAATCAATGGTCTGGAGCCCAACCTGCGGCCCTTTGGGCATTCTTCGGTAGCCCCCCTCAGTCCTCCAATTGTGGCACCTGAAACCTAACTGATAATGCATAGGAACTCACTTGTCTGCCAATCCCCCGCTGACAGGTCCTAGTTCGTGAGACGTCCATGGGAAGAGGAGGAGAGGCGATAAACTTACGTGATAGGCGTACTTAAAAGCCAATGAGCGATCAAGATGGTGCCTGAGCAAGGCCTCTCCTCCTCTAATGTTGGCAAGGGGTCAGCGGACAGGTGAGTGCCTAGGCTCCCACTATTCTAGCTCTGTTTGCTGTATTTTTTTCATAAAGAAATGCTTAGACAAGTCAGTATAGAATGAAAATGTTATGTGCGGCCGTTCAGTGATGCCAAGGGCCGCACTTGTGGCCCGCCATATCAACTCAGTTGACCACCACTGGTCTGGAGCCTCCTTTAGCTACTCCTGAACATTTTTCATAGACAGGATCTGGCACTTTGCGACGTCCATGTGTTTCTACATAGTTATGAAAGGGCTCGGCATTGCAGAGCATACCAATGCAAATGATTCCCTTTACATAAAAGTTTTGCAACTCGGAGAAGAGTTCAGTTAGTCACAAAGGCTAATCACTTCTACAGCTTATTGGAAAATGATGGAGGATTATGACAACTCCCCCCTTCACCATGACATAATAGCGATGATCTGTCCGTTCCTCATATATCAAACTATTAAAATGTTCTTGTCAGGCCGACACACTGGCACTGCCGTAACTGCTGCTTCTTAACTCGTGCCAGGAAACTGCAGCTGCAGGAAGAACAACTGTTCCTGGTTATTCAAAAAATCATCTTGAAAACGTATTGTCTAACCAGGAGGAATGGTGTGCCGTGTAGATCTCCGGCTATGAATTTATTGCACAGAATTTTAGAGGAGATATTGGGGCGACACTTACCTCCCAGCATTCTTAGGTATGTTCATTGTAAAATTAGACGGGAGGAGAGAACCCCACAACTAATTGGATTCCCCCTGAGAACATCTCAGGGGCAAGGGGACTTTAACGGTCACTAATGTGTAATGAGATAACCTGTGGATAATTTGTTCAAAACAGTAGCGATTTATTAGATGTTAAGATTCAAAACATGGGACATTACAGTGTTGGTCGGTGTTACTTCCGCATGTATTGGGTACATAACAAAGTATAAGTAGATAATTGAATAAATATAATACAATAATCAGTAAGTCAGGATAAAAAGTCCTGTATCAACAGGATTGACCCCAACGCGCGTTTCGTGTAGAACTTCATCAGGGGGTGTGTCTTTATCCAAGTAAAATAATGGGACACCGAAAGACCAGTCACTGGGGCAGGTAGCTGCCAAGGCCCCCACCAGGGGGCAACCATGAGCGGAGAGCGGGAGGCCAGAACAAGCAGCCCGGCCATCAGCCAGGCCCAAACAGACCTGTAACTTCACATGATTCGTAGATGTAGTGGTGCAAATTGTCGTAGGTATATCAGTAAGGTAAGCTTCCTGCAATGAACAAACATTGCAGGATTGCATTTGTTTATGACATTCTTAGGTATGGTAGAGCATACAGATACTCGGCACCCTTGGTCATGTGATCCATGAAGAATTCAATTATTATTGTTATCATTTATTTATTTAGCGCTGTAGTGTAGTCACCCTGCCGGAGTTGGGTATGGTCCCCATCAGGCTCTGGTTCCCAGGGGGTATATAGCCACAACCCAGGAGGAGGGGAAGTCCAGAGGTGCTATTCCTGATGAGGTAGCAGTAACTGGGCACACTAGCTGTCTCTAGAACGCAGCCCTCTACTGTTTAGCCCGGCGTTCAGGCTGCCGGGGGACCAGATAGCCTGCGCTTACCCTAAAAGACCCAGTTGCCTCCTGAGTCTCCCCTGCTGCGCTGTAGTGTAGTCACCCTGCAGGAGTTGTGTATGGTCCCCTTTAAGATGCCTACCAATCATGCCCTGATTCCTGGGGGTAATATAGCCACTATCCAGGAGGAGGAGGGACAGTCCAGAGGTGCTATTCCTGATAAGGTAGCAGCAACTAGGCACACTAGCTGTCTCCAGGAACGCAGCCCTCCACCGTTTAGCCTGGAGTGCAGGCAGCTGTGGGACCAGACAGCCTGCGCTTACTCTGAAAGACCCAGTTGCCTCCTGATCCTGATTCCCTGCTGTGCTATAATGTAGTCACCCTGCCGGAGTTGGGTATGGTCCCCTTAAAGATGACTTCCTATCATGCCCTGGTTCCCACGGGGTATATACCACGACCCAGGAAGAGGAGGGACAGTCCAAAGGTGCTATTCATGATGAGGTAGCAGCAACTGTTTAGCCCGGCGTGCAGGCAGCCGGGGGACCAGATAGCCTGCACTTACCCTGAGAGACCCAGTTGCCTCCTGAGTCTCCCCTGCTGGGGCTGATCAAAAACCCTCCACAAGTGGGGTGGGGAACACCTTTGTCTCCAGGCCTTGATTGGTGGCGTCTGAGGTGTGCCTACCTGGGGTCGGTCGGTCCCTATCCTTGCTGCAGCAACGAAGATCTGGACTTTTCGGACGCTGAGTCGCAGCCTGTCCCTGATCCGAAGGGGCAGGTGAACTTCCCTGCAGATTGTGCTTTTGCGACTGTGTGGATGTTTCCGCCCCGTTGGGCGTTGAGTTATACTGCCTGTTCAGTGAGTCCTGTTTTCGTTTAATAAATCAGTTTTCACAGCACGTGCGCCTACTGTCATGGTTGAACCTGAACCTTACAGCGCCAACATATAACGCAGCGCTGTACAATAAATTTAAGTTAAGATATAACACAAGATAACACACAGGGACAGGTTTTGACACAGGAGGAGTAGAGGACCCGGCCCTGATCGGGCTTACAATCTTACAGGTCACATGAATACTAGAGTTGGTCACAAAAGTTTTCATTGCTGAGTTCATTGCAAAGTATTGTTCTAGAACATGGAATTCAGAATGAAGATGAAAAGTTCAACTGTTTTTTTTTTTTAGATGAAAAAAAAACACAATTCTTAAAAATACAAAAATGGCCTAACCCTCCTTCAAGCTTGTGCTAACATCCCAATTCTATATGGGTTAGAGTCCCCATACACCTTTAGATTTCTCTGTCAGATTTCCTTTAGATCTCCTTCTGTTTTAAGTAATATGAGGGACTTTCTAAACCATCAAGTCTCCCTGTGTTCAATCACAGAGGACCCGGCACTACATAGTTGTTGGTAGATCTAAAGGTGTATGGCCAGCTTTAGGAACGACACCCCTGCTGTCCAAACATCTCCACCATGGAGTATGGGATTAGGGGACTTTAACTGCACACATAGTAAACGATCATATCACTATTAAATCAGATTTTATTCACATTTCAATGTCATGTAAGTAAATTGTGCATTAAAGTCATTACTACAGTGTTTCCCCAAAAGTAAGACAATGTTTTATATATTTTTTTTCTCCCAAAGATGCCCTAGGTCTTATTTTCGAGGATGTCTTATTTTTCCATGAAGAAGAATACGGCACTGGGGTATCAGGGTGAGGTCACTTAAAATGACAGATCAGAGGGGAGAATCAAAATGGCACAGGAGACTCAGAGGGGGGATTACCATTGTAGTAACCCCTTCCGATCCTCCTGTGTCATTGTGATTGCCTCCTCTGATCCCCCCTGTCCATAGTTACAGTACCGTATCTTCGAGGGGCCCTTACTTTTGGGGGGATGCCTTATATTTCAGCGTGAGGCAAAAATTGAAGGGTGCCTTATTTTCAGGGAATGCCTTTTTTTTTGGGGAAGCAGGGTATATAATAACAAAGTTGTTATTATCCATTAACAGTCAATGGGCGCGTCATAATGAGAGCGCCGAGCCGGACACGAAGGGGTAGGCGGGAGCGCAGCTTGACCGGGCGGGGAGGCAACGGCAGAGGTAGATGCAGTGAAGGGGCTGGGTAGAGGTAGGCGGGGCGGGACAGTATCAGAAGGGTGAGGACCGGAAGGGGAGGCCTTTCGAGCAAAAGAAATCACCCACCCACCCTCCCTGTTTTTTGATGGTCTGTAATGTGTTGTTGTTATGCTACTCATCTGTGTGTACGGGTTATTGTTGTCACAGCGGGCGGGCCCTCGTCAGTGCAGAGAGAGGTTTTAATTTAGAGCTATTAGGGTGATGTGCTATTTAGGGATAGCAGTCACCAAAATCTTTGTTGTTATGGGTAAATTTGCATTTGTAGTTTCCTGTAGCAACAGGATGTTAATTTAAAGTTGGAAGTACCCACTGTACTGGATTTAAAAGGGCAAGTGGCTGGTACGGACGGTTGTTAGGGAAAAAGTAATTTAAAGTAATTTAAATATATTTACAGTTATTTACATTTATGCAAATTTATTTTAAATATAATGTGATAGTTAATATCATTTATAGCGGCACTGTCGAGGGAGTTTTTATATCTTTATAAGCTGTGGCCTTTTTTGTATTCCATTTTCCAATTTTCCAATTACTTTTTCCAAAGAAATAAGTCTCTGTGTTTTTTTAAAAGGTAAAAGGTGTAGGTAGGCAGCTCACCACTGCCCGGTCATGACGTACGATTAACGCGCCCAGACAGATTAGTTATACATCAGCCCAATTAAAGGGGCCGTTTTATCAGGTTCGCCATGTGGTGCACCTGATAACGTGGCCCTAGTGGATGAATAGGAAGATGCACTGACATCAGCACATCTGCACTGACATCATAGTGGAGCCCTAGCCTAACTTGGGAGACAGGCCTACGATGAATTTGGTCCAGAAGGGTTTATTCATAGAAGTCCTTTAAAAAATTTAGATGATCAAATTTGTGATTTAAAATCTATTGCCCCTCACTATAGAATAGAGACGGTGAAAATTTTTGAAATTAAAATTGAATGTTTTACTAAGTCTGAGTAGGAGATTGCAACCCAAGATCCAGCTATGAGCATCTGATCTTTTTTTTTTATTATTTTACTACTAAACATTGCACGGTGTGTATCCTTCCTGTATGCATGTCCTGTTTACTCTCAGCTTCTGCTATTCACCGATACGCCCTGTCTTCTGTACCACCAATAATTGTGATGGAACCCATTGAGACTCACGGTAGTTAGGTGACCCCTGACCCCCCTCCTTTAGATACACTTGAAGCAAACCACATGGCAAATTTTGATCAAAGCAAAAATAATACCGTTATTTCCTTATATGACAAAGGGTACAGAGGATATGAAAGGGGTAACGGCGGAGGAAGGCAATTGGACAAGACAGGATGTAGTGTGAGACGTTACAAATGCTTGGATGTATTAGGAAGTACATGGTAGCTTTACTGATGTAGTTTGAGATGACAGGTGGGCTTGCAGCGCCGGCGCAGTGTCGGGTCTACACAACAGGTCAACACACAGCCAAGACAGGCTTTCAGGAATGTTAAAATACAAAGGCTCTTCATGTCCTACACAACAACCGGCAATTCCCAAACAGGGAGATGGTAGATTTCACTAGAAACCAGTGAACCTTTTACAACAAACTCACCTCAACAGTCATTTATCGTATTCATACACAAAATGAGAGTCATGTTACAAAGGGAGCTACTGCTAAATTCAATAAGTCGGCCTTAAATTGTTTACATCATTTCTATAAATACGGTACATGAAAAATATTTTTTATGCTTTAGGTTTACACATTGTTAAATGTTCTTTTTCATGATATTCCGCAAACTCACAAAATACAGCTGAGTGAGAAGTGTCCAAAAATCAAATGTTCTTCTTCTGATAAGTATATCGTTCAACGTGTTTTTAATTACAGAATATTCAATAATTACAGAATATCGTTCTAAGTTCCTTTCACCAGCCGTACCAACCGTACCAGCCACCAGCCCTTCAATGCCAGCTCGGTGGGTACCTTATAGAATGACTTTAAATACAGTAACATAACTGGGGCTTAAACCCCGCCTTAGAAAACATTTTCACCAGTGTTTGTGACTGTCCTTCTTATACCAACACATCACAAGAAGCCTTCAAAGTCCGATTTCCTCCTGCGGCACTGTCCAGCTTCCGCCATGCTGTGACAAAATAAACAAAACAGGTTACAGAACACATAATACCCCAAACACCCAGTCCAACCAATCAGGGAGGGAGGGTGGGGGGAAATTCGGATCCAAAAGGATCTGCCCCCTTTTGACCCTTTCTTATCAAACTTTCTGAGCCTGCCCACCTAGAACACTCCCCCATTCCCTACATCCCCATGTCCATTCCAAAACCAGTCCCCCCGGTCAAGTTGCCCTCTCACCAGGTTCTGGGCATACAATAAACGAATGTACACCAACAGGAGTGCCTTTTCACCCTCCCCATTTGTATGTGAGATGTGGAGGGAGGGAAGTTAAGTGGAAGAGAAATGTGAGGGGTGGAAAGTTAGGAGGGGATTGTTACCCTCCACGCTTGTCGGGAGGATGTGTGGAGCGCCACTTCCCGCTTTTGGAGCCGCAAAATTGAATTGGTAGGGTGCCCGTGACGTCATGTCTGGTAAGTCTTCTCTTATTTGGAAAGTGAAAACTCAAAAGTTATGGAAAAGAACCTCACCAAACCAGAGGAGCCTCCCGGCATAGGAACCTCTGGGGAACAAAGGGGACTGCACAGGCCAGGTACCATAGGCCACTCTACATAAGTTTTTTAATCTCTTCAACAGCCATTCTGCCTGAAGTTCTCCATAGCTAGAGATACATAGATATACAGTGGCTTGAAAAAGTATTTGGCCCCATTGAACTTTTCCACATTTTGTCACATTACAGCCACAAACATGAATCAATTTTATTGGAATTCCACGTGAAAGACCAAAGACCAAGACAAATACTTTTGCAAGCCACTGTACATATATAATTGTAAAAAAGAATATCTGTCAGTTAGGCTGAGTTTACACTGGCGATTCCGAAACCGCCAGTGCGCTCCCCCAGCCGCAGGATAAACGACTCCCTGTACTCCCTGCACGGTTGTGCAGACAATTACAGGGCGTCTAATTAAGGACCCCATAGACTTTCTATGGGACGGCCGCCCGAAAACCGACTGTTAGATGCCTAATGTGGCGTCCGCCAGTCGGCCACGTTAAACGTCGTTTACCTGGCGGTAAAAAAAACGCCAGTGAAAACTTAGCCTAAAGCTAGCCATACACGTGTCGGATTCCATGTCCAATCGATTCATCATCCGATCGATTCTGGCGATTCTGCCGGGAATCGCAGGTGTGATCAATCGGCCAATTAAGAGAATCCATCGCTGCATACCACCTTGTCCAACGGATTCCGGCACGATTCCGTGTCCGATTCCACCTCCGATTCCACCTCACAAATGGCAACTCCCCCTGATCTGTGCAGAATCAGATCAAAAAGACCAACATGTTGGTTCTCTGACGGATCCGATTCTGGGCGCCCGAACGATCGGACGTGATCGGACGGACAAGGTGGGCTGCACACGATTCCGGCACGATCGATTCACGTGCACGCGCCCGGAATCGATCGGCCCGGAATCCGGCCGGAATCCGACCCGTGTATGGGGGCCTTAACTGTTCTTTATAGACAGCTACCTGCCACTGCTTCTCCTTTAACCCTCTGAGCGTTTGCCACGTGGCACGGTTTTTTTATAACCGTGCCATGGGCAATCGCGGCGGAGCAGATTGCCAGCTCAGCTCAGGGTAGTAAACATAAGCCCGGCGTCACTGGAGATGCATGCATGAAACTCAGCCCGAGTTAATTCGGGGAGAACGCTCAGAAGGTTAACTCCTATAGAACCCTTTACCCGCATGAGGAGCGTTGCTCACGCCAATGCATCTCAATGCCTTCTTACCTATAATATTTATATTATCATTAGTACAAAACTCATCACAACATCTTATTTCTGATTTACATTACCAATGAAGATGAAAGGCAGTTAGGCTGAGGAGAGGCTCCTGTAGCCAGTAAAAGTGACATATCATGTAAATACATACAGGCATCTCCTTTCTGTAATTCCCTCCTAGCAAAAAACTTGGATATACTTCCCACGATTTGGAAAAGTATCAAAGCGATGCATACAGTGCCCATGATGTTCCGAAACGTCTGCAGTTTAAGTTAGGCCAAGTCTGTCAGTATACACGGCAAGGATTGGCCAGGAGTCAGTAGGAATTAATATCTTTATTTTGATTAAAGATGTGAGAAACGCCATTTCAACGCCTCCCCCCTGACCTGGTTTGAATCCAGACCTGGTCTGCAGCCGATTTGTCACTGATTTGCTTAATAGATCAAAGCTGGGCTCGAGCAGGCATCAATGTGGTTCTGATTGTTCACCTTAAATATCCCAAAGTAGGACAACGAGCTCAGGAACAGGAGCGGACTTAAACCAGAGCTGCTCGGCACTTGCCAAATAAACAGGCCTGAAAACATCGGAGCTCTTCCTCGCACCTGGAACAAATGATCAGATGTTTAACCAGCCCCAGGAGCCAAGATGAACTCTACATTAAGGAGGCAATTCTTGCCTATACTGCGTTGGGTATCATGGACCACCAGTTTGCAAAGCGGCAGCTTTGGGTCACATGGTCATTATTAACTTTCCATGGTTTAATTATTGATGGAGTGTTCTCCTTCGGACTCTTGTAGTTGAGTCTCTGGCCACTTTTGGAGTCTTTAATGACGAAGTTAATCTCTTTAGCTTTGAGTTTTACTTCAAGGGTTGATGTGTGGTCCAACCAGAGGAACTATCCAAACATTCATCATAGGGTATGTTCCCACATAGGCGATCAGCCGTGGGGCAACATGATTTTAATTGCGCGAAAAATCACGGCTTTTTGTGCTTGTGCCCACTTCAACTAAAGGCCGCGGGAGGTTGCGGCCCATGATCTGAAACGTGGGTCACTGTGTTCTGGTTGCGGACCGATGGCCCCCTGATGGCGGCCATAGACTTGAATGGGCGTGGTTAAAATCGCTTGTCACTTCAACCGCACCCATTCACTGTCTATGGGTGCTATCAAGCAGGGAGGGGCAAGATTGTTCTGCCCCACCCCCCACATCCTGGCTGAAATCACTCAGCCACGATTCTAATCACTGGGTGCTTGCGATCTCCCGCAGCTCCATGCTGCGAAAAGAATTGCCTATGTGGGAACATACCCTCAAACATTCAAACACCTCTTGGGGTTTTGAAAAGGTAATTTCAAAACTACAATGTTTGGACCCTCATTCCCTTCTTCATTGAATGGGAACGAGGGTCCCAACATTGTAATTTTGAAAATGGCATTATATTATGGATGGGAGCCATTTTATATGTGGAAGCAGGTTTACTTGTGAGTCAGGCACGCATTCACGTGATCGATCGGTTATCAATCGAGTGATGCCCACTCTGAATGATCGACCAAAAAAAATGCAAACCAACCACGAATCGTATTGAGCCAACATGTGGGTTTTTTTGGGTCGTTCTTTTTTTGGGTCGATCGTAAAGTACATTGGTGGAGAAAATCGCCCACTTCCTGAGCGATTGACCCATAGATCCCTCTGCAGCAGCCTTTCAGATTTTTTGGCGATAGGCTCCTGTCAAAATCGACCCCAAATTGACCCCAAATCAACCAAAGTGGTGTGCCAACGATTGCATAACTTTCGATCGCCGATTCCTCAATCGCCGGGAATGATCGAATTGGGAATCGATCGCAGACAAATCGAGGCATCTATGGCTACCTTTAGAAAAGGTATTCAAGCAGGTCAATGTAGAACTTCAGTTTGGTACCTAAGGCATCAGTTATACTTGGCATGTTGGGGTTACTGATGTGGCTATGGGCCTCACACAAAGGTCTTGATTACGTTTCCAGACTTTTGAGTAATTTCTCATAATTTGCATTGTTTTTACCTTTTTTGTTATATACTTCATAATGTGGAATATACAACAGATCTCAAAAATAGTGGACATCCCTAATTACAGGACAGGACAACATGTACGCTAGATCTTCGTGACTGTTGGCATAATAGTCCCGGTTAGTGATGAGCGACTAGGCAATATTCGAATTCGCGTAATTTCGCGAATATCCGCCA
>CM070033.1:185164527-185178210 GCA_036250615.1 Ptychadena robeensis | reverse complement strand
TTCATTAGTGATAAGTTGGGGTTTAAAGGGTAGGAGGTCAATCAGCACTGCCCGGTCATGAAGTGTGTGGCTTTGTTTATAAACAAACCCATGAAGCACCTAAAATTGAGAAATCAGTGTATGATAAACTGTAAAGGGAAACTTTAACTACAGTAATTGATATATTCAGTCATGCAGGATGGTGGTGGTGCCGAGGCTAATCATTCCAAATTATCTGCAAAATCAATAATTTCACCACTGAATGAAGTTTGGCTAATGCTGGCCATACACATGCCGATAAACGGCCGGATTTTAATCTGACCGACGGGCGTGCGCGCTCTCGCCGTCGGTCAGGTTAAAATCCGGCCGTTTATCGGCATGTCCCCACATGGGGCGACAGATCCCTGTCGCCCCACTTCTTGGCCGGCCAGAGATCCGACATGTCGGAAAATCTCTGGCCGATGGGAGCCGATGCCATAAGCAGCAATGAAGACGGCCTCTCCATCGCTGCTTATGGCCGGCACACAAAGGGTGCCTGGCCGATTGTGGGGCCCCAGAATGCAATGGGAGGCTAACGTGATGACGTCATCACGTTAGCCTCCCGGAGCGATATCGGAGGGCGATATCGCTCCAGCTCGCCGTGTGTATGGCCAGCATAAATGGTCTGCTTTTTCCAGTAATAATAAGGTTATTGCTTTCTTTTTCAATGTTCTTGTGCAACACCCACTTATCCTGGCTGCTAATGAAAACCTCATCGACGTGGCCCTCTGCCTAGACAAAAAAAAAAAAGCATCTCTGGCCCCCAAACCTTCATCGGAAGGAAGCAACCGATTGGGAGATGTCTCCACAGAATCAAAGCCTCAGACCATTATCATCTCACAAACCGGACGGCGCGCGCGCTGCATTCTTCTGATGTTCCGAATATATTTGGGATATTTTTTCGACCAATAAAAAAAAAAAGGTTACGCGGAGAAGCCAAAACACGGAACTTACGATTTTCCCCAAAACACATGGGCTGAATTAAGCACGGGGGAGAGATTTCCCCACATTGTCCAATCCATGCCAAACATTATAAAACGAACGAGGAATTCTGCTGGAATATTGTCGCTGAGAGCTTGTTTGATCTGATAGCAGATGAATAAAACCCAGCAAAACAATAACAGACTATAATTAAAGGCGGATTAGGAAATTAGAAATATGTTCGTCTATTAGTCTGTAATTTAGTGGGAATGCAGTTAATCTTACCAACTCTGTGAGTCCATCGCCATCAAAGGCCTCAAACTATGTGATTTGTTTTATAAGCTACCAAGTGATCCAAATAAGGATATTCTGGTTCAAATAAATAAATAAGTGTAGATGTAGGAACTGTCGCAGCAGGGTGCGAAGACTTGTGGCATCAGTGGTGGGGGCTGTGGTTGGGTCATGTGACACCCCCAGTTGGACTCCCCTTGGTGAGAGATGATGATAAAATAGGCAACTGAAGCGAAGGGCTGAATCATCAATCAACAAAGTGGTCCAGTCACCTGCCATGGTCAGGGTAGGTGGTGTTCAGGTGGAATATGTATATTTATCCTTTATATCCCTATCCCTATAAAGGCCCCCATACACCTTACAATCTTTCCATGCAATTTCTGTACAATCAAATTTTGTTCTACCAAAACCATGTAATATGAGGACCTTTCTAATCCTCCCAATCACTATGTATTCTATCAGGGAGGCCACTATACTACACAGTTGTTGGTAGATCTAATGGAGATTGTATGGATCGATCTTAAGGTGTATGGGGGGCTTAATTCTGCAAATAACACTAACCTTCCCTGTATCTCTATTCCCAACACACAGCTCGATTTTGGAGCCATTCAAGGTTCCCGACAGCAGGGTGATGATGTCATTGCGCTGCTGCCTGATATTAGTGGAGCGGGAGACATGCTTTGCATGGAGACCGGCGGTCCCCATGCAAAGCAAAGGACATCGACCGTGGTTTACGATCATGTCCGATATCCCTGTTTTAGATTCGGATTGATTGGTCCCGCTATAAAACATGGATGGCCACATATGATATGGGCTTGTTAGATGGCCGTGAGCGTGCACAGCGCTCAAAGCAGCCATCGATCTGGCTCATATCTATTATTATTATTATCATTTATTTATATAGCGCCAGCATATTACACAGCGCTGTACAATACATTAGAGTGGAGATACAACACAGTATAACACACAGGTACAGGTTATGACACAGGAGGAGTAGAGGACATGTGCCCAGCTTAACTCTTCCTCCAACTCCATCAATGACACTTACCTTCCCTATATCTCTTTTGCCAACACTAAAACTAGACATACATGGTTCGACATTAGTACGATCAATTTCCGATTCGATTTTAGATCTTGATCTTTTCATCTGACAACGATGGTAAGCGAATCCAAAGTAGATCCACATGGAAGGTTCGATCGTAATACAACCAAAATCGCGGATTTTAGTTTCCATCACAAAACACAAGAAAGAGTTATATATAAATGTGTCATGGAATATAATCATCCCGACCAACACACACAATGCTACGATTTTAGTTCGATTGTTGTACAATCAACGAAAAAGTTTCCAACATGTCCGATCCCTTTTTAATTGATGTTTTGATCGGTATCGAACAATTTTCTCAGATCGAACCGCGTGTGCAGCAAACGATTTAAATCTGATCGATGTAAACTTTGATTGTTTTAGTTTGAACGCTAAAATCGAACTGTGTATGTCTAGCTTAACTCTCTTAAGCTAGCCATACACAGTCGGATTCCATGGCCGCTCATCACCTATCCGAACGATTCCGGCGATTCTGGCGGGAATCGCAGGTGTGATCGATCGGCCAATTAAGAGAATCCGATCGCTGCATACCACCTTGTCCAACGGATTCCGGGACGATTCCGTGTCCGATTGTCCACCTCACAAATGGCAACTCCCCCTGATCTGGGCAGAATCGGATCAAAAAGACCAACATGTTGGTTCTCTGTCCGATCCGATTCTGGGCCCCCGACGATCGGACGTGATCGGACGGACAAGGTGGGCTTCACGCGATTCCGGCACGATCGATTCGCGTGCACGCGCCCGGAATCGATCGTGCCGGAATCCGGTCGGAATCCGACCCGTGTATGGGGGCCTTTACCCGCTGACCATCCTGTACCCCAGGGAGCGCAGACCATGTCAGCCCAGCAGACCTCACAGGCAAAGCATGTCTTCCTGTTCTGGCTTAGGAATCTGTTCTGAACTACTTTTTGGCCAAATGGCTTCCCTATACGCAGCAGCCTGGAAAACTCCTGCACCAACCCAGCCCCTGTGTGCTCTGTCACCTGCAAACAATGTTCAAGCGCTTACAGGTCATTTAATTACAAGTCTTCCTGGCTTTGTTGCTTTTCATGAGGTCCAGGGGCTGGGAGCATGGTGTTTGGCCAAAGCTGCATCCGTAGATACCATGTGGATGTGTTTAACAGTAAAATCTAGGTGGACCTTACTGAATTTTCTGCAGCCTAACCAGATGCAGGAGATTCACCAGCTAACTGTTCCCCAATCCTAAAGCTCCAGGTGGCATAATGTGATTGAGCAATCTGCCCATTTAATGAGGCTCTGTCTTGCACACCCTTCCCCATTACAGCCTCTGTATTAGAGATGGTCGAATTTTTTGCAAAGCCCCTGAGCATGGTATCATCCCCAATCTTGCTGAAGCTGTAGAGAAGGTTTGGAGGAATACTACAAAAATAAAGTATTGCTCTAACAAAAATTGTTTTTGCATAAATACACTTCAAAGTCAAGTTGAAATTCTGAAAGTCGGGTCGGGAATCAAAAAATAAATTGACCGATTTATGGCTGGATTTAAGCTACATTCAAAGGGTGGCTGGTTTGGTTGTTGACAGTTTGTTAGCCACCCAGGAGTTAAACCAACCACCCCCCACCACCCCACCTTGATGTGAGAGAAAACTAAACATGAGCTCAGACTGACAAGACGTTGTTGATTGTTGACGGCAGATATACTTTAATAATAAACAATATTACTGAACATAACAACATGTACAACCTACTGCTCAGATACTTTTCCAGCTCTTCTGGATAAAGAAAGACGATGAGATAAAGTATTTTAGGAGAAAAGGAACTCCATTCCAAAACATGAGCTTGTAACTGGAAGAGGAGGAGAGAAGGAGGAAGTCCAACAATGAAGTTCTCCAACAACAAACTCCACTCATCAAAGCCAAACACAGAGAGACGCGATACAACTTATGGTTGCTTGCCCGAAGGCCTCCCAACACGATCAGAGGAGGTAGCTGGCTGAAGTATTTTATGAGACAGAAGTACCTAGTAAACATGGCGTTATTCCACTAAAAGCCTTCAAAGAACCACACAACAGACTTTACGCAGGAAAGTTAATAGAGCTGACCGTAAACAATGGCTCCTGTAGTTCTAGTGTCGGGTTCTGTATGTGTTCACCCATTCACGGTGCTTTTTACTACTGTCAAAAAGAAGAATTGTCAGTGTAACCAGCAACACACATAACATGATCTTTGAAAACTTCCTATTGCAGTAACGGGGATGTATCTGAGAAACAGAAGGAATTCTTTCAGGTTCAATGTATTTCAAAGAAGAGTTGATCTTGAGAGATTGCCCATAGGGACCATTTGTTTTCTACTTTGCAATTGGCTGCTATGAAAAGGAGAATTCTTTATTTTCCTGAAGGTGAATATAAACTTTTAGTCTTGTACAGTTGTAGTCAGGGGTGGTCCTAGGGAGATAGGCGTCCTGGGCGATCAATCCAACCCCCACCCCCCGGAAAGCAACTCTGGTCTCTGGTAAGACTTAGTCTGTTCCAACCTGCCGAACAATCACTGTAACAGCAAACCCCCAACAACCACCCCCCCCCCCCAAGCATCTTCGGTCACTCTCTAAGAGCTTTCGGGGGGGTTGCTGCTAAGGTTCAGACCTCCTCCAGGCAATCTACTCTCTTCCCGGGTGGATAGGCGGCCACACAGGTCTATATGAAAATTCAGCTTGTCAAGAAATGGTGTATTCTCCACAATGACATCTACTAAAATCATTGTAATATTTGTAACACCATCCAGGAGCCCGCCCACTGTTTACACCATAACTGAGGATCTTGATCAAAAATTTATTAGAACATGTTCAAGATGTTGAAGCTTAGACCAGGGTCACCCTGGAGTCACCAGACAAGTTTGACTGCCAGGTTGCATGCTTCACCCCAAACTTTGTGCAGGCTTTACACTCCTCCTTGCAGGGCCTTTCCCAGATCAACCAGACTCTTTAAGTAGCATGTGCCTTGCTTAAGACTGCACTGGTAACACACTCTTGGATGATGGATTGTCTACACAGGCTGGTTTTAAGGGGGAATTAGTTTTCACTAGTGGGTAAATGTACAGCTTCACTATCTCTGGTCCCAAAGATAGAGTACAGTTCATGTAATGACACAGGAACAAACCGGACAACAGAGGCAGCTGTTGATGCTCAAAAACTTTTATTTAACAGCGAGAACTGGGGGTCTCTTTGCACAGGCAGACAGGTGATTTCAAGTCCAAACAGATGGGACAACAGGAACTCAGCAACAGGTTAATATGGATAACTGTATCCTGAGCCGCCACCCGGCAGGGGATGTCCTCCACAAGTAGGGCCATGGCTGTACAGTGGGTCCCCAGTGATGGCTGGAACAGGCTGGATGGCTAACTGGCAGGGCCGCTCCGTGTCCACAGAAGCAATAGGGCAGCGAATATGCAGGCGCTGCCCAATATGGCGGGGCCACCCCACTCTGAATGCTGCAATCTCCGCTGGAGGCAAAGAAGGCGAAAGAATTCCAGGCTCTCCTCGTGCTATTGCGGTCACCGGCTGCACGGTCCGGTAGACCGCGCAGGAGTACTGTTGGGGGAGAGGGGCACAGGTCTTTTTTCCTTTATCCCAAAACTGAGCCCGCCTCTTCCTGGTATCCTCTTCTTATCTCCTTAGGGAGGTCCCGTTGCATGCTGGGGCATGTTCTTAAAGGGACCTTGACCCTCCACACACCACTGCTCTCCGCTACAGGTCTATGTTAGAAACAGTCTATAACCAGCTAGAAGACTAATGCTAGCCATACACAGCCCGATAAATAGCCTGATCAACCAAGCCCAATCAAAGTTTTTCGTTAATCGGGTGTAGCCCCTGCTAGTATGTTGGAAGCTGTGAGTTATATATGGGGATGTGCTATATGTTATGGACACTGGGTGGCAGCGGAGGAACTGTTGGCGTGGAGACAAGGCAGCAGGACGTGAGCAAGGAAAGGACAGGAAGAGGGAAGTAAGGGGAAGTTTCGGCCAGCAGGGTGTGAGGGGAGACGAGTGAGGAGCGTGGTGAGCACTCGTGTGTCGTGACAGTGACAACCGGACGAGTTGAATAGCCGAGACTCGGGTGGAGGTGATCGTGGAGCTTAGATTGCTGCTCCGCCGGGAGGATCTTGGACCCCGATCGGTTGAGGCCGGATTATCGCGATCGGATTATCGCTACTTATCGCAGCGGATCCTGCGCGCAGTCATCAGACAGCTAAGTACTCTTGCCTCCCTTCTTGGATTACAAATAGAGCCAGCGCGCTCTCTATTGCTTACTTTAAAGGCCCCAACGTTGGTACCGGACTCTGTAGTTTAAAATAATAGCTGGCCAGCTAAGGGGGAATCTTTACTGTATTTGCCTGTTAGAGTTAACCTCTGTCAGAGTTATCATTCTGCTACACCCACACAGTTGGTGGTCAGTCAGTGTATTTACTGCAGTTAGAAATAGGGGTATTGAATTGCATATCTTCCATCTGTACTGCTTGAGTTGTTTACCTCCATTTTGTTTTGTGCCAATATCTGCCCGCGTTTACAGGGCTGATATAAGGGTGACCACTGTGTGGCGTCTTCCATAATTAATAAACCATTGTTATTATTTCAACCATCTTTCCTCGGTGTGTTGGGCTTGGGTCCAGGGGTGGTGAGTCGCCTGAAGCTGCCAGGGAAGAAGACCCGAAAATACATACACACAGCCGCACCCACGGGTGTTAGTGCTACACGGGCATAAATTGGGTTTTGCCCACATAGTCCGACAGAGCTTTCCCGATCAAAATTTAGCAGAAAATCGGGCATCACATGATCGGACATGTTGGAAAATTTTAATCGGTCCGGTTACATCGTTCTACTTTTCTTGTAGCTCCCGACTAAATGAACACCGATCATCCCCGATATTACTATTACTTCCCATTGAATGAAAAATTGGACGACAAAAATGACGATAAACTCCAACTATGATGTACTGTTACATCGTTCAAAAATCTTTTTTTCTATGTGGGGATTTTTTGTTAGATCATCCGAGAAAACGCCGATTTTTTTATCGGCAACCTTCGATCGGGCTTGGTTGATCGGGCTATTTATCGGGCTGTGTATGGCTAGCATAAGCCTCAAACCCAGAGGAGAGGTTCAGATTGTTAAGGCAGAGAGAGAAGACTAGTCTATGGTGCCCAGGCTATGCTAAAGGGGGAGTCTTCCTTACGCAAACCCTAGCCCATCCAGGGAAAACACTCACATGTCGACTGCTGGTTCCTGTAGTCCCTCAGGCCTGTAGAATAGGGCCTGCTCCCACGTGGACACCGTGAAGAGTCACTCCAGAGCCCCGGAGCTCTTTGCAGTGTAGCCCCTGCCAGAATCAGGGGACTAATGTGTTAAATATTTAGGAGGGAAAAGAGCAGGGCTGGCACAGACAGGAGCAAGTTTGTTGTTTGTCAGTGAGTGGCTTGGCTCTTTGCCCAGTTCTGTGTATGTATCTTTTCTTGCTGTCTCTGTCTAGATACTAGAGGCCCAGAGCTTGGCGCCTTTTTAGAATCTGGGAGGAGTAAAGGTTATAAAATGTAGAGGCAAGGTGTATTGTAGAGTTTTACCTCCAGGGAGCTCCCCTGCTGGGGCCCTGGGGGTGCAGTGAGGTGACAGTCTAGACGGAGGGGGGGCCAGAAGAGTGTGAGGTCTGGAGACTCGTCTAGGAAGGAGATCCTGGTTTCTGATCTGAGGAACAGATTAGCGGATTTCTGAGCAAGTCAGTCAAGAGCGGCCTAAGGAAGCTAAAGGGGAACTCTGTTGCACGTTCTAGAAGAAGACTGGTCAGTGAGAGTGAAGTCTACTTCAAAGTCCCCAAGAGAGGTTAGCCAAGACGGTGATTCACTCGTGTGGAGAAGAAGCTGCCTAGTGAGGTACTAGGGCAGCACTGACTGTGATTACTCGTGTCTGGAGAAGAAGCTGCCTAGTGAGGTACTAGGGCAGCACTGACTGTGATTACTCGTGTGTGGAGAAGAAGCTGCCTAGTGAGGTACTGGGGTGGCCAAGACAGTAAAAAGTTCGACCATCTCTATTATGGATGTGTTAGCGTTAATGTGTCAAAAACACTCAATGGTGGTAAAGCCCATCGAAGGGCCATTTCTGCACCTAACTATGGCATTGTTGGGTATTTATTCTTTGGTAGGTGCCAGTAGGTGCTGGGGGTGATGGTAACAAGTCACAAGGTTCCTGCCAATGTGCTGCATTTAGGCAAAATCTTGTGTTGTGAGACTTGCCACGTATGCCAGTAGGTGCTGGGAGTGATGGTAACAAGGCACAAGGTACCTGCCAATGCACATCTTGCCATGTGTTGTGAGACTTGCCACGTATGAAGGTGTCCAGATAATCAACCCTTGTTACAGTTTCCTACCTAATACAACTACACAAGGCCATTTTGGCAACCGTTCTCGGCAGCCGGGAAACCGTACTGACTTGGTGTTTGCGGTTTGAGCCTTTGTATCAATTTACATTTCATTCCGGTAAGACATTAAAATACAAGACACAATGTGTGCTTCATGTGATGTACAACGCTCTTTTAACTAAGCAAAAAAAAAAGGACAGACTAGCCTATCATGCGTATGGCGAGATATTTGTTTTGGTTACTGTTAAACAAAGTTTTTTTGTCCACCACAAACTGAGCAGAGTTCCACAGTAAATCACGGTGACTCAGCCAACTGTACAATGGTCGCCGCCATTAGTGGTAAATATCACGCTGCTTGCTAGGCATTTCTATTTAATGTATTTAAAAATTAACGAACGGCAAATGTTGAAAGAAAAAAAAAACACTGAATGCAGATTTATTACATTTAATAATTTTGATTGAAAACAAAAAGATTAATTATGCAGACCAGTTGTGTCTTGAAGTGAACTAACATACAGCAACAAATTATTAAAATAAAACATTTTAAATAAATTAATTCAATAAAATATTTCTAAAATGAAATTTCTGAAAGTACCAGTGACAGGTTCTCTATACAAAGTCACATGTCGAGTAGACCAGGCATCAATTGTATAAAAACAATACTTATATGAGGTCTGCTTAACCATAAGCTACCCAACATAATAGAATTGCCGGCTAAATATCTATAAAATTATTACTATTAACCCAGCATGCTCACCTCAATACAAAAAGTACAAATGAGATATGAGCACATGACCCTGAGCAGCCAATCGGGCAAGATTATCTAAATCAGCTCATTATATAGATCATGTGTTTTCTAAAAGTTCTCTTGCAGGGGATCTCTTACTAGGAGGCCTTGCCATCCCGAGTTGATTAGATGACTCGAGAGTCAAATAATTTTTTTTTTTTTTTAATCTGACCATTTCGGCGATTTGATTGCAAAACCCCTGAGCATGTTATCATCACCACACTTTCTGGAGATATAGAGAAGGGTTGGGGTATATTAAGGGAGATGGGTGAAGGTGGAGCCTAACACCCTACGTTCCCCCCCCCCGGAATAAAAGAGGGGCATGGGACTTTAAGGGCCACAACATACCGTATTTTTGTGGACCATAAGACGCACTTTTTCATCCCCAAAATTGGTCTTATGGTCCGAATGTCTTGGTTTCCCTCCAGCTCTCTGGCAGATAGGAGAGGAGATCAACTGTGTGATCTCCATCTGCCAGGAGAGCTGTGGGGAGCTGAACTGTATTGGCTATATTTGCAAAGCCCCGCAGATATAGCCAATGCAGAGTGTGTAGGGGGAAGTCTGCACTCTGGCAGTTTCCTTACACACGCAGCAACATTTCCTGCTCTAAAAACTAGGTGCGTCTCATGGTCAAGTGCATCTTATAGTCCGAAAAATACGGTATATTTAAACAATCAGCTTATATTTTATAGAACATAAGAATTTTATAAACATGTATCACCAAGTATTAAAAACCAACAACAATGCCATCTGTTGTCACATCTATTACAAACAACCAATATTACATTTTACATAAATAAGACATATAATGACAATGTGAGCGTTTTGTGATGGACCAGGATTCTTCCACAGGGGTGGAAGGGCTGATGCTCTGCATGGAGACCCCACGGTCTCCATGCAAAGCAACGGACATCAACCGTGGGTTACGTATACCGCATATGATATGGGGCAGATAGATGCCTATGATCGCGCACGGCGCTTGAGGTGGCTATCGATCTGACCCATGTCTACAAGTGTGCACCCAGCTCAAGATTGTTATATTTATTTATATAGAACGGCTTAAAAGTAAGCATCACTCCACCTCAATGCTTGCTTGTTCTGAATACCGGAAGTGATGTCACTGGTGTCATTTCCTGACGCTCTTTCAGTAAGGGAAAAGTTGACAGGTATGCCCTTATGTGAACAACCACCATAAAGAAGTATGGGTTTTTGATAACAGCCGATGAAGTCCAGGTATGGAAATAAAAAAAAGTCCTCATAGGTCAGAATACATAAGTATTTTCATATGTGATCATTGACACCAGGCAACGAGGACAAGCATATCCTTGCTCTTCATCCAGTGATTTTGGAAGCCGGACCCGTCTAATCATTTATTCTAAGAAAATTCCTTCATCCCACTGTAAACATTTATATAAAATCCGGCATGTTCATTATTTGTGCTTCTTGGGTCGTTGCATCATTATTTATCGGCAGAGGGTTAAAGGAAAGTCTGGGATTAGGTATCACTTTTCACTATGCACCAACTGAGACTCATTTTATAGACTTGTTAAATGATTTAATGAGCGAGAGGGAAGACAATGCTTACATAAAGACTCCGCTCACAGAGGAGCCGCTTGACCGGCCAATAGAATAACATCATCATCTAATGGGAATTCACGGTCTCTCTGTCAACTGCTTGATAGTTGCCAACATTTCACTCAAAGTTTGCCGGGAGCAACAAGTGAATCAGCTGGATGGATGAGGCCAAGCGCAGGCAAAAATGTGCCGAGTCTTAGCAGTTCACAAGTAAAAGTAGAATTATGGCCGCCCATCAAAAATGAGCTGCTATACTTAGTTATACGGACATTTTATGGTCGGTTTCGAATAGTTTTGGTCGATCGCACCAGGTGTGCCGGAAATAATTTATGATCGATCCACATAAAATTAATGTTTTATGTAGATCGAACGGAAATATTGAAGTGTGTATGGGAATAGTGTATTCGAATTGTGAATATATTCAACAAATATTGGCAATTGGAGAATTCGCCATTTTCGTGAATATGATGGCGAATATTCCCAATACTATACATTGGGAAGCTTATGGCCATGCAATGCGTCCTTATGTACCACATGTGACTGTTCATTTTGAAGGTAATTGCGAATATAATTGCAAAATAATTTTCGCAATTTAAGGCCTCCCAATCACTGTGTATTCTATTAGGGAGGACCGGGCACTACATAGCAGGGATATATACCTTCCAATCACTATGTATTCTATCAGGGAGGACCCGACACTACATAGCAGTGATATATACCTTCCTATCACAATGTATTCTATCAGGGAGGACCCGGCACTACATAGCAGTGATATATACCTTCCAATCACTATGTATTCTATCAGGGAGGACCCGGCACTACATAGCAGTGATATATACCTTCCAATCCCTATGTATTCTATCAGGGAGGACCGGGCACTACATAGCAGTGATATATACCTTCCAATCACTATGTATTCTATCAGGGAGGACCAGACACTACATAGCAGTGACATATACCTTCCAATCACAATGTATTCTACCAGGGAGGACCGGGCACTACATAGCAGTGATATATGCCTTGCAACCACTATGTATTCTATCAGGGAGGACCCAGCACTGCATAGCAGTGATATTTACCTTCCAATCACTATGTATTATATCAGGGAGGACCCGGCACTACATAGCAGTGATATATACCTTCCAATCACTATGGAATCACTATTCTATCAGGGAGGACACTATACTACAGAGTTGTTGGTAGATCTAAAGGAAATTTTATGGAGTGATCTAAAGGTGTATGGGGGGGTGGGCTTAGCTGTCTCTCAGAGGAGCTCACAGCCTAATGAATCTACTTCTACCGCTATACAAGAGATGTAAGTATAACATATATCCATTCCTAGGTGCGCTCTGTACATTGGTTGTGCAATGCCAGTTGGCTTTAAGGGTTGAGTTTCCGTGTGCCGAAATAGTTAATGGAAATTAACTTTTTAAGCTCAATCAAACAATTTCCATGTTCTGCTAGAGAGACATTAAAGTATTACCGGCTTTTCACAGAAGCTCTTCCAGGACTCTGGACTGTGTTAGAATAAGAAAATAAACTAAAAATGAACTACAAAAAGCCTGACAAAGGAAGGATTTCTCCATACCGGTGTCCCGCTTGTTGGCGGAGACTCATTCTGAAAACCTTGCTGGGGCATAGACCGCTGCAGTGCTTCCAGCGTGGAGATGAAAAGCTGTCAATGATTTTCAGATTATTTAAATACTGCACATCCCGCCTTTGAAGTTGGCTATTTTATTAAACAGAAATAATTTTCAGATCGCCGAGTCTCTTTTTTTTGCCCACACAATTGGGCTGAGGGCAATGCTCCAACATCTGGGTGGTTTGTCAACAGACAGTTCCATCCCTGAAGGGCAGGAAAGTGCCAGGAGGCAGAGCCATTGTGTTCTATTGCCTACAATTCAAGGAACAAGTGTCTGGGAGGGGGTGGCAGCCCTAGAGAAGTTTTGGAAGCATGCATGGGAAGAGGTTATTAGTGAAGGAGGAAAAAAGACGGCAATCATGGGTAGCGCTGAGATTGAATATTCAAATGTCAAATATTGGAAAAATTATGCATTGGGAAGCCTATTGCCATGCATTGCAATTTTATATTCACAATGCGAAAATAAATACCACGTGTGACCATTCACTTTGAAGGTAATCCCGATGCGATTATAATTGTGAATATATATTTTTGCAATATATGGCCATACACTCACAAATATTGAATATTAGGAGAATTATTCAAGAAATATTGTAAATGAGAATATTCGTTATCACTAGTTATGGGTGTGTATATATAAGGCCAGACATGCAAGGTCGGTTCAGGAGGAACAAGCTTTCATAATACAGAAGGTATCTGAATGAAACTTCTGAGATTCCACAGAGGGGGGGGGGGGGGCTTAGAAGATTCTATATTCTCCTACTTGGGTAGGCATAGCTGACAGCAGCCCCTTATCCACAGGAACTGTCACTATTTTGTAACACTAAACCTAAAGCCCCCCATACACCACATACAATTACCATGCAATTTCTGTACAATCAATTTTTCTTCTACCAAAACCATGTAATATGAAGACCTTTTTGCACCTTTCAATCACTATGTATTCTATCAAGGAGGACCCAGCACTACATAGCAGTGATATAT